>JZKD02S2071239.1:1152744-1176784 GCA_000966675.3 Picea glauca | reverse complement strand
CATCAAACAAACTTGGGTCCATTACCCAAACCTGGGGTCTCCAACTTCTCATGGCCATAACTCTCTAACCGTGAGGAATTATGTGACGTTCCACATACCACTGGAAATTACATGAAAAACACTATCCATCTAGGATATTTTCCCTAACAAATTCACTTTCCTTCATCTCATTATTTCACAATTAATCATGGGTTCTCTTACTGCACAAAGAGTCTTCCCATGAGGGATTTCACCATAAGGGGACCACTTTGGAGTTCATCCCTATTTACTTCTTATCAACCATGAAAAAAAAATAATGAGTCATATTTATATCAAACACTATTGGGTCCATTACCCAAACCTTTGTACTACAGGTCTTTCTTCAAGGGTTGACATCAATGACAACCATCCTTAATCAACACTCTCGACCACTGGAAGTTTTTTTCTTCACTGCCAAAGATATTAAGAGTATCACCACAAAATTGATGTCTAGCATTCAGAGTATCACCACCACAAAAGGGAAGGTATAAGTGAGACATAATTCAAATATAATATTTTCATGAACCCGCCAACCCATGGTTATAGAGATGATAAAAAAAATACTAAGTGTAGAAGAACGGTCAGTTAGACTCACATGCAAGAAGAATGGAATACTTGGGATCCTGACACCTGCGACAAGTTTGATGTTCAAAATGTATATCATGAAACTTGGGGTGTGTTGACGATTAAAATCACAACGAGGATTTCACCCACAAAGTATTGCTAAAATCCTATTAAATTTTAAGCTAAATGATATATAAAATACTAGTAGGTGGGACCCCCTTTCATATTGGATGATCGGATTTGGTTCTTATTTGATGTTTTTACTGCTGTTTGACATTTCTTATAGGTTTGAGCATGATTGATAATCAATGTTGGCTCTATTCGTGACAAATGGATGATGGATAATGCATGTATGTTCTCTTAGTCTAGGCTCATGTCATGTCATAATGGCTTTTGATATCCATTGTTACCCTTGATATTTACTCCTTGATTTATTACTTGCGACACCTACAAAAGATACATGTTAGTAACAACAAAAGAGAAATTGAAAAGAAATGAAGCAATTTTAATAAAATCCAAAAGAAAGGGACTATGATACTATGCCATACGATGTTGCACTATGCATTTGATGTTTAAATGGATTGTTATTAGTCCTAGCTAACAAGGTTAGTGGCTATATGATTTATTGGCTTATATGGAAAAACATGTGATCCGTGCTATGGTGTGGTTGGCAATGGTTAATGTAACATAGGGTGGTGCATTTTGGATGTTGGTCTTGATGAATGGTTTAATTAAAGGAATTAATGGAATGGTTGGCTGGCACATACTAAGTGATTGAAGGAGTAAAGGATGGAAGCGGTGTGCATTTACTGCATGTCACTCCATACCTCTCCCACTGGCCATCACACTAACTTGGCTATTCTTCAATGGTGTTTCATTGTGGTCAATATCTGATTTTCAGGAAAGGGAAGAACTACTCAACCAAGCTCACATTTTAAATGATTTTACTTATAGGTATGTCTTTTTTTCCATCCATGAACCCACTCTGGTTATGAACTAGATATTGGCTCGGTGATGTATGGGTCTGTGCTTTTCTTGAGACTGACAACTGTGTAAAATTTTGGTATTTCTCTGAAATGGATGGTTTGTGTGGTTTTCATTACAATGATGGTCGAAGTCATAGGTTCATTGATTTTTCAGAGTGCTAGAAGCTATGAAGGCTCTTTGTTATCCTGATTGGTGTTTATTGAAGGGTTTCATTCGATCCAGATTGGCTGGCTGTCTACACATGTTTCTTGTTACCATACCTAGTCTTTTTTTTGTTATGGGGTTGCTGGGTTTGATTTCGTAGAACCTTGTGATCCATATTTTATGAGAATAACGAAACAAATAGATATTATTAAAATATGCTTAACACAGAATAACAAAGATACAATAAAACTAGTTTTCTATTCAATAAGAAAATAAGCTGAAACTGTAAAATGCAACAAAAAACAAGCTTGCTGGAATGGTGGTGGCTTATCTCTGAGAAGAGACGTGACGGTTTCACTCATTCGAAAGAATATGATTACAATGAGGCTCTAAATGCCTTTTCACAAAAAACAAGAATGTCAAAAACCCTAGACATCCAAAAACCTAACCCTAGGAGATGAAGTGCCAAAAGTCACATGGGCCTTGTTTGGGTAAGTTAGTCAGTGTTGATGGGTGAAATTGACCACTCGTCAACTGGAGGAGTGAATCCGGTCTGGGGTTGTCTAAATAACCCAAGTCGTTTGGATTAATCCACTCCGACATGTTTAGTGGCTCTGTTGGCCGATCTAAGTCCTAGGAAAGTGAAAAAACTAAACTAAAGAAACTAACTAAGTGAAAAATAGCTGCCGCAACTATATACAAGTCTAATATATATTCACAGTTCGCTAATTAATATTACTAAAATAGTAATCCTACATATTAAATGTACAGTGTATTGATATAATTAAATCTCTGTTATATATATAGTATTCACAAAATCCAATTTTTGATCGAAATCTGTAAAATCATATATTAATTGTCTTATGGCAACGAAGCTAGTATTTTTTTATTTTTATAACTTTTATGAAAAATAAATGAAATGACAACTATCCAGCTTAACAATAAAAATAACAATCTGTACTGTAAATCTAAACTACAAAAAAAATTCTTATATTGATTAAGCTACTAAAATGAACTATCAAACTAACCTGAAATGTTATCTCCTATTCATCCAGTACATGGCATCTGCATTCACTGTTTGATGAGGCAAACCCACACCAGATTTTCCAACACTTCACATAAACATGAAGCAACAACGCTTTTGAATGATAACGCTAGAACAAATGAGAGGTATAGTGACAACAATCTTACAATTTCACAAGGGACCACATTAAGATAAACCCTACTGTGAAAACTCGTGCATGAATGTTCAACAAATGATAAAGATAAATCTCTTAATCCCAGGTTTAAACAAAAATGATTGCTGTGTCATAAATCTGGAACATGAACATGGATCATACATATAAATTTATATCAATCCCTATCTGTAGTAAACCATAACAGTGAAAGCAATAATAGTCTTAACTACAAATTGAAACAATCTTAACTTGAACAAAACCACAATATGGAAAAGCTAAAGCTGCAACCAATATCATATTTCATTCAAGTGTGAAAATCACAAATCCATCAATCTTTGCCCCAGGCAGAGATGATCTTTTGTTTACAAAAATAATACATATATAAAGGTCACAGGATCAAAACATTCCTTGTGGAAATTATCAAAGTTGTTGCAAAAATTATGGGAATACAATCTCCCAAATTCCTATTCCTATCTAAAACTAACAGCCTAATCCAAAACTATGTAAAGAAAAAGCATGTTCAAATATGCCACAGTTGATTCAACCTCCTTTAAAATTCATGTGTACCTGTCAATGCACAAGAATACATGATTTTCAGATTGTATTTTAGTTGTAAAATCAAAACAATTCAAATTTTCATAACTAGCTACAGAATCTCACGATTCTGTAGCTAGTTATTATTATAAACAGAATCATGTTTTATCATTCAATCAAAACATAAATGGATGCGATTTGAGCCAACAAATCCTATATGCTAATTCAACACAAACAAAATCATTTTAAAATCACTCTTGAAATACCGTACCTCGGTTTCAGGGATTCGATTTGATCAATCTATTTTTGAATTGACAATGGCAATGGCCACCTCTACATTTTTGAAAACAACAGAGCTTGTGGCATTCTACCTTTTATCATTAGCTTGCAATCTGTCGTTTTCTTTGGTTAGCACATTTACTTGGTCCTCCAATGACTTGATTCGACATTGGAGCAAAGGTACGTCTGTATAATATCGATCTAGCCACGACTTGCATTCATTGCACTGTGGTTGATTAGGCTGTGCATTCACAGGTGACGAACTTTTGAACTGACCATCAGTTCCTCTGTCAAATTTGATCCTAGGGTAGTTAGGGTCGTCTTTAAGACATGGCAGGAGGTTCGTCACATAGTCATAGGGCTTGACTGAACAAAGGCCGTGTGAGTATGGATACTCCTCGGTCAGAAACCGTTCGATTTCAGAATCAGAATCTTCACTCAACAGAATTGGCTATTGGTCTGTGTTTTCTATAGGTTTATTGCGAGCACACCGTGGAACCCAGTGCGCAGCCTAATTACCTTTGTAATTGACACCGTTGTTACCCTTACCCTTTTTCCTTGAAGACCTTTTAACAGGCTTACTGCCATCTTTTAGGCATGATTCAGGTAGGGTGTCAGGTTGGGTAGTGTTTGGGTAGGTCGAGGGTTCAACAGAGGGAAAGGGCATAGGAGGAGGAACGATAGGCCCGACAAGGGTTTCTGTAACAACAATTTTGTCAACTTGTCCAATTTTAGGACTGGCAAAACCGTTCCTCAACAACAAAGTGTCCCAACAATCGTCATTCAGCTTCAACTGATGGACCATAATAATTTTAATTAAACAGTGGTGGAAGAGGCTGGAATTGGATTTCTCCCTTTTGAAGCGCTTAGCCATTTTATATAAATTCCTTAGGAGAAAATGTGGCATTTTTAAGGGAAAATCTATGAAAATCATGAGCAGTCGTAGGTGGTATAGGAAAACCAGACCGTATCTACCCTCGCATGTAACAAACTGCTTGATAATTGCCAACAAATCATGCCATCTATATTTAAGAGTTGTAACGGGCATACCTTTGTTACAACTGTTGATTCTCCTTGAGGTAAACAATAGTGGCCATGGTACTTCGTGAACCTTTGAATTTTTAAACCATCTTTGTCCCTCGACTGGCAGACCAGTGGCTGAGCTAAGGAAATCCTCGTTCACCTCGAGCTGGACGTCCCCAATTTTGGCTCCGCACCCATCGAATGTAAGTGCGAATTGTTGAGCAACTGTCAGGTTGAACCCCTCGAACTTCTCAATAAAAACCAACCAACCATTCCTCTATAGGTCCTCTCGGGCATTATCAAACAACAACAAAGTTTGGACACCGTTGGGCTTGATTATCACTATAGGAGCTATAGCTAATAGCACAAAATCAACAGGGTAATCGGCGATAGGGTTTGACAGGGTAGACACATAACCATTTTTCCTGAAGCTTCCCCAAAACAAGCAAAGGCAACCCGAAATGCAAGACAAAGCGTTAATGCTTATGAGTGTGAGGGTGGTGGAGTAAATTGGGACCATGCAAAAATATCATGTCGGGTTGTACAATCGACGGCGCCTTGGTAAAATGTTACATTCAAATCACAATAGTGCATATCAAAAATAATTTTAAACAACATGTCAAATGAATTATCATATAACCACGATTTGACCCAAAAATTAATGTATTCAATCAAACCATTGCGTCAAAGCTTTTGTAAATCAACACCATATTAATAATAATCAAAAGCATAGATATTTGGTGTTTTGATAATATGTGACCAGTGGTGTGTTTGAATTCAAAGAGTTATGACCACATAAACAAATAGGTTCATAACAATCCAAAAGATCATTTTAATGCAATCAACATGAATTCCAACTATGGCTTTTCACGCTTGCAGTCATGAAAATGAAAAAAAAAGCAGTTATGCAAAAGCGAAAGATAATGGTGTCGTTTTTAAAAAGTTGCGATGAGTATTGAGGGTTCAAAACCCTTGTGTAGGCAGCTTGTAAGGAAAAAGATAGGAATTAATATGGCTGCCAACAATGGCAACACACTAGTAGAAGTAGTTATCTCTGCCAAACGAGCAAGTCTAGATTAGGATAATGAGAAAAAATCCAACTCGAAAACAAGCAAGAAACTGTTTGAACATCATTATCAATCATAAAAAATTCTAGTTTCAGATTTCTTGTTATTTAAAAGACGAAAACTGATGGCAATCTTAACAAAAGAGAGTCACGATATTAAGGTTAAAATCTCCAATACTATTGACAGAGCCACTACTGCCAGCAGGCGTCCATAGCCTCGACAGGGATGCCATTTAACCCACTCCAATATCCATGTCCTACCAAGAAGTTCTAGATCAGATCGAAGGACATTTAAGGTCAAAAGATTCCATATCTGAGAATTTTCATATACCTGACATTTCTTTGCTGCCAGCAGGCCTGTTCAGTACCCCAGTGAAGTTATCTTGGTGTCATGCATGCATTTACCCGCTGCCAACAAACCTGTTCAACATCCTGGCGTGTTGACAAGCACTTCCCACAGCTCTCTGAAGATTTATTTAATTTTAAAGATATTTAAACAAGCGGGGTGACACTGAAAATCCTGATATTTTGGACATATTTTAATAAATTATAGACCTTGAGAGAATTTTTTAACTGTCCTTCATTAAGATCTAGAGATGGTTTATTGATAACCCGACCTTCGAAGGCGAGGAGGCATCTTCTGAGTTGTTCTCTTAAGGAACAGGGACAGCGTAAGAAGAATTTTTTATGGATAATCGTGAATAGCTTCAGTTAGAGATTGAAATCAAGAAACACTTTTCAAACAACAAGCTTTCTTTAACATGGTTGTGAACTTCAAAAAAATATCATAATTGATGTTTTAACAATCTTCAGTAGTCATTTCAGAGGGGAAATTTTTCTGTTCTCTTTGTCTGAGCTAGCCCATGATGCAAGCATCTGTGTTTCAAAAAGAAAGACTGATAAGCATAAAAGGAAACAAAACACACCAGGGAAGAAAGATTTGAAAGAAAAGAAATCCAAACAAAAAAAATATGTACAGAAGGTGCATCTGAAAACCTCATGCAACAAATCCCTTGGGAGACTGAAAGAAAGTAGGAAAATCCTGTTGGATGGGAAACCAGTCTTACTCATGGTACCTTGGGTCAGGGTTGATTCATATTTATTTATCTCTTTACTTTCCATTTAAGATTTTCATGACGATACTGTGTTTTTTGAAAATAAATATTCAACTAAAAGCAAAGAGAAAAAGATCAAGTGGACTTCCCTGATAACAGTCGTATTATGGTTCTCATGGTGCGCCCACTTGTGTTCATGACTGCATTATTACAAAAATAAATAGTGAGAAATAAAACTAAAAGAAAACCTATTCCTAAACCTACCCTAACTATTAAACAAATCACAATACTACGTGAAGTCATGTTTCCAATGTAGCCATCGGAGTAACTCTAATCCTGTAATGGAAACAAGATCAAGCATTACTAATAATAATGGTAACAGAAACATATCACACTTACCTTCATAATAATCATCTAAAAATTAAGTAAGCATGATATTACCATTTCCTTGGATATTCTTGTTGTACGAATCCTCCATCCATTGCGCAATCTTGTTGTGATAAGGGTCATAATGGCATGGGTGAGTGTAAGTAGGTTTGAAAAACTTGTCAAGATTACGAGGAAATGAAATAACCATCAGCCAAGGATGAAATGCCCCATCCTCCTGACAATTCTCTAAGTGTTCATTAATTTCTTCACATGGAGGATCTAAAGAAATATGTCACACCTACTTCCAAGATACTTAGGTAAAAAGAAAGCAAGCACAACTTTATCTTTATTATGAAATTTTTTTGTATATGAATATTCAAGCCATCCTAAGATCCTGTCACAAAAATGAGGATGCAAATCATGACTTTGATGAAACGGATATATCAATGGGAAACTCATCAGAGGAGGATTCGTGTAATCAATTAGATCATTGGTTTGAATGTTTCCTTTGATGAGATTGATTATTTCAAAATATGAATCATAAACATTAAGATTCGAGTTAATCAAAGAACGAATATGCAACTTAGAATGTTTGATCTCCATAAGATATAATGCATTGTCTTTTTCAACAATAAACTGTGTAAAATCATCTCGCAACATGTCCTTTTCCCATGTGAGTGATGAAAGTGAACAAGTGTCGAATCCAATTTTATCAATGTTATGCTTGGAATTAATTTCACCAAAATTTAGAATATTGAAAAGATATGATTGTAGCGGAAAAGAGTAGGATGTTGTAGGTAAGGTGTCAAGTCCAACAGAGTCTAGGAAGAGATCAGGATATAAAGAATAAAAGGAATCAGACATAAGTACATGAATAGAATCTTTTTAATTAACAATGGTATTCTCAAGAGATTTCTCTTCACCTTCTCTAAAACCCTTACTTTGTTTTGGTGACAAATTCCTCAACATAATATGATCATCTAAATTTGCCTCCGGTACGATAGATAATTCAAAACTTTCATGGAAAACATCTGATCTTTCCTGTGAACAAAGTGCATTTCAAGGATGAAGGTTTAAGGTTTCTTATTCTAGTTGCGTAACTTCTCTAATCAGTTTCATAGAAGTATTAGAACGTTTAAGATGATTTTCATCGCTTAAGTGTTCTTCAATGACCGATTTTAAATATTGATTAGAGCATGAGTTACAAGAATGAGGATATTCACCTTGAGCCAGAAATGAATCTTCTTCCATACTGGTCAAAGACTGAAAATACAATGATTCAAAGGAAAAACCAATCTGGTTGTCAATAAGAACCTGGTCAATAGATTATACCTCCCTAGCTTGTTCAACATTGTCGGAAGGATTATTCTCTTCTTGTGAAGAGAATTGTTCTTGCAGTTGAGTGATAGGATTTGCAATTAGTTCTTCGTTCGTGCTTGAATATGATTGGATGGAAGGGATGCAAGCATCACAAAAGAGACTTAATGCAAATGACATGTCATAGAGATTAAATTTACAGAGGATATGATAAGCTCTTGTCAAAAAGTCTTCCGAAGATGAATCGTCGTTGATTAGCGAAGTATGAAATTCTTCACATAATGATCGAAATCATAAATTTCAAAAGCATTTAGAAACTCATATACAAATTGAAACCAATAAAAAATGTGACATGCTGGAAAGGATTCAAACCAATGTTTAATCCGACCTCTAAAAGTAAAAGCGAAAAGTCTGCATAAAACTCTTAAATCTGAGATGTCATGTTTGATGCATTTGCAACAAAACTTGTTAAGGTGGTCTTTAGCAAATATATTGCCTCCACCATCAAAGGTGAGTTTGGACAAGCGAGAGACTGTCTCGTTGGGAACATTGGGTAGTGAGAAGTTGAAAGCATGTTCCAACACAGTGATTTGGGGAGCCATGGGGGAATTGAATACATTTAAAATAAAGGCTCCTACAGGGCTAGCTTGTCAGTCGACCCTCCTTCTAGCGCAATTTGTTGACGGGCAAAATTGATCGCTCGTCAACTGGAGGGAATCCGGTCCGGGGTTGTCTAAATAACCCAAGTCGTTTGGATAAATCCACTCCGACGGGTTTAGCGGCTCTGTTGGCCGATCTAAGTCCTAGGAAAGTGAAAAAACTAAACTAAAGAAACTAACTAAGTGAAAAACAGTTGTTGCAACCATATACAAGTCTAATATATATTCACAGTTTGCTAATTAATATTACTAAAATAGTAATCCTACTTATTAAATGTACAGTGTATTGATATGATTAATTATCTGTTATATATACAGTATTCACAAAATGCAAATTTTGATCAAAATCTGCAAAATCATATATTAATTGTCTTATGACAATGAAGCTAGTATTTTTTGATTTTTATAACTTTTATGAAAAAGAAATGAAATGACAACTATCTAGCTTAGCAATAAAAATAACAATCTGTACTGTAAATCTAAACTACAAAAAAAATTCTGATATTGATTAAGCTACTAAAATGAACTATCAAACTGACCTAAAATGTTATCTCCTATTCATCCAGTACATGGCATCTGCGTTCATTGTTTGATGAGGCGAACCCACACCAGATTTTCCAACACTTCGCGTAAACACAAAGCAACAACACTTTTGAATGCTAACGCCAGAACAAATGAGAGGTATAGTGACAACAATCTTACAATTTCACAAGTGAACACATTAAGATAAACCCTGCTGTGAAAACTCATGCATGAATGTTCAACAAATGATAAAGATAAATCTCTTAATCCCAAGTTTAAACAAAAATGATTACTGTGTCATAAATCTGGAACATGAACATGGATCATACAGATAAATTTATATCAATCCCAATCTGTAGTAAACCATAATAGTGAAAGCAATAATAGTCTTAACTACAAATTGAAACAATCTTAACTTGAACAAAACCACAATATGGAATAGCTAAAGCTGCAACCAATATCATATTTCATTCAAGTGTGAAAATCATAAATCCATCGTTCTTTGGCCCAGGCAGCGATGATCTTTTGTTTACAAAAATAATACATATATAAAGGCCACAAGATCAAAACATTCCTTGTGGAAATTATCAAAGCTATTGCAAAAATTATGGGAATACAATCTCCCAAATCCCTATTCCTATCTAAAACTAACAACCTAATCCAAAACTATGTAAAGAAAAAGCGTGTTCAAAGATGCCACAGTCGATCCAACCTCCTTTAAAATTCGTGTGTACTTGTCAATGCACAAGAATACATGATTTTCAGATTGTATTTTAGTTGTAAAATCAAAACAATTCAAATTTTCATAACTAGCTACAGAAACTCACGATTCTGTAGCTAGTTATTATTATAAACAGAATCGTGTTTTATCATTCAATCAAAACAAAAATGGATGTGATTTTAGCCAGCAAATCCTATATGCTAATTCAACACAAACAAAATCATTTTAAAATCACTCTTGAAATACCGTACCTTGGTTTCAGGGATTCAATTTTATCAAGCTATTTTTGAATTGACAATGGCAGTCGCCACCTCTACATTTTTTAAAACAACAGAGCCTGTGGTCTTCTGCCTTTTATCATTAGCTTGCAATCTGTCATTTTCTTTGGTTAGCACATTTGCTCGGTCCTCCAAGGAATTGATTCGGGATTGGAGCAAAGGGACGTCTGTATAATATCGGTCGAGCCACGACTTCCATTCATTGCACTGTGGTTGATCAGGCTGTGCATTCACAGGTGAGGAACTTTTGAATTGACCATCATTTCCTCTGTCGAGTTTGATCCCAGGGTAGTTAGGATCATCTTTAAGACATGGAAGGAGGTTCGTCACATAGTCATAGGGCTTGACTGAACAAAGGCCGTGTGAGTATGGATACTCCTCAGTCAGAAACCGTTTGATTTCAGAATTAGAATCTTCACTCAACAGAATTGGCTATTGGTCTGTGTTTTATTTAGGTTTATTGCGAGCACACCATGAAACCCAACACGTGGACTTTCTACCTTTGTGATTGACACCGTTGTTACCCTTACCCTTTTTCCTTGAAGACCTTTTAACAGGCTTACCACCATCTTTTAGGCATAAGTCAGGCAGGGTGTCGGGTTGGGTAGTGTTTGGTTAAGTCGAGGGTTCAATAGAGGGAAAGAGCATAGGAGGAGGAACGACAGGCCTGACAAGGGTTTCTGTAACAACAAGTTTTTCAACTTGTCCAATTTCAGGACTGGCAAAACCTTTCCTCAACAAGAAAGCATCCCAACAATCATCATTCACCTTCAACTGATGGACCATAATAATTTTAATTAAATAGTGGTGGAAGAGGCTGGAATCGACTTTCTCCCTTTGAAGCGCTTAGCCATTTTATATAAAATCCGTAGGAGAAAATGTGGCATATTTAAGGGAAAATCTATGAAACTCATGAGCAGTCGTAGGTGGTATAGGAAAACCAGACCATATCTACCCTCGCATGTAACAAACTGCTTGATAATTGACAACAAATCATGCCATCTAGATTTAAGAGCTGTAACGAGCATACCTTTGTCGCAACTATTGATTCTCCTTGAGGTAAATAGAAGTGGCCATGGTACTTCGTCAACCTTTGAATTTTTAAACCATCTTTGTCCCTCGGTTAGCAGACCAGTGGCTGAGCTAAGGAAATCCTTATTCACCTCGAGCTGGATGTCCCCAATTTTGGCTCTGCACCCATTGAATGTAAGTGCAAATTTTTGAGCAACTGCCAAGTTGAAACCCTCGAAATTCTCAATAAAAACCAACCAACCATTCCTCTCTAGGTCCTCTCGGGCGTTATCAAACAACATCAAAGTTTGGAGACCATTGGGCTCAATTCGCACTATAGGAGCCATAACTAATAGCACAAAATCAACAGGGTAATCAGCGATAGGGTTTGACAGGGTAGACACAGAACCATTTTTCCCGAAGCTTCCCCAAAACAAGCAAAGGCAACCCAAAATGCAAGATAGAGCGTTAATGCTTATGCGTGCAAGGGTGGTGGAGTAAATTGGGACCATGCAAAAATATCATGTCGGACTGTACAATCGACTACACCTTGTTAAAATGTTACATTCAAATCACAATAGTGCATATCAAAAATAATTTTAAACAACATGTTAAATGAATTATCATATAACCATGATTTGACCCAAAAATTAATGTATTCAATCAAACCATTGCGTCAAAGATTTTGTAAATCAACACTGTATTAATAATAATCAAAAGCATAGATATTTGATGTTTTGATAATATGTGACCAGTGGTGTATTTGAATTCAAAGAGTTATGACCACATAAACAAATAGGTTCATAACAATCCAAAAGATCATTTTAATGCAATCAACATGAATTCCAACTATGGGTTTTCACGCTTGCAGTTGTGAAAATGAAAACGAAAAGCAATTATGCAAAAGCGAAAGATAATGGTGTCGTTTTTAAAAATTTGCGACGAGTATTGAGGGTTCAAAACCCTTGTGTAGGCAACTTGTAAGGAAAAAGATAGGAATTAATATGGTTGCCAACAGTCGGTTAACTTCCCGGGGTTGTAAATTTTGCATACGACCTTTGTTTTAGGTGCATGGTAGCCTGTTGGAAGGGCCTATCCGAGGAATACACATTTTGGTTTGATCTAATAAAGGGCATTTTTTACTGTGGCGATCTCTAAAAATGTTGTTTAGGGCCTCAGAACGACCCCGCATGTCAGGGACCTGAAAACTAGGAAAAAAATTGCCAAACTGGAAAACTACCAAAACGAACCAGTTGGAATAGGTGGGAGGCCACCGAAATCCATATGGATCAATCCTCCCCCCTTAGGAAGAAATGGTCTCCATTGCATTGAGTTCCCCCATCAGATGAGGAAATTTCTTCTGAATTTGGCCACGGGTGAGCCACTTGCCTTGGTGTAGGAGCTGCCCTGCTTTGACAACTCGATAAAGATGGATCCTTTGTTGTCGGCTGCCCTTGATCTGTGTGTCCACAATATGATCAGTGGATGCCTATTGCATGTAGTCAGGGTTGAGTTCTATTGGTGTCAACTACTCTGCTATCTCTGAGGTGTCCAATAATGGTGGGAAATATGGTCGAAGGAGAGCCATGTTGAAGACTGGGTGTAGGCCAATGAAAGGGGGAATGTTGAGTGCAAAAGCATTGTCACCCACAACCTTGGTGATGGTGTATGGCCCATACCGGAGTGGGAAAAGATTTTGATGGGGCCCTGTAAGGCGTTCTTTCTGCAAGTGCAACCAAACTTTGTAGCCCATTTGAAACTTATGTGGCACCCAGTGTTGATCATGACGTTGCTTGTACTTAGCATTGGACTTCTGTAAAATATCATGAACCTATTGGTGGATGTGATAGATCCTCTCAATGAACCGGGTGGCTTTGTCAGCTTTTGGTGGAGCAGGGGATGAGTTGGCTGAGTTTTTCTCCAGGAGTAGTGCAACATCCATGGGGCCCAATGGTTGGAATCTCAACCCCACCTAAAAGGGGTTATGGCCAATTGAGCTATGTAGGGCTCAGTTGTAGCTATGATGGACATAGGGAAGACTCTCATCCCATGTGCGGGGGTTCTTGGAATTGTACATGCACAGGATATGTATGATCATCCAATTGATGACCTTAGTTTGGCCATCTGTTTGGGGATGGAAGGCAGTGGATTTGGTGAGCTTTGTATCCAACAGTCTCCAGAGGCTTGACCAGAATGTGCTGAGGAATCGACTGTCCCGATCTGAGACAATGGTTTTTGGGATCCCAAAGTGTAACCAGACACGTTCAGAGAAGATCTTAGTAGTGGCCTCTACAGTGATGTTCTTCTTGTAGGCGGCCAAAATCACCATCTTGGAAAAGCAATCAACAACCAAAAAAACACAATCATTTCCCCTCTTGGTGGATGGGAGGCCTAACATGTAGTCCATGGATATGGATTCCCATGGATTGTCAAGAGTAGGAAGAGGGGTGTATAGTCTCTGTTTCTTAGTGGTCGGTTTGGCAATAGCACAGGTGGTGCAGGACCTGATATACTTGCTGACATCCTGTTGAAGTTTCGACCAGTATAAATGTTTTTGCAACACTGCCACTATATTTTCGATGCCAAAGTGTCCTTCCACCTGACTATAGTGAGCTTCCTAGATTAGCTCCATGCACTCACTTGATGGAATGCAGAGATGGACCAGACGACACAACAACCCATCCTGAAGATGGAAATTAGTGACCACTGAGTTTTATCCCAACATTTGGTAGGTGGTGGAGAAGTCAGGGTCTGTCTCATAGAGGTGGGGCCATCCAAAGGTCTTACGGCCGCAAGAGTCTAGCACCGTGGTGAGTTCCACAACTAGAGGTTGGTTGAGGCAATCGAAAACTCGGTTGGTACTGTTAGCGATAATTCTTTTCATGGGCTCGAGAGCATTCGGGTCTGCAAGTTGCACGAAATGCTCAAGTGCAACACAGGAGAATCCCTATTTTTCCAAGTAGCAGGTCAAGTGAGCGAGAAAAGTGTCGTCGGTAGAATCCAAGGTCTATTTTGCGAAGCAGATCAATGGTTGGTGGGTAATTGCACTCAGCCGAGTCATGCCAAGTATAGCGCAAAAGTTTTCAAAGAGGTGAACGGTCAGAAGTCTTCGTGGAGAACTCGCGAAGTAATGAGGGCCATTGATCGCGATCCGTTGATGCGTGGGTTCATTTCTTGAACTCGGGGTTCGTGAGTTCCAAGGGCGGACCATATCCTTTGGTTGCGCGAGATCATGAGTCGCGAGAATTGTGGAAAGGAAAGGAGCCATCGCCTCTCGGGATTTCGTGGAGGGAGAGTGCCAAGGTTCGACACTCCAACTCGTGAGGTTGCGAGTGCCAACACTTAAGACTTAGTCGACGGTTACGTGTGGAGGGCATCGACAGTAAAAAGAGATATACAATATTGCCGAGAAGATCTTAGCCGTCCATCCAGAGGGACACGTGGTGCGCGATTAGGCTCCTCGCCTTTTCGCCCATTGTGACTTTGAAGAACGAGGACCAACCTCCTCCCAGCCGCGAGACGTGAAGCGTCGAAAGCATTCAGGACTCGGGCCCACAGTATCGCCGAAGTGTTTTCAGCTGTCCGTCCAGAGGGAACACCTGGCAGCAAGTAGAGCCATCTCAGCACCTTTCCCATCGCGACTCCAATGCGAAAAAAGCAGCTCCATTATTTTTCGATGCACAAGGTGCCGGGAGAATCTTAGACCCAAGCCCACGACATCGCTGGGAGAAGTAAGAACCGTCAAATCTAGAGGGATGCATGGCACCAGATTGAGCTTCCTCGGCATATGACGACAAGAGTGGGTGGTTGAAACCTCCTTTCATTCATTAAGTGAGGGGATGGAGGGTCTGGAAAACCGTCTGCCCGAGGAAGTCCAGTGTATCTGTTTTCTCAAAGACACCATGCCAAAGTCTTCATATCGACAGAGAGGTCTGCACATGCTATCCGAACACTTAATAGCTCAACTACCCTCCTTACAGGAGCCATGCATAGTTAAGGTGGCATTTAAAGAAAGATATCAGTACGAGTTTGATTGAAGGGACACCCAACCTTGGGTGACTGAGGCACGCCTCTATGAGGAGAATTTTCCTGAGTATATAAACTCGGTCTTTATATTTTGTAAGTATCGATGGTTGAGCGGAGCTCCCTACTGTAATGTTTTAACAACTATTCTAGCTTTCAACTTATGCATCTGTATATGAGATTTCTTGTTTTATGACAGACAGTTCTTCTTACTCCATCTAATTTTCGTCTCATGCTAAGAGAGTTCGTGATCGACTGACTCGCGCGAATTATTGCAGTTCTGTTGTGATAAAATATTTATTGTTGCATTGCTGCATTCTCTGGCTTTGCGTTTGAATGTAAGATGATATCGCTTTTGGACGTCTTCTTCCTCAGTCTGTTAGAAACCTGCAGTTTATAACAAACCTCCACTTTTCTCTTGTACAAGTCTTCCGCCTGTTCACCCTTTACTACAACTCACTGTCTGAAGTTTACGCAAGACCTCACTTGCTCATGCATACCTAGCCTAGTTTCAGAGTTGGAACGCTATTGTTTTGAGTTTCCCGCCATTCGATCACCCATCTATGAACAACCGTGACATAAAGTGATGGGCGTTGGGCTCTTCTCCTGCTAGCAATCCAGGAGTGACTTCCATCGCCAACAGGTACTTCCTGTTTTATACTTGATGTTGAGGTGGAACTGCTGTAAGTATGTGGACCACTTCTGATGGTGGTCATTCTACAATTTTCCTTGGGTCTACATGAATTGTAGTGGCTTGTCATCAGTGTGGATGATTGTCTCCTTCCCCAGAATGTAATGTCTCCACTGGCGACAAGCTTGCACAATGGAGTACAATTATTTGTCATAAGTAGGTTATTTACGAACAACATCTGATAGTGTCTCACTATGATACGCCATGGGGTGGCCATGT
The DNA here is from genome assembly GCA_000966675.3 of Picea glauca. Lineage (NCBI taxonomy): Eukaryota > Viridiplantae > Streptophyta > Pinopsida > Pinales > Pinaceae > Picea > Picea glauca. The sequence continues at coordinate 1,160,126 of JZKD02S2071239.1, read as the reverse complement.
TGAGTGAGAACGACGCCCACAACATAGTCTAAAGCATATGTCTCTATCTCAAAGGGATGCTGCAGGTCCGGTAATGAAAGTACCAGGGATGAGCACAAGCGCTGCTTCAAGTCATCGAAGGCTTGTTGTTGGGATAGGCCCCACGCAATTTTTTTCTTACCGCCACCCCTGGTTACTTGGCCGAGGGCCCATGCGATATGAGATAATCCCAACATGAACCTGTGATAGAAATTAGTGAGGCCCAAGAAGCTTCGAAGATCAAAGAGTGTGGTTGGGTCTGGCCAATCATGGATGACCTGGATCTTGGTTGGATCCACATGCACACCATGTTGATCGATAATGTAGCCTAAGTAGTGGACCATGTCCATGTCGAAGGAGCATTTTTCCAAGTTTGCATATAGTTTGTGCTGCCGCAGGGTGTGCAGAACCTACTGAATATGCTGCAAGTGTTCCGCCCAAGTCTTGATGTAGATGAGGATGTCATCCAGATACACCACTACAAAATTATTGGTGAAAGGTCACAAGATATCATCCATCATCCTCATAAAAGTTGTTGGAGCATTTGTCAAACCAAAGGGCATGACCAACCATTCAAAAAGACCTTCTTTTGACTTGAAGGCAGTCTTCCATACATCTATATGTTCTATTAGGACCTGGTGGTAGACAGACTTCAGATCAATCTTACTGAATTATTTGCCCCCCATGAGTTGATCAAGGAAGTTGTCGATTCGGGGAATCGGGTATCGGTTCTGAACTATGATTTTATTCAGGGCTCGATAATCAATGCAGAGTCATCGGGTCTTGTCTTTCTACTGCACTAGTACGATTGGGCTCCCACAAGGTGATGAGATGGGACGTATGTGCCCCTTGTGGAGGAGTTATTGGCTCTACCTCTTAATCTCCTCATTTTCTAATAGAGAGCAGCAGTAGATCGGTCCATTGGGTAGAAGTGCGCTTAGGGTCAGATCGATGGGATGCTTGACCTAGCAGTGAAGAGGTACCCCGATAAGAGAGGAGAAGACATCTGAGCATTCTTCCAAGACCTTATCCACTTTCTTCTATTGTGTGGAGAGATTAGCCGGCAAGGCCCTGGATGTGGCTGCGATCTTTCTCTTACTCTGAGAGTGAATCATGAAGAAGACAAATTTCCCGGTCTGAGAGATGACCTTCTTGCATTGCTTGGCAAAGATCAAGGAAATAACACTGGGAGGGACTACCTTGGGTATCCTGTACAATTTCTTGTTCAAAGTAATAATAACACTACAAGGCCTAGACTCATATATAGCATGACATTTCCATAAATAAGGTTGGCCCAAAAGAACATTAAAAACTTTGAGAGGAGCAACATCACACAATACCTCGTCTTTGAAGGGCTTGATTTCGTACGATAGTCGACACTGTTGGATGATGCAGAGATCGCTTCCTTGGAAAATCCACCCAATGGTGTAGGGATGGGAGTGCGGAGTTGTCGGTAGGTCCAACCGCTTGATGACCTCTACTGAGATGAGGTTCTTTTGTCTACCACTATCAATGATGAAGTGCAGCAGGGTGCCTTTTACCCACATTTGCGAATGGAAAAGGCGCTCTCCTTCTTCTGTCTCATCTGGTTCATTAGGATGGAGCTTGGTGGTAGAAATGGTGGCACTAGGCTCCACGTCATTGATTCATCTTCCCCTTTCTAGTTCTGACTCAAAGTCAGAACCCACATTTGATTTAGAAACTTTCATTTCGGCCGCCAGTGACTGCTTTGAGAAACAATCAATAATGTTATGCCAAGGGCTCTTATGGAAGTCACACCACTTCTCGATATCCTTCTTTTTCTTTCTGATGTCCTTCTTTTCTTGTGTCTTGGACTGGTTGTCCTGATATTGTCCATATTTTCTCTATCCTTTGTTTTGTAGGTTGGGGCCACCCTTTCTTGGTTTTTGTTGCGAGGGGTTCCTAGGACAAAATTGTTGCATCTTTTGTTTGAGATTTTTCTCGATTTTGATGGCATATCGATAGGCCGCCCCCAAGGAGGAGATGTCCATAAATTCCATTTCGGTTTGGATGTATCTATGCAAAGCATTGCAGTACTTGAGCACTAGATGTCACTCTAAATCCTTGATACCCAGCTTGGTGCACAGGGTATGGAAGATATTTGTGAAATCTGGCACTGCTTGGTCTCTTTCTTGCCATAGTGTGGTCCCTTTGGTATACAAGTCGTCATAGCTTACGACAGGGTAGTATTGTTCCATAATAGAATCCCTGAAGAATTTCCAGGTGACCGTGACTATAAATAATGATGGTTCCTTTGTTTCCTTTTTCTCACAGAAAGTTTCCCACCAATCTTTAACATGGGGAACGACTTTGAGGAGCGCAAAAGTAATTTTTTCTCTATTTGAAAAGTTATGGACAAAAAAATACCCTTCTAGTAGATTCAACCACTTGTCTACAACATATGTGTCTATCTGACCTTAAAATATAGGAATGTTGAAGTTGATCTGTACCTTTAAGGGGGAGACACCTCCGCTCGAGGAATATGTGTCACTTGTTGGTAGCCGCCGAAGGATTTGCGCAAAACTATCCATCATCTCGTTCCTCTGTTGCATGAGGGATTCCTTAAGCAACGTTTTGAAAGGATATCCTATCCCATCATCTTTATTTTCTCCTGCCATGAGAGGTCGTTTGGGCGTGCAAGAGCTTTTGTCCTCAAGAGAAACAAGCTCAAGACCCAATTCTTTGTACCCTTACCTCATTGGGGACATGCATTAAGACGACAAGGAGCATACCTCTCTGATGCCACTGATATAGATTTTATAAGCATAATGAAATGAATATAGATTATTAAAAGATGCTTAACACACAATAACAGAGATACAGTAAAACTGGTTTTCTATTCAATAAGGAAATAAGCTGAAACTGTAAAATGCAGTGAAAAACAAGCTTGCTGGAATGGTGGCGGCTTATCTCTAAGAAGATATGTGACGACGACGCTCATTCGCAAGAAGATGATTACAATGAGGCTTTGAAGGCCCTTTTACAATAAACATGAATGCCAAAAACCCTAGACATCCAAAAACCTAACCCTAGGAGATGAAGCGCCAAAAATCATGTGGGCCCCATTTGGGTAAGTTAGTCGGTCAACTTCTCAGGGTCGTAAATTTTGCATACAATCTCTGTTTTAGGCACATGATAGCCCATTAGAAAGGTATATCCGAGGACTACACATTTTAATCTAATCTAATAAAGGACATTTTTGACTGTTGAAATCTCTAAAAACGTTGTTTAGGGCCTCAAAACGGCCCCACAAGTTAAGGACCTGAAAACTAGGAAAATAAACTGCCAAACTGGAAAAATGCCAAAATGAACCAGTTGGAATAGGTGGGAGGCCACCGACATCCATATGGATCACCTTGTCTCACTGCATATCGTTTCACTTGGGTATGGGCTCGTTCATGCTATTGATGTTTTTGTAGTGGGCTATGATGGCCATTATGCCAAGGGGATTTCTTTAAGGTTGATTGTTATTTCATGGCTTTGTTTTATATCAGCATTACTCGGGTCAATTGGGGAAAATCGCGAGGGTCATGCTCTGCATGTTCTGGGTGTTATTCTTTGGCCGAGAGGAACCTCTACTCCTCTTTTCATGTTCTCTCCTTCCTGTTGAACTCTATCCTTGTCCTGCAAAGCTATGGGTGATATGTCCCTTGTGTCCACTGTGTTGTCTTAAATGTTTCTCACCTGTTGTTGGTGTTCGTTTCCAACCTCCCCGTGTTGGTGACTTAGAAACCACCCTTGTTTATTTTAAGCTTGATTTTGATAAAGGAACAATTATTATTGGTCAGGCATATGGTCAACTATTACGATTTGGTGGAGTATCCTCAACAATGGTTTACTATTGGTTGTCCCTGATTAATGGCATTGACAGTGGTTTTTTTGATTGGTTTATAATCACTGTATTCTTTTATTATGGAAATTGATTCGATTACTCAACATGGTTTTATGGTTGATCGAGAATATGTCTCTTTGATTTATTCGTTGGGTTGTGTGTTTCCTACAACGTGATATAGGTTGAAACAAGGGTTGTTGTTACTGTGTGTCTTAATTTCCTCTTGAGAGTATTTCTATTTAAAATCGTGATGTTGTTGCATGGTTGTCCACTATATATGTTATGGATATCATTTCCTTCATCAGAGATAGGCACAAGTTTATAACAGTATGGTTTTGTTGCAATTTGATTATTAAATTTATTAGAGGAATGGAACCAGGCACAATTTTTGTGTATGTGTTTGATTTGAAGAAATAATTCATGGACAGTGGTTGATGTGTTGATGGACCAGAGTGGAAACAAGTGACTATGTGCTCATTTAGAAATTGTTTTAAATATTAAAAGGGAGAAATATGAAGAAACATAACTCTTGTACAAGTTGTTTGGAAGGCATATTGTTTGAGTTTGATGACACTGTGTCAAATATTTAATTACGGACAGTGAACAAGTTAATTCACAATAATGATTAAACTATGCATGGTAGTTGTTAAATTGATCACAATGAATATTTGGTTAGTGTTGGATCTTTTGAGTTTGATATGGAATGGTTTTACAGATTAATCAATTAATTTTATGAACAATATCCACTCTCCTCCCTACAATTATTTCACTTTTCGCTAATTAAAATCCCCTCGCCTTCCCATACTCATTTTTCACTCCCTGTTCCTAAAATTTAATTACAGTTAAGAGAATTTTGTGTTGTGACAGTTTAAAATTGCAGTTTCTTGGATGGATTACAGTGACATGTTCCTTGGTTTACATTATAGTTGATTGTTTGTTGTCTATGAGAAGTAACCATGATTCTTTTGCCCCTCATTTTAACATTTCTCACTCAATACAAACCCCTGACATATCCCAGAACCTTTGTTCACCCCTGCTCATTGACAATGGGTAAACAATTTGTATGGATTGGATTGCATGAGTCTGATATGTTGCTAAGCCAAAATTTATTTCATATTTTAAAAAGAGTTGTCATATATGGTTGATAAAGAGAATATTTGATAATCAATTATGCATACATGAATGAGATTTTCAAGAAAAAGGTTGAAAATCAAATCCCACCATGCCCCTAGCAAAAGGAAATCCACTACTACCCCTTCTTCACCTTGAAATGATTCTGATAAATCTGTGTCCTCCTGCATGCATTTGAGGGACGATTGATCTCATGTGATCAACACGATTAAGCCTAAAGGCTCCACACAGCCTAAGGCAAATTTAGAGGGATTAAAAGGTGATAGAAACAACAAGGGAATTGTTGCCTCACACACTAGAAAATATGGATTTAAAGTTTTATTTATTTATTGTTGATAACAATTGACTTCAGAAGTTTTGGGCAACATGTTTTTTGGATATATGAGTAATATATTTTTGGAAATAATTTCAAATATCAATGAGATAAATTTTCAAACATGAATGTGATGATGAGAGTCACAAGGAGGGATTTTTTGTTTAATTGACTAGTTATGTTATGATTGTTAAGAGATAAAGGGGAGTCACAAGGGGTCCCACCTACTAGTTATTATTTATTTAAAACCCTTATTATGATTTATTACTTTTCCCCCTAACTAAAAGATTGGTTGAGTTTTTTGTTAACTTAACTAATAAAGTAGTTCAACTACTTCAACCAATTCTAATTTGCTTAAATTATGCTATTTGAGAGCCATTCATTTTTATATCTTTTATTTGAGATGTTGCAAGTGATGTATTTTTTCTATCAAAGTTATAGAAACTTATACCTAGTTTCAGTTGTTATTGGACATGTAGGCACTTATGCACAAATATAAACATGTCATTGGTAAAAATTAAAACTCAGTGAAATATATATTAACAATCCACTTTTATTAACCTAACAAGTCATTATTAACATAAATTTACATAAATTTAAAACATAAAAAATCAATACAATAAATATTTTCTTAAAAAAAAATATTAATTTTATTTTTCATATTCACCAAATAATTACATATGTTACTTTTATAATCTATAATAATGATATTTTATAATAATTATCTTTCCCTCCCTCTTACTTTTATATGTACATTATTAATAAATACATGTACTCTTATATGTACATTATTAATAAATACATGTACTCTTATATGTACATTATTAATAAATATATGTAAATATTTTTTATTTAGAATTATATATACATTATTAATAAATATATGTAAGCTTTTTTATATCTAAGTTTAAGAGAAATTTTTCATTATGTTGGGCCAAAGTTCTTCATCATTTCCATGCTTGATAAAGTAAATAACTTCTTCTAATTCTTTAAATTTTGAATTATATTTTGATAAAAAAAACTTTGTGAACTAGAGTCTAATTAACCACATTTTGTGGACCAAAGTTTATTGAATTACATTTTTGTGAAGGCTAGGATGTTTCTACTATATCCCATTTTAATTATTTTATTTCTTTTTTAAAATAAAGAAGGTTTATTTTCAATTTCATTTTTTTTAAAAATAAAAAAGTTTTATTAAAGCTATGTACATATATCTTTATAATATTTACTATGATATAATCATCCCTTTACTTAAAGTTTTATTTTGAAAATAAGAGGCATTTGTGATTGAGGTTTGCATTGGGATAAGCAAGTGTCCTTATATTCATATAAAATCGTTTTATGTACTTTCCCTTTCATAAGATGAAAAAATGTTACAAGATTAAGTGGTCCTCTTGCATTAGTTATTATCTTGTATGGATGAAGAATTTTTTTTTATAAGGTAATTCTATGTACTAAGATATGTTGATATCCGACCATAAGGTAAAGTAATAGTTTATTTCCAACAATAAATGTATAAAGAAGTTTAAAATATTTTTAATTTCTTTATTTTGATGTTTACAAAATTGATATTAATACATAAACATTGAAACTTGTTACTAAAAATTAGATCAACATTGTTTGTATTAAAATTTTTAATAAATGTTTAAGAAAAAAAAAATACAATTTATAGATGTATGATTCTAATAGCAACACTACATCTTCCTATATTTTGTGTTGTATATGCATACATAATCTCCTCTTCTGATAAAATTACTCACTAGGATTCAAAATGCTTTCATTAGTGCATTAGTGCATTACGTTGTATCAGTATTGTGTTTTGTATATTAAAAACATTGAATAAAAAGATTTTATTTCATAATAATGGAAGAATAGATTATATCATTGTTTTTTCTAAGAGATGAAAAAGGGTAATTTCAACATTTCTCTTGGCAAAAAGAACACAGTGTGGACCAATGTTCAATGAATAAAAAAATTTGTGTGAAGTTTAAACCATTTGTATGCTTTTTTTTTTTTTTCACATTATGAAAAAAAAGGAGATTTTTGTTTATGTATTTATATCTTTTT
>JZKD02S2071239.1:1105506-1142335 GCA_000966675.3 Picea glauca | reverse complement strand
TTACATCAATCATCAATCAATCAATCCTTTGACATCAATCAATCACTTGACATCAATCAATGACATCAATCAATCAAACCATTGGCATCAATGACAACATGATCCAACACAATATACGTATTATGATCTCAATATATCAGTTGAGGGAATTGGATCTGAGTGGGAAGGATAACAATCATTCCTCCCAACCACCCTAACTAAACCCAATTGACTCTATGATAATAAAGACTACAAGGAAAAAAAAATGAACAAATAAGATGAACATTTAAATATCTTTAATATTAATTTATAAAATGCACTTCACTCTATCAATGTAAGTTGTTTCAACTTTGAATTATATATCATAAAAGTTAAATTCTCACTTCATTAAAAAAAAATCCAAATGTAAAAAAATTGTCTCCTTTAAACATGTACATAAATTACATAAATAACATGTACATTTATTCATGACATTTAAAATGTATAAAATAAATACAAATAGTTCCATGTAATTGAATCCTTAATTTTAAAACCTAATAGGCTAAATGTTCCTCCTATCTATAATAGTAAGCCTTATAAAAAACAATTATTATAATAAAAGTACATAATGTTTTTAATCATAATCATTGAAATACTGATTATATAGTATTCAAGTTAATAATGTACCACTGATTATATAGTTTTCAAGTTAAGAATGTGCCAAATGGAACACCACAATCGAAAATCATATTGAAATACAACCACAGGTTTTAACTTAAACATGTGCACATCCAAATTGATACAAATAGTTTATAAATTAGCTTTTGTACAATGAAGAATGGTTGAATGTGGTTGTATGGTTGTGCACATCCAAATTGATACAAATAGTTTATCAATTAGCTTTTGTACAATGAAGAATCAGTGAATGTGGTTGTATGGTTGAGAATGTGTGAATTTGGATTCTAACATAAACCATTTATCACTTGGATTTTTGAATGGTAAATAAGGGGATGAATTGGGTTGCAAGAAGAAGAATTAGTAAATTTGGATTACACAATCTAAATTAATACATAGTTTTATATTTTTGAACTTGGCCAAAAATAAAAAGGAAAATAAAAAGTAGAATATCACTTTTAATTTCAAAATAAAAAAACTTATCTTTTTTTTTTAATAATTTTTTTAGAGGATTTGAATAATTAAGTTAATTATATAACCTTTAAGGAAATCATTTTTTTTTATATAGGACTATTTTGATAGACATTTACACATCATCAATGCCCAATTCTCAATGAGAGGTGACAATTTACCAAGTCATGGACTAGATTTGAATTTCATCTTGCCACTTACTAACGCCAAAGGTGATGATTTATCAAGTCATACACTGAATTTTCATTTCATATTTATCACTTCCCAATCACTACTACATATGTTGTTGAATTCAAATAGGGAGTTCCAATGGTACCAATAAAATCGATGTAACAACCCTGGTTAAATAGTTGCAGAGGGTTTATTAAGTATAATTAATTAGATAATTATCTGTCATAATATGGTTTTAGTTAAACAATGATTAGTTATTAATAATATTAATTAATTATGTGTTTATAATTGTTGATTGATTGATTAATTAATTAATTAATTAACTTATTAAAGGTCAGGGTAATGAATTAAGAGCTTAACAAATTTTAAATTATTTTATAAGACTTTATGTATGCAGGGGGAAAGAGGCATTTAGTGGAAATATAAGGTAATAAAGGAATCAGATAAGGTAATAAAGAAGATGATAAGGTAATTAATGGAGGGAGGAGAGTCGGTGAAGGGGGGCGATATGATGGGGGAAGAGTCCTACGGGAGAGGATTATGAAAATTGGGAGGGGGAGCATTATTGGTAGGAGGTCTGTATTTCTATTGGATATCTTCTAGTTTTGAGGAGTTTGGTCTGGGAGTTTTGGTGAACCATTGTAGGGGGCACCAGGCTGCTAGGGGTTTTGGGCACGGGGGCTAGGATTCCTTATGGTATCCTAGAGCTAGGGAGCTGGACAGGCTGCTCCTAGATGGCTGGGTAGCTAGTCGGTTTGGGCAGGGTTTGGTCAAAGAAACAGGCTGAGAAAATTAGCAGAAAGGACAACCAGATATTGGGATAACAACATCAGCAAGAGGTATCTATATTCTATTATGTAATGTATCCATATTTTTTTATGTAATGTATCTATATTCTGTTATTTAATTTATTAGATTGTTGTTCATAAATTAATTTATGTTGTTTATATGATGATAAATGAATTACTTATGCAAGAAAAGAAATTTCATGTGTAGTTGTATGAATCCTATTAGGCTTGTTAATTTCTAGTCCCTACACATGGTATCAGAGCCTTGGTTCAAAATCTGGAGCCGAGGGCCTACCCACCTTAAACAAATGAAAATAGATCGTCAAAATTTAAATTTGATATAAAATAGTCACACAACCAACAAAACCTTACTGAACTAAACAAAACAAAAAATATAACGAATAAATTATCACTTCAAAACCTAAGATCGAGATCCAGACAAAAGATCAGGTTATCTTTGTGATCTTCTAAGGACATTGAACCAGAGAAACTAAGGTAAAAATTGAATAAAATAAACAGAGAACCTACAAAACCCTACTGCACTTGAACCAGAAAGGAAAATCATTATAGACCTTAATACAAACTTTAATCTAGGTTATCATTTTCTGAAGACTTTAAACCACAGATTGAAGAGGCAACAAGGAAAACCAGAATTAGATTTACAAAAAAAAAAAACTGTCAAAGTTAAAATTTTAGATAAACAAATAAAGATCCTACTGCACTTCAACCAGATACAAATACTCATGCCTTAATACAAACCCTATGATATGTTATTATTGTAGTAGTTTTAGCAATTTTAACCAAATCTACGAAAATTTCAAATTTCTTCAATGTCAAATTCAAATATAAGAAGCATTTCAACTTTTTTTTTTAGATTGAATTCAAATACCTTAAAAAAAATTAAATAAAAAGTAATGGAAGAGGTGATGAGCAATTCTGGAAAAGGGTTCGCGTAATTCAAACTCCCTCACTTTGCGTAATTCGAATTCCCTCACTTCTCTTTCGGTAGTATGTCAAATTTGAAACTGCAATTCTGCTATGACAAAGATATAATTTCATCTATTCATAAATGCCATTTTTGGAATTTTGAAGATCTTTGAATCCACCTAGATTATCAGAAATACAAACTAACAATGGATCACTCAGATTTATAATTTGTCTGTTTCCGACAAAGTTGAGGGCATTAAACAACTTAGGAAATTATTATACCCTTGGGACTTACTGTCTACGGGATTTCTGCCTGGTACCTGTAGAAACAGGTATTCTGCCAGAGTGGATAATGTTAGCCTAATGGATGGGGTTCCGGGCCAGTCATCCCATTGTTGACCCAGATGCCTTTGACTATTAGCTCACTGTAAACAAAATCTTAATCTCTGTGTATGATATGTGATAGGCTGTAATGTTGATCGTGTTTGGCTCTATAGATAATGTGTAATAACAGTTACGACTGTTAAGGCAGGGAAAATCATCACCGAAATAAAGAGAATACTATGCTTTCCACAATGTATTCTCTTTACCTGCTAGGTTCTAGGATCTACACACAAGACTTGCAGCAACTAAGGAACGCGCATCCAAAAAACCAAATATATGGATGAGAATATCATCAGACAGTTGTACTGACTCTTTTTCTCCCTGTTGAATTTTAGAGTTCCACTGCAATGCAACTACAACATGTTTGAACTCAATAACAACTAATGCTTTTTTTCTGCTTTGGTAGAGAAGCTTCCACTGCTTGAAGTAACAGGTTTGCAGTTGAGACCCCTTGACTTGAACCCACTTCTGATAGAAGATGAAACGTGACAAGAGTATCATGAAACAATATTTCTTGCAAACTCTTGGGCCACCATTAAATAAACCAACCAACAAACAAAACAAAACAAAAGTATGGGCATGAAAAATGCACCCTGACTGAACCAAGAGAAGAGATAAACCAAAGGAATGAATATGCCTACTCGTCTGGCATGGATGGTGCCTTTTCTACCCACACTCTTCACTCTTCTCTTCCTCTACCAACGCCAGAGACAATACAAGCCAGTGACCAATGCCAGAAACCAAACACCTGACCACGAGGAGGAGAAGCCAGGAGAGAAGGCCATGGCGACCAACCGCGTAACCAGAAGCCTCGCAAGAAGAAACGATGGGGAAAAGAGGAATTAGGGTTATGAAGATAGAGGTTAGGGTTTAGATAGGAGGGGTGCTGGAGAAATCAAGGCAGGCACGTGGAATCCATGCGTGCCCACACTTGTTTTTAATTTTTTTTTTTTTTTTTTATTAACATTTTTATATAGTTATTTTTTATTTTTATTTTTTTTTGTGTGTGTTCGTTTAAATTTTTATTTTAGTATAAAGTATAGTTAACTGTTTTAAAAATAATTTAATTAATTCAACTAATTTAATTAATTGTTTAATCAACTGTCTTTAATTTAGTGTAAAAATAATTTTAAAGTTAATTAATTATCTAAAAAAAAAATCAATTAAATTAATTGTTTTATTTAGTGTAAAGTTAATTTACATTAAAGTTAATTAATGATTTTAGGGATTAGATTAAATTTGGGTTATATTAAAATTTTGTTGGAGCAGACAAGTTTTGAACCCATGACTACTCCCCATAGTCCAAGCCTTGGAAAACAACCAAACACCAACGTGCCATGTATGTGCCTTGGAAAAAAATTAATTGAATTAATTGGAAGGATTAATTAAATTAGTGATTAATTAATTAATACTAATAATAATATTAATTTTCTGGATTAAATTGAAAGTGTTTATTAAGGCGATTGAAACTTAGGTTAAAGTTTAGTCTATATTATTAGTTTTTAATAATTAATCAACATTAGGTTGGAAGTCACCTTAATTAGTTGTAAGTGAAAAGTTTAAAGGACTTAGACTAGGACAAGCAAGAAGGAGGTGACATACACACTAGGAAAGTAAGCTAGAGGAATTCGTGAGTATGGCACAAAGCTAGCGTAGCTACCGGGCAAGGGAGTCAATAGTTTTCTTAGGTGAAGAAATCAAGCTTAGATGCTTTAGCCCTAACCTAGCCACTCCCCTAAAGAGAGTAACGCCTGTTTATAGACATGTAAAAGAAAACTTATGCCTAACCTTGTTTTCTAGTTAAGTTGCGCAAATGTGAAACATCCTTGAACTCACCCTGACAACTTTGGGTGATGCAGGTTAAGTCATACAGGATGGTTAGGACTCGAGGGAATCAAGGTAGAGGAGCATCGTCGCAGGCACCGCCAACACCTCTAGCACCGCCACCACCATCGTCGGAACTAACTCTCATACTGCACTCTTTGGAGGCCATAAATGAGACTTTAAAGGGGCGACAACCAGCAGGGATAGAAGTGGAACCCCCACCATCTAGAACGGGTAATCCAAAAGCGTCGAGGGATTCATGGGGAGGACCTCCACCCGAAGACATCACTCATGAATTGCATAAGATCAAACTTTCGGAGTTTGTCGAGGGTCATGCTAGTGAACGCGCAGAAGCATGGTTGGAAGGCATGACAAGGTGTTTTTCCTTAAGGGACTATGCATCCACCTCAAAAGTGAATATAATGATTTTTCAGTTAAGATATAGTGCCTTGAACTGGTGGGGAAACCTGGAAAGACAACTACATATTACCCCGGACACAATATCTTGGGAACTTTTCGAGGAGAGGTTCTGAAGGAAATATCTGCCAGCTTGCTATGAGGAACAACAGGTAGGAGCATTTCATGCTCTAGTATAGGGAAACCAGACTATAGAAGAATATGAGATTAGATTTATGGAATTGGTCAAATATGTTTCATATATGGATAATGACCAATGACAGGAAGAATGCTTCGTCTATGGGTTGAACCTTAAGATAAGGGCTATGGTGCAGATGTGTAAACCGTCTTTAGTAGTGGAAGCTATGGAAAATGCACGTTATGTGGAGGAACACATGAACTTAACTGGAGGTACAAGACCTTCCTTTCCGCATCATCCTGGATTCCTGGGGAAGGCCCCTAGGACATTTCCCAGGGGAGGGGGCTCAATGCCACCTCCATATGGTAACAGAGTCGCACCAAGGACAATAGCCATAGGGATTTCAATGGAAGCGAGTGTAGTATCTTGTTCATCACCAATGACGTAGGCAGGTCCATGACCATCTCAGGGAATAGCTAGTAGGGGCAGGGGTTCCAAGGGAAGGAACTCATTTCAAAGACAGTCACATAACAGTGCGCAGGTTCAATCCCGTGTTACCTGTTGGGGATGTGCAGGACCCCATTACCAGCGTGACTGCCCATAGTTACAATCATGATTAGTGCATAGAGAAGGAAATTCCCCAATGGGAAGATCACGTAGCAGCCACCAGATTTATGCAATGGTTAATAATCTCTAGGCCGAGCATCAATCCACGATGGTGGAGTCATCAAGTACGCTAAATCATATCAATGTTAAAATTTTGTTTGATCCTGGTGTGACAGATAGTTTCATTTCACCATCTGCATTAGAAAAGAGTGGGTTGGCAACCTACGAGCACGATTAATTCAAACAAGTCGAGATGGCTTCCAGGGAAAAACAAGCGATAGGACCGAGCATTGATAATTGTATAATAGACCTGGGAGTGTGTACTACTAGGTTGAAGGTATACATTAGTACTCTTAGGGCATATGACCTAATCATTGGAATGAATTGATTAGAAGCTCATCAAGCTTTGGTAGATTGTTTCGCAAAAAGGGTGCTCTGTGTCGACGATGAAGGAAGACCAGTTGAGATCTAGGGTGTATGGAGAAGGGTGTCATTACACTTTATCTCAACTATGAAGGTTAATATATGCTTGAGACAAGGGTGTCGACTATATGTAGTGGAAGCAGTGAATGAAAGGAAGGGACCTTCATTAGATCATTACCCGGTATTTTCAAAATTTAGGGATGTTTTTCTGAACGAGTTACCAGGGTTACCTCCTGAGAGGGAGCTTGATTTTACTATTGAGCTAAAACTTGGTGTAGAACCAATTTCCAAGAGTCCGTATCGGATGATAGAGCCAAAAATTTGTGAGTTGCAAATGTAGTTGAAAGAGTTACTGGACTTAGGGCTAATAAGGCCCAGTGTCTCACCGTGGGGTGTACCAGTAATTTTTGTAAAGAAGAGGGATGGATCCTTACGACTGTGTATAGACTACAGGGACTTGAACCATGCTACAGTGAAAAATAGGTACCCAATACCGTGAATATATGACCTCTTCGATTAGATGAAAGGAGCAGCATTATTCTCAAAGATCGATTTGCAATCAGGGTATCATCAGTTAAGGATTAAGGAAGGCGATATCCCAAAAACTACCTTTCGAACTTGGTTTGGGCATTACAAATTTGTCATAGTACCTTTTGGATTGACCAATGCACCAGCAATATTCATGAGACTAATGAACGGCGTATTACGGAAGTACTTAGATCATTTTGTACAAATCTTTCTAGATGACATCCTCATCTATTCCAAGAATGAAAGAGAACATGAGGAACACTTGCGAGTGGTGTTGTCTTGCATTAGGGAGAAAAAATTGTATGGGAAGTTGTCAAAGTGTTCCTTCTTCTAGAAAGAAAATCACTATTTAGGTCATATCATTTCTGGTGAAGGAATCTTTGTGGACCTAGAAAAGGTAAAGGCCATTATGGAGTGGCCAGTGCCGAAAAATGCCCATGAGGTGAGAAGCTTCATGGGGCTAGCAGGTTATTATCGGAGATTTGTGAAAGGATTCTCAAAAATTGTGAAACCCATCACCACTTTGCAGCACAAGGGGGTCAGGTATGAATGGATGGAATAATGTGATAGTGCATTCATTGAGCTTAAGAGGTTACTAATTAGTGCACCAATTCTATGAGTGTCGTATATGGAAAAGGACTTTGCAGTTTGCATGGATACCTCAAAGCAAGGGTTGGGGGCCATGTTAATGCAATATGGAGGAGCAATAACTTATGCATCAAGGAAGTTGAAGAAACAGGAAGAGCTTTATGCCACTCATGATTTAGAGTTGGCAGCAATGCTAGCTCTAAAACTTTGGAGGCACTATCTTGTGGGGTGAAACTTTGAGCTCAAAATGGACCAACAAAGTTTAAAACATCTCTTCACTCAAATGGATATGAATGCCAGGCAAAGGTGATGGAGTGAGTTTATGAGTGAGTACGATTTTGGTATTTCCTACATCAAGGGGAAGGAAAATGTGGTCGCAGATGCCTTAAGTAGGAGATCACGTGTCTTCTCCTTAGTACCCTTAAAGGTCAATCTGAGGGAACATGTGTTGATGCAACTCCAAGGAGACAGTTGGTATTTAGAGGTTACTTCAAACCTCAGGAGTGGGAGGCAATTAGATCCAAAGTATGAAGGATATAGTTTGGAAGAAGACAGACTATTGAGATATTGGAAAAGGATGCACATCCATGAAAATGGGGATATTCAAAGCATCATACTGAAGGAAGCCCATAGATCACTTTATTGTGTGCATTCGAGTGTGAAAAAGATGTACGCAGACATGAGGAAAATTTTCTTCTGGGTAGGTATGAAGCACGATGTAGTTCATTTCATCGCCAAATGCCTAGAGTGTCAGCAAGTGAAAGCCGACCACCATCACCTGGCATGCCTCCTACAACCACATGATGTTCCTATGTCCAAATGGGAAGTCATTTCTATGGATTTTGTTGTGGGGTTCCCTCTCACATCTCATATGCACAATGCCATTCTTGTGATAGTGGATAAGTTAATCAAGAGTGCTCATTTTATTCCAGTTAGAGACACTTACGATGTCACTGTTGTGGCACGTGTGTTTGTAAGTGAGGTTATCCATTTGCACGAGATACCTAAGAATATCATTTTAGATAGGGACTCCAGATTCACTTCTAGGTTTTGGACAAGTTTGCAGTCATCATTGGGGACTCAGTTGAACTTAAGCACAGCTTATCATCTTGAAACAGACGAGCAAACCAAGAGAGTAAATCAAGTCATGGAAGACATGCTAAGGATGTATGTCATGGATAATCAAAACTAGTGGGAGAAGTACCTACCTTTGGTAGAGTTTTCTTACAATAACAATTTCCATAGCTCCATCAGAATGCCACCCTATGAAGCTCTATATGGAAGACCATGCAGAACACTTTTGATTTGGGATAGACTAGAAGACTGAGTAACAGTTGGGCCAGAATTGATTTAAGAGATGGAGGAATAGGTGATTCAGATTAGGCAGAGACTAAAGGAAGCACAGGATAGGCAGAAAAGTTATGCAGATGCACACAGGACCGATCAAAGTTATGAAGTGGGAGACTAGGTTTTCATTCGTATCAGGCCTAATAAGAGTACCATACAGTTTAGGAAGGGGACAAAGTTGTCACCTCAATTTATAGGACCATTCAGAATCCAAGAGAAAATTGGACCCATTTCTTATCGTCTCGTACTTCCACCCCACTTGCATAAAACTCATAATGTTTTTTATGTATCTGTTTTACGTCATTATGTTGCTGATGAATCACTTAAACTAAATTGGAAGGAATTGTAGGTATCGGACATGGGAACTCTCACAGTAGAACCGTTATGCATATTGGACTGTAGAGTCTGACATCTCAGGAATCGTCTGGTAGGCCAAGTTAAGGTCCAATGGGACAAGTATAGTCCAGGATCTGCTACTTGGGAAGATGCTGAGACATTACGATGAGACTATCCCTCACTTTTTTGGCTACCTTGAGAATATGTTTCTCAAAGGTAGGGTGTATGTAACACCACCTTTTGACTTAGACAACCAGGATTACCTGAGGCCTACATACTTTATTTTCTCTTTAAAGTGAAACTATTAAATGATACACTTAAAATTTTAAGACGTATGAACCTTTATGAATGTTTAAATATATTTGGATAATGATGGATATGATGCGATATATTGTGAGAATGTAAATTTTATGAATATTTAAATGTTATTGATGATGATGGATATAATGCGATCTACTATGTGAATATAAATTTTATGAATGTTTAAATGTTATTGATGATGATGTATATGATGCGATATATTGTGTGAATGTGAATCCTATGAAGGTTTAAATGCTATTAGAATGATGTTGGATATGATGCAATCTATTTGGTAAATGATAATTTTATGAAAGGGTGTCGAAATTGAATTATGGGATATTATGAGATCTATTTCTAACTTGAAAACTTTGATGTTAAGTTGTTGGTACAAGGATACCGAATTGAAATGATGATTGTATGCAATTACATGATGCTAATGCATAGAAATGTATGATTTTGTGTTACAGACCAATCTGCAGGTTATGGGTTATGAAATAACCAAGGGATAAGGATGATGGAAGTGGATGTCATGACCACTAGTTGAGAAACATTATGGTATGGATCTTTGTATGTGAAATTATATTGGTTTGGATGCATTTCTATGATATGTGGACTAGTGCGGGATTTCAGGTGATGAGACTGTCCAAAACCGAATAATCGATGACAAGAATCCTAGCAACACGGAGCCACTGTATAGTCCATTGTAGGGTGTGGACCCTAGTTATGATTAGGAGGGGTGGAGGCATTTCCCATTATGTATCCTCTAAAACCTGAAGTCATGGGAGGATGGTGTTAGCTCACGCTCCCCTAGAGGTGTGATGATGATTGTCAGTTGCCTGCTCGGGAAGCTTGGTCAAGATAGTGACACTTCCGCTTACGGGTTCTATTTGGAGTTAGGTCAATATAGTTGACACTCCAATATAGTCCAATAGAGGAAGGATAGGAATGAATATGGAATTAAGTTAGGGAGGAAGGATGAGTAGAAATAGTTGATAAAGTATGGAGTTTTGTCTGATGGTGGAATTTATTGTTTTTCCCTTCTAAAAAGAAAATGTGTATATATGGATATACATAATTATGTAACTAAACCACAATTGTCTAAATAAAATTGTTAAACTAGATAATTGTAATTGAAGGATTTCGCAAACATTTGATTGGTTTATTGTCTTTTATAAAAGACTAGACTTGTTGATTGGATTGGATGCATGCATAAATTACTATAAGGGTGATAGTTATTGATTATTAGTACATGCACGAGACTTGTATGTACTAGCTACACATGCATTTTTTGTACATGTACACTAGTATGAATGAGTTTCTTGGCTTACTTACTAATAATGACGGTTATTTGTTATGAATGTGTGGACCATGTTTCTTTTCCCTTGTATCATAGAATACTTTAAATTTGGGACGAAGTTTCCTGAAGGGTGGGTGTATGTAACAACCCTAGTTAAATAGTTGCAGAGGGTTTATTAAGTATAATTAATTAGAAAATTAACTGTCATAATATGGTTTTAGTTAAACAATGATTAGTTATTAATAATATTAATTAATTAATTGTTTATTAATTAATTGTTTATAACTGTTGATTGATTAATTAATTAATTAACTTATTAAAGGTTAGGGTAATGAATTAAGAGCTTAATAAATTTTAAATTATTTTATAAGACTTTACGTATGCAGGGGGGGAAAGAGGCATTTAGTGGAAAGATAAGGTAATAAAGAAGAGGATAAGGTAATTAATGGAGAGAGGAGAGTCAGTGAAGGGGGGAGATATGATGGGGGAAGAGTCCTACATGAGAGGATTATGAAAATTGGGGAGGGGAGCATTATTGGCAGGAGGTCTGTATTTCTATTGGATATCTTTTGGTTTTGAGGAGTTTGGTCTGGGAGTTTTGGTGAACCATTGCAGGGGGCACTAGGTTGTTGGGGGATTTGGGCATGGGGTCCAGGATTCCTTATGGTATCCTGGAGCTAGGGAGCTGGACAGGATGCTCCTAGCTGGATGGGTGGCTAGTCGGTTTGGGCAGGGTTTGGTCAAAGCAGTAGGCTAGGCAAAGTAGCAGAAAGGACAACCAGATATTTGGATAACAACATCAACCAGAGGTATCTATATTCTGTTATGTAATGTATCCATATTCTATTATGTAATGTATCTATGTTCTGTTATTTAATTTATTAGATTGTTGTTTAGAAATTAATTTATGTTGTTTATATGATGATAAATAAATTACTTATGCAAGGAAAGAAATTTCATGTGTAGTTGTATGAATCTTATTAGGCTTGTTAATTTCTGGTCCCTACACATTTTCGGTCCCTACAATCAACCATGCCATCATACATTACTAATTAATTATCAAAATTGCATTATTTTGTTTTCTTGGTGCCCTGTCGTTCGTCACCCTTTCGATGAAGTCCAATAATAATTATCATTTTGACTCATATTCGATGGTTACCATGAGGGCCACATGGCACCCCATCGTCAAATGCAGATCATAGGGGAACATTTATAAAACTATGAGCTATAATAACTCAGTCGAGGACCTGCAAATAAATTTAAAGTGAATTATCATCGACTTGTGTAACCTCTGTATGGATCAAGGTTGTCCCCAAGGGGATCATATAAATGTACATGTGTTCTGTAAACATTCTACGTTTTGGATTTTTTTGTTGGATTCTGGTGATATAAAGGTTGTAAGTAGAGTGATAGGAAATGAGAGGCTTGTCAGAGAGATATTAGGAGGAATATTCAAATGAAAACAAAGCTATGGGATCTATATTTCACTTTGCTAATTAGTTTAGTAAGGGAGACTATAACCATGATCTCTGTCATGTAAAGATCCTGCTATTATGATAATTTTATAGAAGATCAATATTGTTTTGACTCATACTTTTCTTATATGTGATGTTGGTTGCGATCTTTACTGTTTTTCTACAATCTTTAAGAGATCTTTAATGCATCTTTATAGTAATGTTTGAATCTACCTACAGGAAAATCAAAAGGTATGGATAAGAGGGGAAAATTGAAAGGGGGTTAGTTATAAACTATGGAAGGGGAACTAGGGTGCTAAGAAGAGGCAATGAGTCAATTTATTTCACTCAAAAATAGATCTATGAATGAGGTTATGTTTGGTAAATAGTTGATAATGGAAACGTTTGTTAGAGTATACAATGCCCCTTTTAAAGATTCCTTAGGATCTATCCAACCTTTATTTCTCATGGATCAATCATCCCATTCAAAAAAATGAGCCTTGAAAATGGTTATTGATGCGAATAAACATGCCATCCTCCTCCTATAAAATACAATGTCGAATGGGGATAAAATAGTTAGCGATCTAAATGAATTGTTTGGGGGTTGGAAGTTTAAACTCATTGATGCTAGAGGAATGCATGTGGGGATGATTAGAAAAGTTGTACATATATCTATACCTTTCTTTGTGCAATTGGAAACTTAAAACCCTTTGTTGTGGAAAAATACCAAAAAATGTTTTTTATGAAAAAGAGGGAAATTTTTTCCTTGGTGTAAATTTCCCATAGTGCAAATTGCATTCTAGGCTACACTAAAATGCACCCTTGGTTCTGAAAACTCATTCAATTTGAGTGTTTCAAACTATAAACGAGTTTTTAAGTCATTTTACATAATCCTATATACTTAGTTTTTCCTTTGTATTCATAAAAGACTCTGTTGTGCAAGAAAAAGCAAACGATGCCTAGTAAAGCCCTAGAAATGCACAACTTATTTGTAAAAGGCAAGTAAAGATTTGGTTATATTGTATATTTGAGTTGTGCAAGTTATTAGGAGTGTGGTTTATCATATTAAATGTAATCATGTTGTTAATTTTACAATTGCAATTTTAACTTCCATTGACTTAACAAGTTACCATTAACACAACTTTAAATAAATTTAAAAAAATAAAAATCAATATAACAAATATTTTCTAAATAAATTTAAAAAGATAAAAAATCAATACAACAAATATTTTCTTATTTTTTATTTTTTATGTTCCCCAAATAATTACATATATTACTTTTATAATCTATACTAATAATAATTATTATCAATCTGCTTCTCTACCACTTTGTGGCTCTTTATATGTACATTGTTAATAAATTATAAATAAATACATGTATTATTTTTATAATCTATAATAATTAATAATTACAATAACTGTAATTATTATCATTTTTCTTATTTTCCATAGCCCTTACATTATTAATAAATTATAAATAAATATATGTAAGCATTTTTGAAATAAAGAATTATATATATATATATATATATAGTTTTAGGGAACTTACTCATTATGTTAGGGCCAATTGCACCTAACTTCTTCATCATTCCCATGCTAGTAAAATAAATAACTTCTTCTTATTCTTTAAACTTTTAGTTATATTTTGATAAAATAACTTCTTCTTATTCCTTAAACTTAAACTTTGAGTTATATTTTGATAAAATAACTTCTTCTTATTCCTTAAACTTAAACTTTGAGTTATATTTCGATAAAATAAAACTTTGTGGACTAGAGTCTAATGAACTACATTTTGTGGTACAAAGTCTAATGAATTAGATTTTGTGGAGCCTCACATGTTTTTGTTATATACAATTTCAATAGGTTTAAAAATAAGGAAAATATTTTTATAATATGTACTGTGGTATAAGTATAATCATCCCTTTAGGTATTTGTTGTGGTATAAGTATAATCATTCTTTTAGGTATTTGTCGTTAAGGTTTGCACTATGATAAGGAATTGTCCTAGTGTTTATATATTATCTTTATCTTGAAATATTTAGGGTTACATGTATTTTCCCATATATTTATATTTTGTCGTTAAGGTTTGCACTATGATAAGGAATTGTCCTAGTGTTTATATATTATCTTTATCTTGAAATATTTAGGGTTACATGTATTTTCCCATATATTTATATATTATTTTTATCTTGAAATATTTAGAGTTACATGTAATTTTCCATCATATGAAAAAGGTTTACTAGATTAATTTATCCTCTTGTATTAGTTTTTAGCTTTTATGAATGCGACCATTTTTTTATAAGTTTTTAGGTTTTATGAATGCAACCACTTACTTTTTTTATAAGGTAATTTTATGTAGTAAGATGTGTGAATACCCAACCATATGGTAAAATAAGAGTTTATTTAAAAAACAATGCATAAAATCCTTCTTAGTGTCCATTTTAATTTCTATATTTTGATGGATACAAAATTGATATTGAGACATAACATTGAAATTGGTCACTAAAAAATAGTTCAATATTACTTGCATCAAGATTTTTTATAAATATTTAAGAAAAACAACACACAATTTATATATGTATGATTCAAATAGAAACACTACATCTTCTTATCCATACAACATCTCATCTCTTGATGAAATTGCTCACTAGGATTCCAAAATGTCTTCATTAATGCATTAATTAATATAAGTATTGTGTTTTTCATATCATAAGCATTGAAAAAAGGAGATTTTATTACATGAAGAAGAGATTATATCATTGTTTTTTCTAAGAGATGAAAAAGGGTAATTTAACCATTTCTATTGGCAAAACAAAACTATGTGGAACAATGTTTAATGAATTAATTTTTTTTTGTGAATTTTAATGGATTTTGAGCCTATCTTTTTTCACATTATGGAAAAATAACGAAATTTTAGTTCATGTATAGATAAATTTTTAATATTTAATTGTAATAATTGTTTTATTACTATTATGAGACTATTTTTATAAAATTTAATTATAAAGTTATAAAATATTAAAATATGATAATAACCAATATTATGAGACTATTTTTATAAAATTTAATTATAAAGTTATAAAATATTAAAATATGATAATAACCAATAGATAACAACAAATGTAAATTATGAAAGCTATTTTATTAGTTGTAAATTTTAAATATAAATTTTAGGGATGCTTTGTGGATAATTGTTAGACAGCTGATTTAGAAAGTTGGTTGTCATTGATATCAACTCTTGGAGATTTATGTCAACTCTTGGAGAAGTCCAAAATCCTTAGAGATGTGGTTGAGATTGATGACGAGTTAGTTGTCATTGATTGAGTGGTTGATATCAACAGATGTGATGGGTTCATTTGATGAAGTCTACATGAAGCCCTGAAGGTGTGGTTATGGGACCCTAATTTGGTTGAGGAATATGAACATGAAGGATGATGTAAATGCAGGTAACTCACTCATGGATGGATTGTCCATGTAATACCATTTTCGGTGATAGGTGGTATGCCACGTGGTTCCTCACAATTGAGGAGTTATGAGGACATGAAGTTGGAATCCCCAAACATGGGTTAAGAAACCCCTAAATGGTTACAATATGGGTTAAGAATCCTCTAATTGGTTGCATGTCATTAATGAAAGGGTAAAGTGGTTGTAACAAGAAAGTTCAAGAAGCCCTAAAGTTAAGGAAAGAGGTTATTGTTGATGCTTGAATCCGTCAGGACCGAAACGACAACCTCACGAGGATACAAATCCTCTTGCATTTTTATAGAGGTGGTATTCATCTCTATTTTATGATAATCCTTGAATTCTAGATTTCCAAAATGATATAGGACCTTGAGAAATCCCACCATGGTATTCAAAGAAATATAAAATTTGCAGAACATAAAATGTTTTATTTTGAAGAGAATACCTCATACATCACAGATTTGAAAACATGAGCAAATTTTCTCACATCCATCATAGTTAAACAAAAGATTTCTGATCACACATAAAAATAAAATAAAATGTTCTGTACACATAAACATAAGATAACTTTAATAGAGTAGACATATGTGGAGCTCAAATGAAGAAAATGATAGATCAATCTCAAATATCTTATACTCAAAACTCAAAGTTATAAAACACCGTCAGAACTGATCCCAAATTAGTTCTCTTGGGATTTCTTAAAAAATATTAAAGTCTGTTACAAAGTTTTGAAATTAAAATGCAATTGTCCCGAGGACTGGGATTGGGGCTCCCACTAACCATAAAATTAAATATAAACAAGAAGTGATGTGTGGAGCGAAGATGATGGGTGAAGGCAGAGTAGCAAGACATGGAAAGAAGAAAGTGTTACACCTCAATATTGCTCACTTCGATAAGTATCGTAAGTGTCAGATGTTCCTCTCAACTGTCGCAAGTGTCACATGTCATTCACAAGTGTCGTAAATGTCAAACAAAGCACACTGCCATGATGACGACACCAAGGAGACATCTAGAATAACTCAGACACTTGATTTGGAGGAGGGAGAATGATTAACTGAAGTAAAGGAACTCTTACCACCTGAAAG
This sequence comes from Picea glauca, assembly GCA_000966675.3. NCBI lineage: Eukaryota > Viridiplantae > Streptophyta > Pinopsida > Pinales > Pinaceae > Picea > Picea glauca. Next base: position 1,125,181 of record JZKD02S2071239.1, on the reverse strand, counting down.
GAGCTCTTAAACAAGGGTTTTGAAGGTGAGCGCTCCTCTACATCAGCCTTAGGAGCGTTGGCGCTCCCCTATAAGGTCTTAGGGAGCGTTATAACGCCCATCTTCCCTTCTGAAGGAGCGTTATCCATCCTTGGAGCGCTGGAGCTCCCCTCAAGCTTCCTAGGGAGCGCTATAGCACCCTGATGCCCCTTTTGAGGGAGCGTTGTCTAATCTGGGCAGTGGTTGGCCTATTGAGGAGAATAAGGGAAGGATCTTTCAAGTTTGGAAGGCAGTTTCATTCGAATTCTTGGTTCAATCAGAAGATGCTTAATCTAAGGAGGGAATTCCTCAACCTACCCTAAAGATACCTCAAGAGGTTAATCCTCTCTTAACCTATATAAGCAGGCTCTATGATGGTGAAAAGGGGGAAAAATTGCTAGCATGAAACCTATGATCTCATAGGAAACATACAGTCAGATAAAGGAGAGTGATCAGCGAAGCTGTTATCATCTGGGTCGTGGATCTTTCAAGTAAGGGTTAGACGAAGGGGACTTGACGAAGTTGTCACATTCGCATCTACGATTGTAAGTACTATTGTCGTTATTCTCATTAATATGACACGCTTGGCCTGTTTCTTTCTAGTTTGTGTCTGATCTTACATGAACTTATCGTTGATAGATAGATCTGTTTTCAAGCTAATATCAATAGCGTAGGAAGTGGTCGTACTTTGTTTGTCTACAGGGCTCATCAAGGAGTGAAAGATTGGAGCTCGACTCGGAGCTTGCAGGGACAAACGTCGATAAAGAGGTACTTCTATTCTCCTTCCTTCTCATGAATTAGTTTGTATAGATTTGAAAGGAAGTCAGTGTCCATGTTAAGAACTTTCTTTCTTAGAGTTTAGGGTTTATCTCTTTGAGGCAATCTACCTGTCCGCAGGGAGATTTTCCTACAACAGAAACTGACGACTCCACTGGGGAGTCCTCAAATCGAAACTGTTTGTTTTGATTTCTCCTCATACACCTTGTCTTACCCCTTGATTGCTTTTATACCTGGTTCACTCCTTTTTGATTGATTTCATGAGCTGATTGACTCCCTACCCCATCACACTCAGCTTGATTGTCGAGACTGGACTGTAATTTTTGGATTTTTTGACACTTTTAGGAGATTTTTGAACTTGGGGCCCCTGTCCCTGTGTTAACAGAGCGCCAACGCTCCTTGAGTACCTTACACAACGTGCTATAATTCTCCTTTCCCTTTACAACAGAGCGCCAGCCCTCTTTTGGCCAAAATTTTTTCCAGAATTTCTCTTTTCAGGGTTTTACCTCTGTGTTTCACTTGCTGAGTCTCCTTGTGAGTCAATGCTTCTTCCTTTTTAGCTTTGACATCTTCCTTTTTTGAAGAACAAACACCTTACTGTTTAGATCTTGTAGCCTTCTTCACTGTTGTTTTTGAGTTTTTCTGTTGTTTGGAGTTTGAAACCCATGCATTGTCTTTCTCTCTTTTTTGACTGAGCGAAAAACTCTGGTGAAGGTCATCAGAGGCCTACGGATATTTTCATTTGGTTTTAGTTAAGATCATTGTTCTTTGACATTTCTTTTGGCGTGAAGTTCTTGATTTTTCTTTGATTGTTTCTTTTCTTTCACTTCTTATTTTGATCACAATGAGAGGGTGTATTGTTTGTACGATGCTTGCTTGTGTTGGTCTGATTTTCATTGATCCAAAAAGATAATTAGCAAGATGAGCATTGTTTTTAATTAATCATTATTCATATACAAACAATAAAGAGACATCTTCATGATTGATTTTGCATATTAGAAGGTATTTCAAAAGTTTTAGCATCACATCGGAATTGATTGAAGAAAATTTGTTTGAGGACATTCCTTGTTAGTGCTCGTTAGTGAAAAGAACTCTCTCTCTCACTTAGATATATGTTCATCAAAAATAAATGACTGCTTATAATCTTTGATGCATTTTTGGGACTGATTCATAATTCCATCTGTTTCACTTCCATGCACCCCTTTTGAGTAAAGAACAACTATAAAATAAATGCTAATTAAAAATTGTTCAGAACATTTTCTTTTCTAGGATCCTCCACCAATAGTAGACTAGACTTAGTAGTTTGGATTAGGCTGTGAGCACAAATCTCCAAAGTTTCCAAAACAAACATTAGCATCCTGAGTTAGGGAGAGTCAAATCCAATTGTCGTATAAGTCTGCCTGGGATCCCCCTCTCACACAGGGGTTACGCACGAGGTTGCATTCGGGAGAGCTACGGGGATTATCCCTTCGTGGTTTGACTGATTGTAGTGGTCAGATCGTATTATGGGGATTTCTTAAAGGTAAATCCACAATTACTGTGTGGAAGCCTTTTTAGTTGATTTCGGGCTAGATACCCTGCCCGTACGTTTGGATCAGACTGTCGACTGTACCCGCCCAAGGGATGACTGCGAATTGGTAACCTTACTGGCCATAATCTTTAGGGTCTTACACAAGGTGACAGTGAAGGGAAGTCTCACTGTACTTGGATCAGACATTGGTCAAACTCACTCGGGCTCCGTGGAGGGTAAATCTACAATTACTGCATGGAAGCTTGCACCAAGGCGTAAGTTCATTAAGCAGGTCGCCATTGTAACTATTCCACCATATCCCTGCCCCTTCTTGACTTGATCATGCGACATTGGATTTCATCACCAACTAGTACGGTCATCGATAGAAGGCCCTGTTTGCTTGGTTGTGATTCTTAGATTCTATTAGCGTATGCTGTTTCTTTTCGGTAGTTGGCGATAGATCTTTTTCGTTGACTCTTTTTTGCCAACATCGACCCTCCACGCCGTTCATGGAGGCTATAGGGAATTCCTCCAGAAAATATGGAAGGGAACACCCCTTTACCCCCTCATTCTACGGAGGAATCTCCTCAACAGAGCGAGGTTCAAGATACTACAACTTCCCAAGAAGAAGTTCCCACTCCTCTAGAGAATTTTCAAATTGTTTCAGAGTATTCAGAAGCTTTCCGCATTCCAAAGGGATATGAACGACGTGTCCTCCAACTGAATTCAGTTGGTGAATTTGTCCTCGTCAATCCTTCTGACATTCCGGCTGGGTCTCATTCAAACCCTTTAGCCGATGACCCCTTTTGGACCACAGACATTGTTCGAAGTCTGCCATGCATGGTGCGGGATCTTTATGGAATAGGGATGGGTGCTGACGCACCTATCACCTACACCGTACCCCTAAACCATTTTATCGGTACCACTATTTTTATGACCACACCATCCATTGGTCCGAACACTTCATCCGTTGGCCCAAGGTCTACTTCTTCTCTCCAGATGGCCTATTCTACAATGGTCCCTCACATTCCAACCATTCTCATCGGTAATGCAGTGGTTAGCCAAGCTGCTATTGGCACATCGGTAACACCAAGACCTACATCATCACTCCCTTTTGGGTACAGAGCACTAAATCTTTCCACTTCCACTACTACCCAAGTTATACCGAGAAGTTCCATACCTATCCAACAACTCGGAGGGACCGGTATTAGCAGTCTTAATCCATTTAGCGGTACCGGTTAGTCATTTACGTCTGGTTTTCAAATTCCGAGAACTCTACCTCAAGCTGGGGGCGTCCTCCCACTAGAGGACAAATTCCATTTGGGGGGCACCCTCATGCTGGGGGGCAGCCTCAATTCGAATCCTACCATCAACCGTATGGACAAAATGTGTCTTCCACACCTAATCCGTGGAATATCCCTTTTCGAGGAAACCCACAGTTCTCAGCAGGACACAATTCTCAAGCTCCACAACAACCCCCTTATGGAAAAATGCCAAATCTAGCTTATAATCCACAAAACCCATCTGGTTATCCTTCGCTCGCACATGTTTCTCAAAACAACTCAAATCCTATGTACCCTAGTCAACACCAACCTCATACAAGAGGGCCCACTAGTTACAATTACCCGGATAACCCAGTGTATGGCCCTACTGGTGTCCCCATGCCACACTAGCATTATCCACAGGTTAACCGAAAACTACCTTTTCTAGTGACCCTGGACCTTCCAGACTTGTCTTGATTAACGGATGATCCTATTTATCATTCTTCAGTTTGTCCAGCTATTCTAGCTAAACTTCCTTCTGATATCCCAAAATTCGACGGAAAGTTCGGAGAAGACCCAAACAACCACGTGATGAATTTCCATTTGTGGTGTTCATCCAACTCCCTCATGGACGATTCTATATGTCTGCGTCTTTTCCAACGAACACTTACGGGTTCTGTAGCAAAATGGTATATTGAACTACCACGTGCCTCTTTTCACGATTTCAACTCCCTCGCCATGTCCTTCCTCACGCACTTCCAACTACCCATTCGATACGAGACGGGTACTGAACTATTAACCTCCCTTCGTCAGACAACTTTCGTACACATCTCCAATCATATTCATGAATGGAGATGATGACGAAGGCTAATCAAAGCGGTCATTCCTGACCAATTATTAGCGGAATGGTTCACTAAATCATTGTTACCCCAGATCGCTCGCGATGTTGCTATGGGTGGTGTAGTCACCGAGGAAGAAGCTATTGCCCGAGCTCAGTACTTAGACTTGGTATATTCATAGTCTGGTACTCTATACGAGTTGATACCAAATGCTACTCGTGCCACTAATGATCCATCCAAACCATCGTCTGCCTCCCACGCGGATGGAGTTATTGGCTCCGTCAAAACCCAATCTACTTCCCAGTTGACTGGAACAACTCAGTGGTCCTCTTCGATGGGTGCTCCCAGCCTGACTGCACCCTTTTCTACCCCCCCTCAAACTTAGGTCTCTGAGGTGAATGCAGTCCAATTGACCCCTTCACAACAACTTGGGGGCAAGAAGAAAGCGAGAAATAAACCAAAGAAAAACAATAACAACGAACAACCAAAAAATCAACCACAAACCCCTGCTGCCAGAAAAAAACCACAATGAAAACTGAAACTCCCATGTCTCATTTGTGGTGACGGTCACTACACTTGAGACTGTCCACATCGCGATGAAGTGGCCAAGATTTTCAAGGGAAATTCACAACCCGCTGTTCTTACTCATCCTTTTCCACAGCAACAATCTTTGGTTGCTCAAACCCCCACTCCAGGAGGCAGTTCCAACCAATCCCATGATGAGGCCTCGACAAGTGCCCACATTTACATGTTTAACAGGGTTAATTTGACCACTCGCACTACAACATATGACACACCAGTTAAACCTGATAAGCTGAAGACTACTAATGGTTCCGTACCGGAATCGTTACCATATTCCGTTAGTCCTCCATCTGTCAGCCCTCCATCCAGGCCACTTTATATTGAGAAACCTTCGTTTGACTCCATTTTACGCCCTCCTAAGAGAACTATCTGGAAATCTACCTTCAATCCTAGTTCACGGGATGCCCAAAACTACAACATTGTAGAAGATTTGGCCCAAGCACCGTGTGCTATGTCCGCCTTGGAAGTTCTACAACACTGTCCCAGCCAACGTAGAACACTCTTAGTTGCTATCGGCACTTTTGACCCTAATTCATCTAACCATCTCACGTTTAACCTGGATGATCATCAACCATGACTGTCCCACTAGCTAGCTTTTCAAATCGATGTTGTTGTTCACAGTCAACAAATCCACCGAACTATCTTCGATGAGGGAGCCTCTACTTGTGTCATGTCTTTAGCTTGTTGGAAAGGCTTAAAATCACCTTCCCTTAACAAATCCCCTATGATGTTATGCGCTTTCGATGGATGAGGTTTTCATCCTCACGGACTGTTACAATCCTTAGTCGTTCAGTTGAGCGGAAAAACTGTTATCGTTGATGTCGAGGTGGTTGATGCCCCCCTTGATTACAACCTATTGCTTGGAAGAAGTTGGTTCTATGCTATGACTGTTGTCACCTCGTCGGTGTTTCGATGTGTACAATTCCCCCATCAAGGAAAAATTGTCACTGTCGATCAACTCGATTTCTGTACACCCAATGCTCGTGTCCTTGTCACCAACAACATTCCTTTTTTGGGAGACCACCCAGTTACGTATGAAAGCATTGGTGTTGACTTGTTGAAAGATTCTAGCCTTATGGGTACTTTCCCTACACCACTTCCACCTACCGCGCATCATATTGTTGCCGTCAATATGATATTGACTATGCCTTATCAATCCTTGGAATCATCTGATCCTTGGATTGTACCTAGTCCTCTAGAATTTGATGTGCTTGGTGACACTATGCCACTCAACCCATTCGAGGCCGCATACGTAGCTATTCAATATGCTTCTCCCTCTCCAAACAACCCACATTTGTTGGCACCTGATGCCTACTCAGTGCCCTCATGGTTGGATTCCCTATCGTTTGTCGTCGATTACATTCCCCAAATTTTCCTTTCTGATGAATCTATTATGGAAATGCTTAGAATTGACGATCTACCTTGGGATGATAACCATCATCGATCCTCTTTTCTTCTACCTTTGGAAGAAATTCACCAAGACATACACTTTGTCTTCCCTCTTGATGTTACCAATGCTCCGCAATCTCCTATTCTCACACAAGATACTCTCTCCGAGGGGAATATGGGTAACATCTCTACCACGATCGTTATTGATATTTCAATCAAAGAAGGTGTCGTGGAAAACATTAACCTTGGTGCTAATTTTACACCTGAAGAAGTGGTATCTTACACTGCTTTGTTTAAAGAATTCTGCAATGTCTTCTCTTGGAGCTACGAGGAAATGGCAGGAATCGACCCTTCGATCGTTGTACATGAAATCAAGACTTACCCTGGCGCGAAACCTGTTCGAAAAAAAATTCACCCAGTTCATCCCAAGAAAATCGCAGCTATAAAGGAAGAAGTTGAGAAACTTCTAAAATCTGGCTTTATCTATCCTGTCCCTTTGACAGAATGGGTCTCCAACCTTGTTCCGGTTTCCAAAAACAAGGGACTATCCATGTTTGTGTTGACTATCGAGATCTCAACAAAGCTTGTCCAAAGGACAACTACCCTATGCCCTTCATCGACCAAATCATCGATAATTGCGCTAGGAGCGTAATCTTCTCTTTCATGGATGGCTTCTCTGGGTATAACCAGATTGAAATATTACCTGCTGATCAACATAAGACAACCTTTATCTTCCCATGGGGAACTTTCGCCTATCGAAAGCTACCTTTTGGCCTCAAAAATGCTGGTGCTACTTTCCAGCGGGCCATGTCGTATGATTTCCATGATATCAAGCATATCGCAGAGCCTTACCTCGACGAATTACCTGCCCACTCATCCAACCGATCCGATCACATTGATCACTTACGGGCTATTTTTCTTCGATGTCGGTTCTACTGTATTCGCTTGAACCCACATAAGTGCATTTTTGCTGTCGAATCCGGTCGACTCCTCGGTTTCATTGTCTCCAAAGATGGGATCAGGGTGGATCCCTTAAATATTAAGGCCATTCTAGCCTTACCCCCACCTACCAATTTAACCCAACTCCAAAGTTTGCAAGGCAAACCAAACTTCCTTCACCGTTTCATTTGCAACTACGCTAAGATCACTAAAGGATTCATGCGGTTACTGTATAAAAACACCCCTTTCATCTGGGATGACGTTGCCCAATGGTCATTTGATGCTCTCAAGCACGCCTTGACCCACGCACCTTTGTTGCACCCTCCGGAGTATACAAAGGACTACATCCTTTACTTGGATGCCTCCACTTCCACTATTGCAATGGTGTTAGTTCAGGAGGACCCCAACGGTGAAGAATATGTGATTTATTACCTGAGAAAGAGTCTATCTGGACCTGAACTCTGATATTCACATGTAGAGAAACTGGCTCTGGCAGCCGTCATCGCTATCCAGAGATTCGGCCATTACATCTTATTATGCACCACCACGGTGATCGTGGACTCCAACCCCATGTACCACGTCTTGACACGTCAAGTTCTTGGGGGAAAATATTCTAAATGGATCGTCATCCTTCAGAAATTCGATCTTGAATTTATGAAGTCTAAAGCCAAAAAGTCCCTGGTGTTTGCAGAGCTCATATGTGCTCTCCCTCATGCCGATGACGACATCGAACCTAGAGATTCTCTCCCTGATGAATCTCTTTTCCTCATCAGCACCTCTGATCCTTGGTACGGAGACATCCTCCTTACCTTCAAACCTAACGTTTTCAGCCTAACATTTCTCACAAAGAGAGTCGACATATTCACCACCACTCTCGTCGTTACCTTATCATCGACAAAACCTTGTACCGTCGTGGTATTGACACTATCCTTTGACGATGTATGGTTCACGAGGAGGCTGAACGTGTTCTGAATGATTGTCACCTTGGTGCCTGTGGCAGTCACCTTTCTGGGATGGCCAACACCCAAAAAATCCTACGTGCCAGCTACTTCTGGCCCTTGATTTTCAAAGATTGTATCGAGGTAGTCAAAAAATGCCCACCCTGCCAAGTCTTTAACAAAAAGGCATGCACCCACCCTACTACGCTGCACCCCATCATCACCATTGGCCCTTTCACCAAGTGGGGTATCGATTTCATGCAGTGTAAGCCTACCTCAGCCGGGGGGCACGGTTATATAATCGTCGCTGTCGACTACTTTACCAAATGGGTTGAGGCTATGCCTACCTTCCTGAGCGATGGTCGTACAACAACTCTGTTTCTTTTCAACCATATCATAACTCGTTTTGGTGTACCATGTGCCATTGTCACTGATCATGGTGCACACTTCAAGAACCAGACGATGAGCGAACTGCATGTCAAATTGGGTTTTCGCCATGAAAACTCATCCCCTTCCTACCCTTAGGCCAACGGACAAGTTGAGGCCATCAAAAAAGTGCTAAAAACCATGATTCAATGCATGGTAGGGGTAAACAAGACATCATGGCATCTACAACTTTTCTCCGTTCTCTGGGCTTATCGCACTTCTGTGAAAACCTCAATTGGATTTACTCCTTTCCACTTGGTGTATGGCATCGAAGTCGTTCTACCAATCGAGTGTGAGATTCCATCAGTCAAACTTAACGTAGAACTCCTACCCCATACTTCTGCCGAAGAAGAACGTTTCTTGTATCTATCCAAGATGGACAAAACACATCATGATGCTTCTCTCGCTGAGGCACATCAGAAATGAATTAAGAGTCAGTACGATAAATCCATCCATCCTCGGACTTTTGCAGAAGGAGACTTAGTCCTCGTTTATGACCAAGCTCATGAAAAAATGGGGACAGGTAAGTTAGAACCTCTGTGGCATGGTCCCTACATCGTGAAGCATGTTCTACACAGAGGCACCTACAAGTTAGTAGATCATGATGGAATTTCCCTGGGAGAGCCCCGGAACGGGCTTTACCTTAAAAAGTACTATTCTTAGATTACCCAGCATGTGTACTTTGTACATTATTGTATTTTAGTTTGGTGTGTCTATTTCTTTCACGTGCTCGAGTCTTTACCTTTGCCACTCATGATTATGCTTGTGTTTTCATGCGCAGATGATGTCTTCCTTTCCTCTCTTTTTCGGGTTTACGGATGGAACTAGTCGACATACCCAGAACATTGCTTCAGCAGCATGGGTCATTTACCAATTTGACGAGGTGGTGAGTTCAGGAGGTATTTTCTTAGGACCAGCGACCAATAATATGGCATAATATCACACTGTCATTGGATTGTTGACCCAAGCCTCCTCCCTAGGTATCTCTCGTATCATTGTTTACTTAGACTCCCAACTCGTGGTGTATCAGCTTAACTGTATCTACGCTATCCGTAATCCTATCCTGCTACGTCTCCACCTGCAAGTTCATCGTCTTGAAAGAATGTTTGATTACATTGAATATAGACACATTCCAAGAGAACTCAACAGTGTTTCAGATTTGCTAGCTAATTATATCATGGATCGGTATCTCGCCCACATATAAGATTTAAGGAAAGGAAAATTGTACATCACATGTAAATAAAAACACGTCACAGACATCATCATGTACAAATCATTTGGCACTGTAAAACTCGGAACTGTATATATATATATATATATATATATATATATATATATATATATATATATATATGGCATGACTGAAATGTTTTGATTACATCAAAATATATAGAAGAGAAAAAAGTTGGGTCTTTATACCCATACAACATCGCCTAACAAGGCGTACAAAAAACGATCACCAGAGAGAATCTAATATCCCTGCACTACATTATGCTGCGAGTAACATATCACTGCACGCACTACGCGTTTCAATAGAGAATTGACATTCTCTAGCAATCCCATAGTGTGCCTCTGCAAATGTAAAGGAACTTCTCCCCTCCGTAGAGGAGGAATGCCCATCGTGAGGCCTTGGAGGTTTCTTTCAACCTCCTGGAGACCTATCATGGGTACTCCCGGATCTGCTACAACTGGAGCACCCCCACGACGTCCTGGTATCGGTATATCGGTCGGGCAAACTACTCCCTTTTCTGCATGTTGAAAACAATACATCTTTTAAAAACTCTTCTATATACCCAAAAAAATACATATACATCAAAAACTTAAAAAACAAAAACTAGACAAGGTGTTGCTTAGTCTCTTACCTGACACATCCCAGTCTTCCCCCGTGGGTAGAATCAAATCCATGCTCCCGTGGAAATCTACCTCAGCATACAGGAAGTCTTCTATCTAGAGATATTGCCGTCTCAGCCAAGCAAAGAAATTGCCAGTGAAATGGAACCCTGACTCCGCTACTAGCCTCAGAGACAGACTAGTCCACATCTCCATCCTTGGTTTGTCCACTGGTCGCACTGCCAGTGCTATCTGGGGCTGCATCTTGGGGATGCTTTCTAGGAAAAATGAGACCAGAAAAGAGCCGTAACCGAACTGCTTCTGTCCCATCCTGCACCGTGAAACCTGTTCCTTCACATTTTGAAGGAACCCTGCACTACATTTGAACAGTGTTGGTTCCAAGAACTGTACACCATAAGCCACATGTGATCTTGATGCCAGATGTGTGCTAGTACTGCCCATCATGCTCGTGATTGAAAAAAAAATGGACCGGAGAGGTAGCTCTCAGATATCCTTGATAGGGATTCTACCCCCTACCAGTCTTGCTCCTGGAATGCAGTGACGTGCCAGAGACATGCCCACTTGTTCAGGTAGCGCCCTCTGCCCAGAAAAATATATGGGAACCCCTCTTTTCGAGAGGCCAATCAAGAAATACACGTCTTCTAACTCGATGGTTAGAGGCTGTGTGCCAATCTGGAATCCTTGCTCCGCAACATCCCATAAGCCGATCATGTTCTCAAGCAACAAAATGTCCTTCTTCATTTTTTGCAATTTGAAGAATTTTAGTAAGCCACAAGCTCACAATGTGGCCCGTGTGTGAGGACTCCACAAGGTAGCCGAGTCATCAATATCATGCTCTCATTCTTTCCACTCGATCATGGTCGCCGAAATCACCTACAAAACAAAAAGAATAAAGAATTTCATTATTTCAACGTTTTGGCAATTTCTGCAATTTTCAAAAGCAATCTAAAAAACATGAAATCTAATGCCCACATTATTTAAAGAGACCACACCCTCTTTTACAATCATCACACCCTCTCTTAACCATTCAATGTCCATCACACAACAGTAAAACGTTTTAAAATGAAAATGATTTCTTTATGGCTGCGTGGGCATATGTGAGAATTTTTCATGGGTTCTTTGCCAAAAACGACCCATCCACTTAGGTATTGAGGCGTTGGAATCTTATCCATCACCTTCTAAAACGTTTTTTCAAAATGAATCCCCTTTTTCCATCGTTTTTAGTAGAGGCCGATTTGGTCCTTTTTGGGGCAACTTAGGGCTTCATTTTGTGAATTAAATGCTACTATGAAAATGAATATTAAACCATGTAATTGAAAGAAGGAGAGATGAAGACCTACCTGGTCCAAACATCAAGAGAAATGGTCAACCGTAGCTTCGGTATCAAGCGAAACAAAATCCACCTCCAAAATGAGAATCTCCACTACTCCAAAATCCTTGTGCAAAATGAAATGCTAAATGGAATTTTCATTGTATTGCTATTTATAAATTTCCATTTTTTATAAGGTATAGTCATTTATGGGTTTCTCTAACAATATAATGGCTTCACTAAACCCCTGGTTTGTAGTTTTGACATCGTAGGTTTCCTGGCAGTTCTGATGGGTTATTTACCTTGACGCACTCATGAGCATAGTCTTGGTTCGTTCTCAAGCTCGAAAACATGAGAACGCGTCGGGTAAACTTTTAACTCTTTTTCGGACCTGCATGGACACACAAAAAAGGAACCCCCCTGGAGTCATATTTAAACCCTTTTCAGACTCTCTAAATATGAAAAGATTTTTGAGTGACCTTGCTTCCTTTCACACTCGTTAAAAGGTTTGAAAGGGCGTCTTTAGAGCGATAGTTTATCTCTTTTTCGGTCTTGTTAGACTACTGTATGAAAAAGGAACTGAGAGAGTTCTCTTTTAAGTGTTTTTCCAAACTCTATAATCCTGAAAAACCTTCGAGTTTTCTGTCTTTGGACTTGCTAAAGCACACATCGATAGGTCCATACGGGATCGAACCCTTACTTCTTCCAGTTCGTTAAACAAAGGAAGAGGAACTTATCGAAGGTGAGTTATATCGAGCATGTGTTATCCTCCTCGAGCTTATTAAATAAAAAAGAGGTACTCGTCTATCTGGATGGGGGAAAATTGAAAGAAGCAAGCCAAGCAGTCTCTTGAGAACATTATCAAGCAATTCTTAGAGTCATCCTTGAACACGACACTTTGTATTTTGCACACATTATAACCCGCTAAACCTCTGCACTGAGCTGATCCTTTGAGTTTCTTTCACTCCTTTGGGTCACCTGACATAAGTCACAACATCCACTACATCATCAAGCTTTGGTCCATGAAATGTTTTGTTGTTGTGCCTCAATGTGAAAGGGAAGTATCCACCTCTAGAGTTAGCCATCCCAAATATCTTGCCTCAAAACCCATGTCAGTCCATGTCCTTTTGATCCACCAATTACATCTCTATGTCTGTTTTGTGTCGTTGATGGGGGATACATCAAGGCCCTCCTTCGACGATCTTATTCCTGTCGACCTCAACACATTATCCAGGAATCAGGCTTAGAAACCAATTAGTACTTTGGGACCTGCATGCCTCAATGGCAGGCCTCCTCACATTCGACAGTAGGTTTACATCATTGACCTCTGATCGGATGATTCCATGGATGTTCGACTCCAACTCATCCATTCACATTCTTTGGAAGGTACTAGGGTACCTTGGGAATCATTGACATTAATGGTGATCTCCCTCGCACTTGTTAACGATTCACACCATTGACCGGTAATCAAGTGGTTTCTTCCATGTTCGACATCAGGACATCTATTCACATGGTTAGAATCGTACCCCATTGGGATCGATAAGGAGACCCTGGGTTGAATGATCACTTTGATATATACTTTGCCCAGGTTGCAAAGGATTTTCTCTTGGATGAATGATGCATACACTATTACATAGATCCACTTTGTATTGGTCATGGCTATGTCTTGTCACCTCATAGATCCACTGTGTATTCTTCGTGGCTACGATCAGTCCAGTTCATCAGAGTATAGATCCACATTGTATCCTCGGTGGCTATACCTTTTTATCGATACAATTATGGATCTGCAGTGTATTTTATGGCAGCCATATCTTGCAAGTCTTGATCACCCAAGCATAGGTATGCCTGCCTTGGGTTTTGAAATATGTCATGATATTTGTTGGATGTTTGTGTGCAGCTTCCGTCAGGTTCTCCAAGTCTATACCCTTGCTTGAAAGTCTACAAATCATTTTAGTTATCAGTTCGCATCTTCTAACTTTATACTTTGGGTGGCAATCTGTTACACCTCAATATTGCTCACTTCGATAAGTATCGTAAGTGTCGCATGTTCCTCTCAACTGTTGCAAGTGTTGCATGTCATTCACAAGTGTTGCAAACGTCAAACAAAGCACACTGCCATGATGACGACACCAAGGAGACATCTAGAATAACTCAGACACTTGATTTGGAGGAGGGAGAATGACTAACTGAATTAAAGGAACTCTTACCACCTAAAAGGAGCTCTTAAACAAGGGTTTTGAAGGTGAGCGCTCCTTTGCATCAGCCTTAGGAGAATTTTCGCTCTCGTATAAGGTCTTAGGGAGCGTTATAACACCCAACTTCCCTCTGAAGGAGTGCTATCCATCCTTGGAGCGTTGGCGCTCCCCTCAAGCTTCCTAGGGAGCATTATAGCACCCTGATGCCCCTTTTGAGGAAGCGCTGTCTAATCTGGGCAATGGTTGGCCTGTTGAGGAGAATAAGGGAATGATATTTCAAGTTTGGAAGGAAGTTGCATTCGAATTATTGGTTCAATTAGAAGATCCTTGATCTAAGGAGGGAATTCCTCAACCTACCCTAAATATACCTCAAGAGGTTAAGCCTCTCTTAACCTATATAAGCATGCTCTATGATGGTGAAAAGGGGGAAGAATTGCTAGCATGAAACCTATGATCTCATAGGAAACATACAGTCAGATAAAGGAGAGTGATCATCGAAGCTGTTATCATCCAGGTCGTGGATCTTTCGAGTAAGGGTTAGATGAAGGGGACTTGACGAAGCTTTCGCATTCGCATCTATGATTGTAAGTACTGTTGTCGTTATTCTCATTAATATGACACGCTTGGCCTGTTTCTTTCTAGTTTGTGTCTGATCTTACATAAACTTATCATTGATAGATAGATCTATTTTCAAGCTACTATCAATAGAGTAGGAAGTGGTTGTACTTTTTTTGTCTACAATACTCATCGAGGAACGAAAGATTGGAGCTCGACTCAGAGCGTGTAGGGACAAACGTCGATAAAGAGGTACTTATGTTCTCCTTCCTTCTCATACATTATTTTGTATAGATTTGAAAGGAAGTCAGTGTCCACGTTAAGCACTTTCTGTCTTAGAGTTTAGGGTCTATCTCTTTGAGGCAATCTATCTGTCTGCAGGGAGATTTTCCTACAACAGAAAGGAAGAAGTTATCATATTTAGGTTAGAACTTTCTAGTCAAATAAGTGGAGTAACTGGATGACAAAATAATAAAGAAATCAATATGTGACCATCATAAACTTACTATCATGATATATCTCTCCTTTACTTGCTTTTTGTTGTCATTTTATTCTCCTCGTTGACGGTTATTAGAACCATCTCAACTGTTGTTTCTTGGCCTTCTTTAGTCAATTTATCAATTTCTTTCTTAAACCAATCTTCAATGTAACTTTTCATTGGCACAACATTTGTTTCATGCCTAATTTTGATATTAAACAATTCACCTTCTAAATCTCTTAGGTCATGATAAATGTCATGGATTTCCTCCTCAATATCTTGTTTTTTTATAGAATAGTCAACCAACCAATTATCTATCTCTTCTTATCCATATTCAATTATGCCATAAAATTTCTCAGCCAATAATCCTTTTAGTATCTCCACTTGTTCATCAAATTGTTGCCTTGTCATAAACATTGAATTGAGAATTAATTTAAGATATTGCACCTCATCAATGCTTTATGCCAAATCTATCTTTGTGAACCTTTTGAATAATTCTTCTCTTTTCACTATTGATGAAGGAGCATCTCAAGCTTGCCAGCACGGGGATAAAGGACAGCTGGAAAAGCGCCCAGTGCAAATTTTTAAATTATCTTGAAGTTAATGCGACAATCTTAAATGAGATAATTAAGAAGGAGAACACTTGTAAAATGTAAACGGACCTTGAGCGATACACTCTCGTCCATAGTAGGTAGAAGGCATTTATGATAGTTAATGCAAGTAGATAGAATTTAATTCTAGATTAGACAGTTTAGAATGAGAAAGGGAAACAGGATATAGACACCCTCATTGTGTATTGTAACATAGAATAGAATACATAGAAGGAGGATGCCAATTGATAGCATAGAGCATAGAAGAGGGGAAGCAGAGAGCTGTGTAGAAGAATTCCATGTACAAAAGTTCTGAATTAATACAAGAAGGATTTGATTCAGACTCATGGTGTTCAAATATTCTCTGTGAATTATTTTTTGAATGTTATGCTCATGAATGTTTTACTCTTTCTATCATACAATTTCTTTTATGCTATGTATGAATGATTTCTTGTTGAATGTTTGAAATCTGAGAGGAAAGGGGAAAGGAACGAGTTTCAATTGTTTCTCTATCTGAGCAAGAGTTCCTGCAAGGAGTGCAGTTGAATTGTCCACAAGGAGTGCGTTGACAAAGGGTTCAAAGGTTTGTCTCTGAAAGCTCGGGAGAGATAGCTTTTGTTCTCATTCCCTTAGAAGTGCAGTTAAACATAGGAGCCATGCAAGGTGTGCGTAGGGCAACAAGAGGTTTAGGTTTTGTAACCTGAAAAAAGTATTGAGAGACTACTATTGCAGGAGTGCACAAAGTCAATGGGTTCCAATTCCTTGGAGTAATTAAGGAATTTTTCGCAAGGAGTGCGTGTAGGAGTCTTCTTCAGGACTCAGAGTTGGAGATAGTTCAGGAAGGATAAAGCCTTCAAAGTCTTCGAAGGAAGAACAAGAAGCTTGTGCACTGAAAATGGTGAGAAGGCATTGTAAGTTGGGTCGCAGGTGGTTAAGTACCGTGGAAAACCACTTGGTAAAAGGTTGTAGAAGTCCTTGTGAAGGAAGGAGGTGGACGGTCAAAATTCTTTGTGGAGAATTTGCGAAGTCTTGTGAGACGTCAGATCTCACGAAAGAGCAGGAGATTTATGGTGAGTGCTTCTCGAGGGGTTCAAGCTCATAAGGAGTAGAGTCGTAGATTCAAGCCTCAAGAGTCGTTGGATTTACCCGTGAACTTCTATTTTGGGTTTTCGCGAGTGGAAGTCCCGTAATATTGGAAACACGACTCGCGAAATCATGAAACATGAAGTCCCAAAGGGGCGAGAGGATTGTGTGGGCCATAGAATCAGTAGGGTAGACAGGTGGCACACTATCGACATGGAATCCAATTTTTGTTGACCATTTCAAGGTTTCGTGAGGTGAAGACCCAAATTCTTTGCATTAGGATTTGAAAAATCATGAAGTCTAAAGTCCCAATGGAATGAGGGGTTGTTGAAAATTCAAAGCTTGCGAGCGCATCGGAGTTTCGAAAAATTGGGTTTCGGGAATCGAGGAAATGAGTCGCTTGACATTGCAACCGTCGAAATCATGATAAGGATAAATCTGAAATAGAGAGAGAAAAGGTCAAGCATTGACTGTTTTTGGGTTTTCGAAGATTGAGAGACAAGGCGCTTGACCATCGGATTTTCCAAAGTGCGAAGTCCGATCTCCCGAAGTATAAAGGGGAATTTCTCAAAGTTAATTATGGGTGCAGATTTCCCGAAAGGGAAATAGAAGAGCCATTGCCGACAGCTCTCCGGGCCAGTGAAGGAAGAAAGATCATGTGTACGTGGACCTTCCGACCTGCGGGTTGAGGAGGGTTGCATCATTTTTGGTATCATAGCTCAGAAAGGTTCTTTTCTTTCTGTAGCAGAGAAAAGGAGAATTCACCATGCCACCGAGAATAAGGGACAGACAAACACTTGATCCACCAGAGGAGAGGGAAATGCCGAGAAGAAGAGGTAGGCAGATGACTGATCCAACCATGGAAAAAGAGATGCATGATTTACGTGCCAGACTTGAAGACATGGAAACAACACAGAGACGTACATTCAGTGTTGGGTATCTTAGTGATTCCGAAAGTGACATTGAGGTTGAACATGAAGGGGAAGAAGTTGTAGCCGAAGATGCTGCAAACGAACGCTTAATCAGGGTTATTGCAAGAATGGGTGCAAGAGCGAAAATGGACATTCCAGTTTATGAGGGAAATCTGGATGTAGAGGAGCTTCTAGACTGGATTAGAGCCCTAGACACATACTTTGACTATGAATATGTCGAAGAGGACAAGAAGGTCAAACATGCTGTCACAAGATTGAAGGGACATGCAACATTGTGGTGGGATGAAATACAAGCTGACAGATGCTGCAAAGGCAAGCAACAAATCAAAAGCTGGGATAGAATGATTTCAAAGATGAAGGTTGTTATAACCCTAAATTGCACTATCCCTACTTACCTAGCATCAGGCCTACTCATTGCCCTTCATTGCCAAAGCCATGCTGAACAAACTCCTCAAAAACCTCCTAAATCAAGTAGCTCATGCCCTAACCTATCAATGGGCACGGGTGAACATTGGCAGGCCTTAGACAACACGCGTTGGAACGCGGGCTGGCCCACTACAGCAAGCGTTTACCTAACAAAGCATAAAATCAGGAAAGTTTCCGCCGGGACGAGAATCTTTTTGTCAGTTAAATGGAACTCCCATCCATGCATGGCCGAGAGTTCGCCTAAAACCCTAGCTCCTTCTAGCCTATAAAAGGAGGGGTAGGGGTACTATTCAAAGAGGAAAAATCATAGCAAAGAAACTCTGCCAAATTTCCAAGTCCGTTTTGTCCCAACCCTTTAGCCTTGCCTCAAGCTTTAGAAGAAATTCAAGCAACAACAGTTGGAGGACAAAAGAAGAGGAGGAGCCCAGGATCAGGATCGAGGAATGGTGGCCAGTCTCTGTAATCATTGTAAGTTGATTCATATTGAGATTAATGAAAATATGCTTTTCCCGTCCCGAATACATGAGTCTTATCTATGTTATTTGATTTGTGTTTAAATCTCTAACCCTCGAGTAGATCAGTAGCATGCATGCATAGTCTTGTCTTGATTGCAGGATCGCTTTGTGGAAGGAGCAGCAGCAACAAAGAGATAAAAGCTCAATGGAGGATCTACTTCAACCGTCGATACAAAGGTTAGTTGATTCTTCCCATGTTTGCCTGAGAAAAAGGGTTCTAGGTTTGGGTAGGAGGTTAAAAGTTATTTCTTGAAGGGTCATGATCTACATGCAAGTTTAAAGCCCTAGCTTGCTAGTCCGTAGGGTAGAAAAACCCCACAACAGAATTGGCGACTCCACTGGGGATAGTCTTACTCTTAGGGTTTCCATATTTGGTTAAAGATCTTTTGGGTAGTTCAAAGAATTTCAGTCTCTGTTTCTTTGTTTATTTTTTATTGTCTGTTAGGTCAATGCTAGCAGGGAACCTGGTTATCAATACCAGTCTTCCTTGACCAACGCTTGACATTGATTCTAGGGACACACAGAGGTACCTGCGGCCTATAGAAGCCCTGCCCGCGGGTAACCCGCGCCCTAACCTTCTACAGCACGCGGGTGACCGCCTGCTGTAGTGGTTTCAGTAGTGTGTAGAGACCAGGAAGCTTAAGAGGCAGTCTCCTCTTCCCTGTCAGAAGTTTACCTTCTCAGGGGGATTTATGGATTCTATCTGGGTCTTGATTAGCTTATTGTCTTGCTTTCAGTCAGCCTTATTGTTTTGGTTGTTCTTTTCATTTGTTTTCTTTTTTGCAAATTTTTCTTTTTCTGTTGAAGTAATAGCACCCAGAAACCTTTTAGAGACCCTAGTTGTTAATACCAGAGGCCTTTTTCAGGTCTGGGCTGTTTGTGTGTGGTTGTATCTCAACTTTTATACAGACCCACGGTCTGTTTAAGGCTAGCCCGCGGGTACCCACGCTCTGTAGAAGCTCAGCACGCGTTTGCCCGCGTGCTGTATTGGTGACAGTCGCGGGCTTGATTGGCAGCTTTTCAGCTTGGGTGGGGCAGTCATCCCCTCCTGTGGTGAGAAT
>JZKD02S2071239.1:1087890-1099272 GCA_000966675.3 Picea glauca | reverse complement strand
TTTATATAGTTATATGACATGGATCTACAATGTATTTGATTGGTAGCCATGCATTCTATTTTATCCTGAGCATGGGTATGCCCGCCTCGGTGAGACATTTGATATTTTTTGCAGACGGCACCTAATGATTCCTGGGCTCACTCATTCAGCATATCAGTACAGATTGGTAAAGAATTGGTAATGTATTTTGGCCATCAGATTCTCTCTGACCTCACACATTAGGGGGCATCTGTTATAACCCTAAATTGCACTATCCCTACTTACCTGGCATCAGGCCTACTCATTGCCCTTCATTGCCAAATCCATGCTGAACAAACTCCTCAAAAACCTCCTAAATCAAGTAGCCCGTGCCCTAACCTATCACTGGGCGCGGGTGAATGCTGGTAGGCCTTAGACAACAGGCGTTGGAACGCGGGCTGGCCCACTACAACAAGCGTTTACCTAACAAAGTAGAAAATCAGAAAAGTTTCCGCCGGGACGAGAAGCTTTTTGTCAGTTAACTGGAACTCCCAGCCATGCATGGCCGAGAGTTTGCCTAAAACCATAGCTCCTTCTAGCCTATAAAAGGAGGGGTAGGGGTACTATTCAAAGAGGAAAAATCATAGCAAAGAAACTCTTCCAAATTTCCAAGTCTGTTTTGTCCCAACCCTTTAGCCTTGCCTCAAGCTTTAGGAGAAATTCAAGCAACAATAGTTGGAGGACAAAAGAAGAGGAGGAGCCCAGGATCAAGATCGAGGAATGATGGCCGGTCTCTGTAATCATTGTAAGTTGATTCATATTGAGATTAATGAAAAGATGCTTTTCCCATCCTGAATACATGAGTCTTATCTATGTTATTTGATTTGTGTTTAAATCTCTAACCCTCGAGTAGATCAGTAGCATGCATGCGTAGTCTTGTCTTGATTGCAGGATCACTTTGTGGAAGGAGCAGTAACAACAAAGAGATAAAATCTCAACGGAGGATCTACTTCAACCGTCGATACAAAGGTTAGTTGATTCTTCCCATGTTTGCCTGAGAAAAAGGGTTCTAGGTTTGGGTAGGAGGTTAAAATTTATTTCTTGAAGGGTCATGATCTGCATGCAAGTTTAAAACCCTAGCTTGCTAGTCCGTAGGGTAGAAAAACCCCACAACAAAGGTGAAATTCATCCCCAAATATTACCATATCACTCTGTTTTGAAGAATGCAAAACTTGAGACAGAAGCTGATGACAGTGAAAGAATACACTGAAGAATTCTACAGGCTGAACATCAGGGCAGGTCATCGGGAAAGCGATGATGAAAAAGTTGCCAGATACATGAATGGCCTAAGATACAAAATTCAATATGATATGAGCATGATGACCATCCGAATGGTGGAATATGCTTATCAGATGGCTCTAAAATCAGAAGAGAAGATGAGCCGAAAGAAGGGTCAAAGAGGCCGAGGCAGAGGTCAACCCAGAGGCAAATCAGTTGCCCAGGATAAAAATCAGAGGCCCAAGGAGGACTGGAAGAAACCTCAGACTCGAACTGAGAGAGGTGGAAGCTCACAGTGAGGGAAATATTCTAAACAGAGAGGGAAACATACTGAATAGAGAGGAGATTATGATGATAATAATATTTTTCCTCGTACCAGAGGTAGAGGAAGAGGAAGAGGTGGAGTAATAACATGCTTCACGTGTGGAAAGAATGGGCACAAGTCTTACGAGTGTCCAGATAAAAAGAAAGAGAGTGGAGAGACTCACATTTCCAAAGCACAAATGCGAGACATTGAGGCCGAAGATGCTGAAGGCAGAAGATCGTTGATGATGCGAAAATCTCTTTTGACACTAGAGAAGGAGGTGGAGAGTTCACTCCAAAGAAACAAACTTTTTCGGACTGCTTGCAAAACTAAGGATAGGGTATGCAAGGTCATTGTGAACAGTGGTAGCACAGACAATATTGTTTCTACGGAGATGATAAAAAAGCTGGAGCTGGAGATGATTGATCATCCAAGCCCAAACAGAGTTTCGTGGCTACAAAAAGGACATCATCTAACTGTCACTAAATAGTGTTTGGTTGAATTTAAGATAGGAGGATATAATGATAAGATACTCTGTGATGTTATTCCCATGGATGTTTGTCATCTATTGCTGGGTAGACTGTGGCAATATGACAGGAATGTGATTCATGATGGGAGAATGAACACCTACACCCTAGAGAAGAATGGGACAACTCACATGTTTCTTCCAATCAAGGATAAGGAGGTGAAACTGGAAGTAAGCAACACTGTACTTCTCATGAGTGGGAAGGAACTTCTTATAGAGGTTAAAAAGAAGGAGGAACCGCAATTCATTATGGTCAGCAAGCCAAAGATTGTTTTAACCAGCACAAGAGTGGATGATTTACCAGAAGAGGTTCAGGAACTGCTGGAAGAGTTCACTGACATAGTCGTGGATGAACTACCTCATTCATTACCACCGATCAAAAGTGTGAGTCATCATATTGATCTCATACCAGGAGCTAGTTTTCCAAACAAAGCCACATATAGATTGACGCCACAAGAGAATGAAGAATTCAAAAGACAAGTCTAGGAGTTGTTGGACAAAGGATTGGTTAGGGAAAGCTTGAGTCTGTGTGATGTTCCGACAGTACTCAGTCCGAAGAAAGATGGAGGCTAGAGGATGTGTACTGAATCGAGGGTGATCAACAAGATAACCATTAGGTATAGATTCCCATTGCCAAGGATGGATGATCTGATGGATTGCTTGAGTGGAGAAAAATTATTTTCAAAGATTGATTTGAAAAGCGGTTATCATCAAATCCGCATGAGAGAAGGTGATGAGTGGAAGACAACATTCAAAACCAACAAAGGGTTGTATGAATGGATTGTTATTCCATTTGGATTAACAAATGTGCCAAGTACCTTCATGAGGTTGAGGAACGAAGTCCTAAGGGAGTTCATCAGAAAATTTGTTATCGTATATCTGGATGACATACTAATTTTCAATAAAACAATGGCAGAGCATATGAAACATTTGGCTACAATGATGGAGAAATTACAGCAGGAGAAGCTATTGATAAACATGAAGAAATCCTCATTCATGAAGACATAGTTTGTTTATTTGGGATTTGTTGTTTCTGTAGATAAATTGAGGATGGATCTAGATAAGGTGAAGGTGATCAAGAATTGGCCATCACCGAAGAATATCTTTGAGGTGAGAAGTTTTCACGGATTGGCTAGTTTCTACTGAAAGTTCATTAGAAATTTCAGTGGAATTAGTGCACCGATGATGGACACAGTGAAGAAGAGACACAAATATTTTCACTGGATAGAAGAAGCTGAGAAGATTTTTAATCTGTTGAAGAGGAAGATTACGGAACAACCAATTTTGGTGTTGCCGAATTTCCAAAAGACATTTCAAGTGAAATGTGATGCAAGTGGATTTGCAATAGGGGTTGTCTTGAGTCAAGAAGACAGACCGATAACATAATTCAACGAGAAGCTAAATGAAGTGAAAGTGAAATAATCCACATATGATAAGGAGTTCTATGCTATTATAAAGGCATTGAAGAAATGGAGACATTACTTGATCCCGAAAGAATTTGTCTTATACAATGACAATCATGCACTGCAGTTTTTGACTCAACAGGAAAAGTTGAATCAGAGACATGTTAAATGGGTTGAATATATGCAAAATTTTACTTTTGTGATTAAACATATTTTTGGTACTGCTAACAAAGTTGTTGATTCTTTGAGCAGAAAGTGTTTGCTATTGCAGGAGTTCAAAGTCAAAACATTTTGTTTTGATGATCTCAGGGATATGTACAAGGATGACTCAGATTTTAAGGAGGCGTATGAAGCAACTGAGAATCCATTTCTCAGAGATAGAAGCAAATGGGAAGAATATATGATCCAATAAGGATTATTGTTTAAAAGTAATCAGCTTTGTATTCCAGAATGCTCCATGAGGGAAAATTTGCTGAAAGAGAAACACAGTGGAGGATTGGAAGGACACTTTGGTCATGACAAGACATTTGAAAAGTTGAATGAGTCATTATTTTGGCTGGGAATGTGAGCAGCCGTCAAGAGATTCGCAGACAGATGCATAATTTTCCAGCATTCAAAGGGAAGGAAACAAAATGCAGGGTTTTATCAACCGTTACCCATACCTGAGAAGCCGTGGGATGCAATCATCATGGATTTCATATTGGGGTTGCCAAGAACACAAAGAGGTTTTGACTCAATCTTTTTCATGGTGGATATATTTTCCAAGATGGCACACTTCATTCCATGTCAGAAAACCAGTGACGCAACTCACATTGCAAATCTGTTCTTCAAATAAGTCATTCAACTTCATGGCTTACCAAGGAGCATAGTTTTGGATCGAGACACTAAGTTCATAGGACACTTCTGGAGGACCTTATGGAAGAAGCTGGGAACTAACTTGGCATTTAGTTCGGATTATCATCCTCAAACGAATGGATAGACAGAAGTGGTGAACAAAAGTCTGGGAGACTTGCTGAGAAGCCTGGTGATAGAACACCACAGCCAATGGGACAACATATTACCATAGGTGGAGTTTTCTTATAATGACTTAGTTAACAAAAGCACGTGGCAGAGTCCATTTCATATTGTCTATGGCATGCAGACGAGATGAATTTCTGAGCTGAGATATTTAGAACAGAATGCAACTAGGAGCACTAGTGCAGAAGATTTCACAGAAGCAATGAAGGAACTTCACAGCCAGGTGAAGGAGCGTTTACATAATTCGAGCCAGGAATATAAGCACAGAGAAGATCAACACAAGAGACAACTTCAATTTGAGGTTGGTGATTTGATTTTGGCACACTTGAAAAAGGAAAGGTTCCCGAGAGGAACATATAATAAACTGAAGATGAAGAAAATCAGACCATGTAAGGTCTTAAAGAAATTTGGGGCGAATGCTTACGAGATTGAATTACCCGACGGGATCAGAATTTCTCTGATATTCAATATCTCAGATTTGTACCCATATAAAGCTGAGGAAGAAGGGATAGAAAATGAACAACCAGAGGTCTAGTGGATGAAGCAAATGCTCGTTTCAGAAAAGTCATGGATGGAACGCATACTGGACAAAAGGGTTGGTAATAAGACCAGGCGAAAGCAATACTTTGAATATTTGGTCAAGTGAAAGGGCCATCCAATTGAAGATGCCAGCTGAGAAAATGAATTAGAGATCCAGAGGCATGGACAGACTGTGCACGAGCTCATGGACAGGAGCCCATGAAATTTTTCAAGAAAGGGAGTATGATGCAGGAACATCTCAAGCGAGCCAGCGCAGGGATAAAGGACAGCTGGAAAAGCACCCAGCGCAAAATTTCAAATTAACTTGAAGTTAATGCACCAATATTAAATGAGATAATTAAGAAGGAGCGCACTTGTAAAATGTAAACGGACCTTGAGCGATCCGCTCTCATCCATAGTAGTTAGAAGGCATTTATGATAGTTAATGCAAGTAGATAGAATTTAATTCTAGATTAGACAACTTAGAATGAGAGAGGGAAACGAGATATAGACACCCTCATTGTGTATTATAACATAGAATAGAATACATAGAAGGAGGATTCCAATTGATATTATAGAGCATAGAAGAGGGGAAGCAGAGAGCTGTGTAGAAGAAATCCATGTACATAAGTTCTAAATTAATACAAGAAGGCTTTGATTTAGACTCATGGTGTTCAAATATTCTCTGTGAATGCAGTTTTGAATGTTATGCTCATGAATGTTTTACTCTTTCTGTCATACAATTTCTTTTATGCTATGTATGAATGATTTCTTGTTGAATGTTTGAAATCTAAGAGGAAAGGGTAAAGGAATGATTTTCAATTGTTTCTCTATCTGAGCAAGAGTTCCTGCAAGGAGTGCAGTTGAATTGTCCACAAGGAGTGTGTTGACAAAGGGTTCAGAGGTTTGTCTCTGAAAGCTTAGGAGAGATATCTTTTGTTCTCATTCCCTCATAAGTGCAATTGGGCATAGGAGCCGTGCAAGGTGTGTGCAGGTCGAGAAGAGGTTCAGGTTTTGTAACCTGAACGGAGTATTGAGAGACTACTGCTGCAGGAGTGCACAGAGTCGACGGGTTCCAATTCCTTGGAGTAATTAAGGAATTTTCCGCAAGGAGAGTGCGCAGGAGTCTTCTTTAGGAGTCGAAGTTGGAGAAAGTTCAGGAAGGATAAAGTCTTCAAAGTCGTCGAAGGAAGCACAAGAAGCTTGTGCACTAAAAATGGTGAGAAGGTGTTGCAAGTTGGGTCGCAGGTGGTTAAGTACCGTGGAAAACCACTTGGTAAAAGGTTGTAGAAGTCCTTGTGAAGGAAGGAGGCGGATGGTCAGAATTCTCTGTGGAGAATTCATGAAGTCCCTTGAGCCGTTAGATCTCACGAAAGAGTAGGAGAGTTACGATGAGTGCTTCTCGAGGGGTTTAAGCTCAGAAGGAGTAGAGCCATAGATTCAAGCCTCAGGAGTTGTTGCATTTACCCATGAACTTCTATTTTGGGTTTTCGTGAGTGGAAGTCCCATAATCTTGGCAACATGACTCATGAAATCATGAAACACGAAGTCTCGAAGGGGCGAGAGGATTGTGTGGGCCATAAAATCAGCAGGGTAGACAAGTGGCACACTATCGACATAGAAGTCAATTTTTGTTGACCATTTTGGGGTTTCGTGGGGTGAAGACCCAAATTCTTTGCATTAGGATTCACGAAATCGCGAAGTCTTAAGTCCCGACGGAATGAGGGGTTGTTGAAAATTCAAAGCTTGCGAGTGCATTGGAGTTTCGACAAATCGAGTTTTGGGAATCGAGGAAATGAGTCACTTGACATCGCAACCACTGAAATCACGATAAGGAGAAATCCGAAATAGAGAGAGAAAAGGTCAAGTGTTGACTATTTTCAGGTTTTCGAAGATTGAGAGACAAGGTGCTGGACCACCAGATTCACCAAAGTGCGAAGTCCAATCTCCCGAAGTATAAAGGGAAATTTCTCGAAGTTAATTGTGGGTGTAGATTTCCTGAAAGGGAAATAGAAGAGCCATTGCCGAGAGCTATCTGGGCCAGTGAAGGAAGAAATATCATGTGTATGTGGACCTTTTGACCTATGGGTTGAGGAGGGTTGTGTCAACTATGGATTCATTGCATATTGGAAAAATGTTACTTAAATTCTTGATCTTTTCTTTCCAACATCCATTCAACTATTTAGTTCGACTTGGAGAATAAAAATCTTCTTCTCTCCTTTTCAATTTTGTCATGTTTGAGACTTTTTTCCCAAATCGTAAAACAACATCTGTGTAGAATCCTTCCTCATTCTTTAAATCAACTTGGATATATTCATGAAATGCATATGCCCTTGAACCGAAAGAAACAATATTTTTTGATACCTTCTGTGCTTCTATTATCAATGACATTCTCTTTTTAATATTTTTCTCAACATAACTTCGGACCGCTATGAGAAAAATTGAAGATCACTTCAACTTAATACCAGGTGTAGTTGGTTTGACCATTGTCAAAGGACTAGCCAGGATTGGAAGAGACATCATGCTATTCTCCAATTCTTTGATCTTCTCTTTTAATTTGGAATTCTCATCCTCTAAACCATCAATAGAGTCATCGAGTGCGTCCCCAGTTTCCCTATGGATTTTGGAAATATGGGATGGTCGCATATACTTTAGGTCGAGCTCTAAGTGGGCCTTTCCATTTTTATTCTTTTGGTCACTTCTTTCTACAATCAACTTTTTAGATTCTTTGTAAAAAACAACACTTTGAAAAGTGAAGGATTCTTCTTCACTAAAGGTCTCATATCCAATGACTTCCAATAAAGAATATTGTTGTGCCATATGATCCGATCGTTCTATTGTAGGAAATATTTTTTCAATGTCTGCTTCTAGTTCCATGTCCTCCAAGGAAAAACTTTGGATTCTGTTTTCTATAAGATTATCTTCTTCCTCTTGAACTAAGTTTTTTCTTTTATTTCTCACGAGCAAGTTGTGTGAACTCTCAAATTTTCCAGGGGGAGGATTCTTATCTCCCCCTCCACTAGAACTACTATTGACAACCTTTTTAATTTGGTGGGCCACTGGAGCACTACTCCTGGATGTAGTTGTTGATTAATTGGGTTGGGTTTCATTGATATCAATCCTTGAAGAAAATCTAGAAGCAAATTCCAGTAGCACAAAGGTTTGGGTAATGGACCCAAGTTTGTTTGATGGATAATGGTATGAGTTTTGATATATTTTCAGGTAAAACTATTCTATATGGATAGTACATGTCAGTCCATTTCTAGTGATATGTGGAACGTCACACAACTCCTCACGGTTAGAGAGTTATGACCATATGAAGTTGGAGAACCCTCATGAGTCATCAATCATCTAGAAGCCTCAAAAGGTCAAACTACTCAAAGTGTTTGCAAAGAAGAAATTATTTAAATAATAAAGTGAAGTGATGAGTGTACTATAACTCAAAGAGGATGCAAAATAAATTATTTAAATAATAAAGTTAATGGAGATCTTACTAATTATGGAAAGTGGTTAAGTTAAGTGGACAAGTGGTTATAAGTGGGTTAACCCTAAAATAAGGAAAGTGGGTTAAGATGGTTAAAAGGTAACCCCTTGAGGATGTTACATGAAAGTAGAAATAAGAGGCAAGGCCCTCTTATTTAAACACACTTGAATATAACTGAATATCTATTTTTGTGAAAGGTTATTTGGGAAGGTATTATTGATAGAGAAAAATTGTAGCAAAAAAGTGTGACAGGAAAAGTGCGGCAGAAAAAGTGTGATAGGAAAATTGCAACAAAAAAAGTGTGGCAGGAAAAGGGTGGCAGAAAAAATGCGATAGGAAAACTACGAAAGAAAAAATGCGGCAGGAAAAAGTGAGGTAGAAAAAGTGCGGCAGAAAAATAGCAGCAGGAAAAGTGTTGTAGAAAAAATGTAGTAGAAAAGCATGGTAGGAAAATCACGATAGTGGGTTCACGACAGCGAAACCGCGGCAACAGAATGCTACAAGAAGAAAAAAAGGTATGGTTCTCATATGCATAGTCTTGAATTTATGAATCAAGTTGAGGGTTTGCATTGTAAATATGTTGGATGCCCTCTTGGGAGTTTATGGCTTGTTGTAGAGTTGATCTAAGGCAAATATACTGAATTTTAATATTGGTTCATGTTTGAGGGATTTTGGTTGAGGTATGTTGCTGAACTTATTGGTATAGATAGAGGTTTCATAACAATGAGGTTCTAACACATGGTTTGAGGAATAGACTTGTGGTATAGTGTTTGAGGTATATGTGATCAGATTAGATTTGGATGATGAGATTGATGAGGGATTTTGGTTGAGGTACATGTTGGGTACACAGTTGAGACAAGTAGCTGATGAGTTGGCACATACATGAGGTGTATAGTTGATGATGTTGGTATATCTTGATGAGTCATAATTGATGTGAAGTTGATGCATGATTGGTACATATTTGGTGCATGGTTGATGCACTTGTTGATGACACAGGTTGGTGCATGGTTGATGTGCTTGTTTATGGTACTGGTTGATTACAAGTTGTATGGTATAGGTTATTGCATGGATGATGCACTTGTTTATGGTACAGGTTGATTACATGTTGAGTTACAGGTTGATACATGGTTGATGCATGGTTTAGGTTATTGGTACAAGTTGTTTGGTGCAAGTTGATTGGTACAGGTTTACAATAGTATATCTCATAGTGATAGTGTGAGAATGGTTCTATCATTCTACTCATACATCAGGGCGATTGGACAAGGAAAGGAAAGGTGGTTGTAGCCACCTTCCCATTGTAGTTGGAGAACATAGGGAGTTGTAGCCTACTTCTGGTTGTAGCCAGAGAATTGAGGAGTTGGATCTTCCCTTAGGTTGTAGCCTGAGAAACTAGGGGGTTGGAGCCTCATTCCAGTTGCAGCTGGAAAACAAAGGAAGTTGGTGCTTCCAATGAATGTAATTCTTAAATACATATAAGAAAAAATATTCCTTGGTTTTCTCTCGCTTTGGGTTTCCACGTAAAACACTGTTGTACTGTGTATGTGTTTGATTGCTTATTTGTTCATTGTTTATTTACTCTGCAACTATTGGATGATAATGCTACATTGATATAACACTTGCATTTTATGGTGAAAAAGGATTAAATTTCTCTATTACTGATTCACCCCACCTCTCAGTAATCCAACAATTGGTATCCAAGCTGGTTCCTTCAAGAAACAATTTAACCACTAGAAAGAGATTATGGATTATTCTGAGAATGGAGTACAAATTTTTAATGGTCAGAATGGTTTCAAGTATGAGATGTGGAGAAAAAGGAAGAAATTATTTTTACATGCACAAGGATATTATATTTGGCTATCAGTTGTTACAGGATATGATATTTCAAAAATGGAAAAGACTGCAGCCAAGAAGGAATTGATGAAGAATAAAAAAATAGCAATCGATTTCATCTAGGAAGGATTACCTAATCTGGTAAGAAGAAAGGTTGGTAAATCTTAATTAGCCAAATAACTTTGGGATAAGTTACATGTCATATATTCTTCACTAATCACAGGTTCATAAAATGCGAAAGAAGATGTAGATACAAATCAAGAAGAATTATGTTCACCACGCCAAACAGATTCAGAAGATGAAGAGTACATAATCACCAAATGTATGTTGTTTTTCTTTAATTGTGAAAAACACAGACATCTTGAAATAAAATTCCATGAAGGAAATGAGACAGAAAAACTAATTGAAAAGGAATACAATTGTGAAGAAGAATTGATTAGTGCTTTAGATGAAATAAGAGAAGAAAACAAGTCACTCAAGAAATAATTGATGAAACAAAAGGAAAGTGTTTACATTTTTGAAGAATCCCAATAGGTCATCAATAACTTAAGAACTCAACTAGAAGAAGCCAGAAAGATCAAAAAAAATCTTGAATATAAAAAGCAGAATTTGGAAGCCAACATAGAAGCATAGAAGGAAGAAGCAAAAATGAGAGAGAAGATATTGACAGATCATATGAAGGAAAGAACTAACAATCAAAACCATATTGAGGCAGATTTTGGTCAAGAAGAGAAAGGACTTGAAGAAGAAATAATCACAATAAAAATTCATCTTGAAGAAGCAAAAAGAACAGAAGAAGTCATGAAGTCTCAAGTAATGAAGAAATAAGAAGAGGTTGAGAAGCTTGAAGAAGAAGTTGTGACACTGAGAAGTAAAATCATCAAGCTCAATAAGAACTTTGAAGAGACAGAAACATCCATAACAGTTATAGAGAATGAAGAGAAGCACTCTATGTAATGTCCCCCACCTCTTAGAGAGGTAATGAGGAGACTCAGTGGCCTGGGCACCCCCACTAGGTCATAGTCTCACATTGAAGGGGGGAAAAGTCAAGAAGTTAAAAGTT
>JZKD02S2071239.1:1070581-1082979 GCA_000966675.3 Picea glauca | reverse complement strand
CAGTGGCCTGGGCACCCCCACTAGGTCATAGTCTCACACTGAAGGGGGGAAAAGTCAAGAAGTTAAAAGTTATATTTTTAAGTTGACTTAAGAAAGGAAAAGGAAACGAGTAAAACATAACTCAATAGAAGAATAGAAGATTAACCTTGGGAGTTAACCTAAATCAATAGAGTATTAGAAGAAAAAGTATAAGTAAGAGGCTAGGGTGCACCTATTACTCATTCTGGTTTTGGATTAGCATTTGCTATTGCTCTTGAGCATCAATTTGGGGGTTTTGCTGTACAAACCCTTGGGAGAAACTCAGTGGTGAAATATCCACTCACCTTGTTCCACAGCTTGGTCTCAGGGATGAAAGACTCCTCCACACCATTCTAGTCTCAGGGCCAGTTTATCGAGGGAGGTTTGATCCAGCTTATCCTGAGGGCCTAGGGCCATTCCGACAGTTGGGTTTTGTTTGCAGGGGTAGGATCATCAGTTTGAGGGATTTTTTGGAGGGTTATCATCATTCTACATTTGTCTACAGATTGGGACGTCTTGGAGCCATAGGGGACGTCTTGTAATTAAGTAAAACTCAGATCTAGGGAGATCTTCTTAAGATCTAAGTCCGAAAATTCTCCCACAGGATTCTCATAGCCCGATCTATATTATTGGAGAGTTTCAATGCATCTGGTGGCCTCCTTCATCAGGGCCGAACCAGCTAGGGTTTCAGTCATCCAGTGGGGCACCACATTTAGTGGGAAATTCAGATCTATGGATATTGAGAGGGAGCTTGGAGATTTAGGCACCTGGTGTTTCAGGATTAATCTGTAATTGCGGGCACGAACCGATCTCCCTAGATCCACCTGGATCTAGAACAAAACAGGACAAAATACTACTCTTTCCCTAGATCTAGCCTATTGAGTGAACTAAGAGATAAGGATTATGGACATACCTTATGAACGCTTTCCTTAGGTCTCTGTTATACCAAGCTTTACTCCAATTCTCTTGCACCGTTCAGATCACAACATTCCAAACCAATCAAAGTAAAGGCAGATTAATATATTCAATAGCTAGTCTATACATATGATCAAGGAATTATGTAATAAAGTGACATCATATTTATGGGAAAGGTACATATTACTGTATTGAATTAATTGAAAGTGAAACTTACAACCTGAGCCTTGATGTCGTAGGTCTCCTTTCGATGGCTCCTAGTTCTGAAACACACACTTGCTCATGCATGAAGAAAATCAACCACTTGTGATGACCTTGGTGTAGTCTCTTGCTGCTGTAGCATCAGTCCTTCATACAGGGTTCCAACAATTCTCCAATCAATCTCTTTCTAGCTTGCTTCTTATTAACCTTTCCAATGAGCCATCTCCTCAATATATAGGAGAAGATAATTTAGTTACTTGGATAGAAAATGATCCCAAGATATCTGGAATGCCAACACTTGAACAACCATTCGTTAGCCAACTCATACTTCTCGAATATTCTCTTATAGAAGGCTCTAGAACTTCGTCTTTTTCCTCTTTAAGAATATGTTCTCACCCTGGCCTTTGTTACAGTGCTAACTATTCGCACCCTAGCTTAATGCAGCGTGCGAGAATCAGGCATTCTCGCAGGCAAGTATATAGGCAGCCTGCGAACTTCTTGAAAAATATAATTTATGGAAACAGACAAATGCAACTTTTCTCAGGAAAGTATTCTTATTGAAGAGATTGATTTTCAATCATCATGACATCATCATAACATCATCAGAATGACCAAAATTGTGGATAACAGAATTCCCCCCAAAGTCTAAGAGTGGAATCAATGATAGTCGATGGACTTTGTAAGCTGCATGTGTGTGTCAAAAACCAAGAGCACATCTAATCGGAAACCTGTAAACATCCAAGCATTGGTAGAATATAATATGTATCCCTTCTGAGGTAGGCATTTCCATACTCAGATCATATACTGATGACATCAGAAACAAAGATCATGGCCACCAATCATACACTATGGATCCATGCAGTCATAATATAGCATAGCCACCTGAATACACTATGGATCTATGCGACAAATTTTCAGTCAAGACGACATAGCCACGAAACATACACAGTGGATCTATGTGTCACAAATTATACATACTCCATCGCAACCTGGACCACAAAGATAATATCCAGGGTCTTCAACCTCATTGCCCAAAGTACGAATCTAACCATGTGATTACATGTGTCGAAGTCGAACATGGCAGAAACCACTTGATTACCAATCATTGATGCAACCGTTAACAAGTGTGAGGGAAATAACCATTAATGTCAATGACTCCCAAGGTACAAAAGTACAATCCATCGACTGTGAATAAATGAGTTGATGTTGAACAATCGATGAAATCTTTCGATCAGGGGTCAATGATGTAAACCCACTGTCGAAAGTGAGGAAACTTGCCATTGAGGCATGCAAGCTCCAAGGTACTGAATAATTTCTAAGTCTTAATCCCGGATAATGTTCTGATGTCGACGGAACAAGACTCGTCACAGGAGGGCCTTGATGTATCCCCCATCAATGACATGAAATGAGCAACAAAGTTTGAAAGTGAAACAAAGCATGTGACAATTGGACTTTGGACACAGGGAAGGCCGACACAAAAAGAATGGATAACTGCAGATGGCCGACTCAAGTAGAGGTTTCAGACAGACTACTCTCAAACATATGAATGACACGACCAATGATTTGGCAGCATTGACTCAAATACGACCCATGGAAAGACATTGTTATTAAATCGAACGAGAGACAAATGTATTACCCAAACCGGCTTCAGATGATGAATAGGGAGTGTCATGTTCAAGAGCGACTCTTACTGCCAATTAATGTAAATATGAAACATATCCCTTTCCCAAATTTNCCCCCACCATTTCTGGCAAGTACCTCTTTATTTTTACGCAAGCTTGAAGAGGATCACATATGCTTGTTGATATAAGCTCATCATTCGGACGAGTCCCTCGGAGTATTTTTAACGAACCCTAGGAAGGAGTGGTTCGGTCCCATTACGGGTCTATCAATGTTTGTTTAACGAGTCCAGAGATAGTAAACTTGGAGGTTTTTCAAGATTATAGAGTTTGGAAAAACACTTAAAAAGAGAACTCTCTTAGTTCCTTTTTCGTACAATATTCCAACAAGACCGAAAAAGGGTTAAACTATCGCTCGAAGGACGCATACTTCAAATACTTTATCGAGCGTGAAAATAGCAAGGTCGCTCAGCAATCTTTTCCTGTTTAGAGAGTCTGAAAAGAGCTTAAAGATAACTCCAGGGGGGTTCCTTTTTTGTGTGACCACAACGAGCCCGGAAAAGGGATAAAACAACGCTCGACCACGTTCTTATTTTTTTAACAAGCACAAGAATGGATAAAAGGCGCTCGAGGTTTTATACCAAAACCATAGAAAGCAATAAAAAATATACCACACCATAGAAAAAATCGTCCATGAACCTTCATGTTCCATACCTGCAAAGCATTTTACTCATTTTTCATTAGCAATTAGGGTTAAATAAGGAATAAATATGAAAAAACCCACTTTTTAACATAGGAAAAATAATAAAATGAATTCATAACATATTTTACCATGTCTTTTTACCATTTCAACATTTGAGTGCAAAAACTTCCATTTTACCCTCCACCTTTATTGTCGATTTTTGGGAGCTTCGGGGCATCATTCCACGAGCCGTCTGGATCATATTGGTAAGTTCTCCATTCTCTATCTTTTCATGGTTTAAATTCATGATTTAATTGGTTAAATTTCAAGTTTTAAGTTAGTTTTTGAAACCCTATGCGTGAAG
Source organism: Picea glauca (assembly GCA_000966675.3). Taxonomy (NCBI): domain Eukaryota; kingdom Viridiplantae; phylum Streptophyta; class Pinopsida; order Pinales; family Pinaceae; genus Picea; species Picea glauca. Next base: position 1,079,180 of record JZKD02S2071239.1, on the reverse strand, counting down.
GAGGATTCTCGCAGGCTGCCCATACGGGGCCTGCGAGAAGTCCTCATTCTCGCAAGTGGGATTGAGGTAGAGTGCGAGAAGTTCGCGCTGTTCACTATAAGCCACCTATGAACAACGCATATTCCAAAAAAAATTGTAATATTTAGCCAATAAAACTAATTTTTCTCATGTTTTAGATTTTTAACTATCTTCACATGGTTGCCATGCAGGTTAATAACCATCATTATGGTGCTCGAATGGAGAGAACGGGAACACGAGGAAGACAATACCAATGCCAAAAATCACCCTCAAACCATTGCTACTTTAAGAGATTGCGGTCTCCTAAAGTATTTCTGAATCCCGAGCATGAGATCCCAAGTGCGATTGCTAGAGTACTTGATCCGAATGTGGGACCCGGATCAACAAGTCTTCAACGTGGGAGCTCATACCTTGAGTATAGACATTGAGGATATCTATTTCTTGACTGGGTTGTCAAGACGGGGATCCTATGTCAGTTTGACCGGTAGCCGAAGGGGTGGTTTAAAAATGAGCGAGTATTGCAGGCAGTACTGCGTGCCTGAGGCTGAACGTCAGAAAGGGAAGGTAGCCATTTGGGGAGTGACCGATATAACTCTCCGTACCATTCTATTCACTATCACTCGGATGGAAGGAAGTGCAGCCCCACATATGGCTCTGCAGAGCTATTTTCAGTATGCCATCGAGTGTACTGAGCCTCGAGTCTTCAACTAGGCTAATGCCATTCTATGCAGTCTCAAGAAACAACTGACTAAATGCAGGCGTGGAGATCTAAAACAGTTCGGGTATGGATCTCTTCTAGTGTCCTTCTTCTGTGAGAGGGTCCCATTTTTTAGGCTTCAGGATGATTGGCACTTTCCGGGTCCCAGGGACCCAAGGATGTTACGATGGTGCCAACTCATGGCTAGAAATGTGGCAGGACCGATCGTCAGGTACGACGATATGTTCTTCGACTGGCTTCAAGGCTAGGTGTTGATGATAGAGGATTACACATATGCTGGCTTAGATTTTCACGGTGATCCTGACCTTGCATTGCCTGAGGATGCACAATGGGGAAACCTCGGTAAGAAATACACCAATTTTTATTTTTAAATGTTTTTGTATTTTTGATATATTTAAATGTTTTTGTTTATAGAGTTCTTTGAAGACTAACACCAGAATTTTGTTGATAATACAGACGTGGGAGCATATAGACCTGCTGGTAGTTCTCTTGTCCAACGTCGAGGAGAGGCAGCAGTAGCAGTTCCACATTACGTCGAGGACTATCTGACAATGGAGCAGAATTTAGAGGGCCTTATGGCCGATATTCCAGAGATGCCCCTAGAGGATATTCCACGACGCGATCAGTGTCACACTGTGGGAGTCTCTGCATCCATAGGTCATTTTCTCTGCAGAGTTGCTAGGACACTAGTATGTTATCGTGAACATCATTAGTGATGTCATTTTGTAGAAGCCATGAGCTTCCATTTTTGATATTTTGGTCTTCGGACAACCATTTTGTAAAAAACAAACTTTGATCGCTATATATATATACACGGCTTCTACCGGCTTACTTTACATTGTGTACATTTTAATGTGTTTGATTTATAAATTGTTCAAATACCTGTCCAATACATAATTAGCTAAAGCATCTGTCAATGTATTAAGACTTCTAGGAATGTGTTGATATTCAATGTGATCAAAATATCGTTCCAAGAGACGAATTCACAAATATATCCTTAATAGAGTAGGACTTCGAATAGAGTATACATTACTGAGCTATAGTACTACCAACTGCGAGTCAAGTCAGACAACCAAATGACGAATTCCAAGAGAAATAGCATCAACCAATAGTTCAACAATGACGCTATACTCTGCGATGTTGTTGGTTGCTCAGCCAAGACATATACCTCGTAGAGATATGAGTTCGTTTGTCGGGGCATATATTTCCCATACAACGGAAGCTAAGTTTCAAGTACTACGGCTAGCACCGTCGGCGAAGCCAATATAAGGTAGTGAATACTCCAACATCTGGCAATCAAACACAACGTCATGTAAGGGCAGAGACCAGATAACGTCAAAAGCAAAACTAAAGTAACACACACGCAGTATGATACATAAAATACAAGTACTCATGCACAAATAACTTATGCATAGTACTTCTTTAAGTACAACCCATTCCTGGGTTCACTCAAAGGTACACCATCATAATCAACTAGTTCATACACTCCTTTTTCCAAAACTTTGCTGACAATATAGGGACCACGCCACATAGGTTCAAATTTCCCAGCTCTTAGGACATCTTTATCTTGTTCATACAGAAGAACAAGATCACCTTAAGAGAAAACACGAGGCTTGACATGCTTGTCATACTGTGCCTTAACGGGTTTCTTTTGGGCTTCTATTACTAAAGTGGCATCATTTCGGGTCTCGTCTAATTGCATTAAATACAACAGACGTTCCTCTTCTGCAGAAGTATTGGGTAAGAGATCTACGGCTAGCCTCAAAGAAGGTATTTTTCATTTTATCGGTAGAATGGCTTCCATGCCATAAACTAAATTAAAGGGTGTAAATCCCGTGGCGGATTTAACAGATGTCCGATACGCCCACAATGCCGAAAACAACATCGTGTGCCAGTTGGTTTTATGTATTCCTATCATCCGTCGAATCATAGTTATGAGAACCTTATTGATAGCTTCGACCTGGCCATTAGCCTGTGGATAATAAGGTGTTGAGCTGTCATGACGAAGGCCCAACTTCTCTGTAAGTTCTGACATCATATAATTCCTACAATGACTACCGTGATTGGTAACGATAGCTTGAGGGACACCAAAACGAGTGATGACATGGTTGAAAATAAATAATGCTGCAGTCTTCCCAGTATTATCGAATGTCGGCATTGCCTCGGCCCATTTTGTAAAATAATCAACAGCTACAATAATATAGCCATGCCCCTTGGCCGAGTGAGGGTGACATGTCATGAAATCAATGCCCCATTTAGCACAAGGACCTACTGAGACTACAGGATGAAGGGGAGAAGGATGCGACCGAATCTTCTGTTGATAGGTCTGGCAGGCATGACACTTCTGAACAGCAGTAATGCAGTCATTGAATAGAGAAGGCCAAAAGTATTCTGCACGTAAAATCTTCTGAGCAGTAGCATACCCAGACATATGACCGCCACATGCTCTTGAATGGCAGTCATTCAAAGCTTTCTCAACTTCATCAAGATTCAAACAACATCGAAATATAGAGTCAATGCCTCGTCGGTAAAGAGTATCGCCGAGGATAATGTACTGGCGAGCCTGATAACGTATACGACATCGCTCATTACTGGACAAAGCAGGCCGAAAAGTTTGAGTTTGGAGATAGATAATGATATCTCCGTACCAAATGTCATCAGTACTGATAAGGAAAAGTTATTCGTCAGGTAATGAACCAACTGCTACACTTTCCGTGGCAGAGTGGGGAAAATCACAAATTAACTCAGCAAAAACCAAGGATTTCTTCGACGTGGCGTGATCGATTTCCAAGTCAAACTCCTGGAGAATAACAATCCACTTGGAGTACTTGCCCCCTGGCAATTGACGTGTCAATATATGTTGCACAGGGTTACAATGTGAAATCACTGTAGTTTTTCTGGAGAGAATATAATGACGAAAGCGTTGAACTGCTTGAACAGTGGCCAAAGCCAGTTTCTCAACATGTTGATACTTGACTTCCGTTGATGATAGGATTCTACTCAAGTAATATATAACATGTTCATCGTGGTTATCATCCTCTTGAATGAGGACCATGCCAATGGTATACTCAGAAGAAGCCAGGTAAAGAAAGTAATCTCGACTATAATCAGGAGGGAAAAGAAGTGAAGCCTTAGTTAGGGATAGCTTTAAAGCTTTGAAAGCATTGTTAGCAATTTTATCCCAAACAAACTCAGAACCTTTCTTTAAAATACGTGTGAAACCACGAGTAATCTTGGTGTAATTTGAGACGAAATGACGAAGAAAGTTTGCTTTCCCCTGCAAACTTTGTAACTAGCGCAGTGAAGAAGGAGAGGAAGATTAAGAATCGCCTCGACCTTGATAGGATCTACCCGGATCCCATGGCGTGAAACAATGAAACTGAGGAGATGACCATATTCTACGCAAAAGACGCATTTATGAGGATTCAAGCGAATGTGATAGAATCGACAATGAACGAAAATTGCTCGGAGATGATTAGGGTGATCGACTCGACGTAAGGAATGAGCTGGAAAATCGTCCAAATAAGGTTGAACAATATGCTTGATATCGTGAAATGCGTAAGACATGGCACGTTGAAATGTTGCACCTGTGTTCTTCAGACCGAAGGGAAGTTTCCTGTAGGCAAAAGTACCCCAAGGACAAATAAAATTCGTTTTATGTTGGTCCTCAGGAGCGATATTGATCTGGTTGTAACCGGAAAATCCATCCATGAGGGAAAAGATCTCACTACCGGCACAGTCATCGACGATCTAGTCGACGAAAGGGGTTGGAAAGTTGTCCTTGGGACAGGCTTTGTTAATATCCCGATAATTGACACAGACACGTATACTACCACCTTTCTTATCAATCGGTACTGGGTTGGAAACCCATTCTGTCAATGCCACGGGATAAATAAAACCGGCTTTAAGAAGTTTTTCAACTTCGAGTTTAATGGATGCCGCTTTACGTGGATGGACAGGATGGAGGCGCTTCCATACTGGTTTAGCTCCAGAGTACGTTTTGATCTCATGCAAAATGATAGACGGGTCAATACCTGGCATCTCTTCATAACTCCAGGCAAATATATCACGAAACTCTTTGAACAATGCAGTATAGGTGACAATTTCTTCTGGAGAACACGAAGCTCCAATATGAACATTTTCAACTATTCCAGGTTTCACTGAAATATCTATGGGTATCGTGGGTGAAATGTTACTAAGGTTCCCTTCTACAAACACATCTCGTGTAGATTTTGGAACGGTAGAGATAACAACAATGGTCGACGGAGTCGAAATCCGCTGATAATTCTCAAGAGTCCGTTTCTCTAGAAACAGTATGGAACGATGATGCCCATCATCCCACGGGGTGTCTTCCATGACAGACATGATCATATCGTCAGTGGGAAAGACGAAATGGAATGGATCAAGAGACAACTCCTCAAGAGAGGGTGTAGAAGGTGTTGCCGCTTGAATCGCATGATATGCAGACTCAACCGGACTTAACGGTATAATGTCGCCGAAACGAGCATGATCTCCAGGATCAGGGACTATCCAAGGGTCAAAAGACACCGAAAGTTCATAAGGAACGGTGGAGATCATATTAATCGAAGCAACTGACGGGCGTAGAATATCGGGTGGTGGTGGTATGGGAAAAGTGCCCATTAATGAAGAGTCTTTTAAAAGACCGACTCCAACATTCTCGTAACCCGACAGGGTTTTGGCTATGAACGGTACGTTCCCCATGCGAGTATCGGAATTAAAGAAGGAAAGACGATCAACAGTAACCACTCTTCCCTGGTGAGGAAATCGTAGGACACGGAAAAGTGTTGACACAATAGCACGCATGGAATCTACCCAGCTATGACCAAGAAGAAGATTGTAATCTAAAGGAGAATCGAAAACTTCCACTTGAACTTGGATGGTCTTACCTTCTAGAGTGACAGGAAACAAGGAAAGAATGCCATAAGGCTTAAAACCAGAGACATTAAAGGCTTTCAGAGTATTTTGTGATTCTATTAATGGAGGAGAGCCAATGGATTTCCAACAAGTAAGAGACATTACACACGTAGAGGCCCCCTCATCTACAACTGTCCGACAAATGCTCTTTTCAGCGACAATAACTTGTTTCTGAAAAGCAAGATGAGGAGGTAACCTTGGAACATGTTCGTCCAAGTCAAAGACTATCAAGTTCGAATCTGTGGGATTGATTCCACCTATAGCTTTCAACAGAGCCCTTCGTTGTGCAGGACAAGACTGAAGGACTTCAAGGGATGACATCGCTGAAGGTGCCTGGGCCAGATCTTCCACAATACTGTAGTTCTAGGCCACACGAGCATGAGGATTGAAAGCCGAATTGAGAACAACACCTTTAGGGGGTCGTAGGACTATATCAAGACTCGGTTGTTTGAGATGAAGAGGACCATTCGTAGGTGGATTTGGTGGAGAGGCTTGTACCAGATCAAGAGGTAAATTGACCACCTTCTCTTTAGAAGGAGTATAGTCTTTAGCTCTAGTTGTGATTGCAACGTCGTTCTTCTTAGAATCACCGGTGCACATCAAAACATATGACGTGGTGGAAGTAGAAGGTTGGTCGTGAAAGACCAACGAGGCTTGTTGCTGAGACGGGAAAGGTTGGGACAAGACAACCGTCGTAGGTGGTTTTGGAATTCCTTGAAGGAACTTAGAAACTTCGGCTTGTCGAGGACAATCCTTTGTATAGTGATCGTCACCGCAAATAAGGCAAGGATACCGTGGTTTGCGTTTATCCCGCTCTTCAACAAGAGCATTTGTAGTTTGTTCGGTTGGATTATTATTTTTACCCCCCTTGTTCTTACCTCTCCCTTTCTTTGATTTATTCTTACCGGTTGGTGTAGATTGAACAACGTTCACTTCTAAGGTTTTACCAGTGGGAGGAGAAGGAGATGGGGCATTCTGAACATTAGAAGAGGTGGGCTTAGGGGTTGTGGTTGAAATGTAATGTGAATGGGTATGAGTAGTCCTAATCACACCATCAGCTGCATGCGAGGCAGTTGGAGAAGTAGAAGTGCTGGAAGTACCAGGACGAGGTAAATCAGGTAATGAGGAGTAAAGTGTTCCCATTTGCGAATAAACGAGATCAAGATACTGAGCGCGACTTATAGCCTGCTCTTATGTAACAACACCACCCATAGCGATGTCTTTCCCAATTTCGTTCACAAAAGATTTCGTGAACCACTCTGCCAGTAACTAATCAGGGAGTTCAAGTTTGATGAGACGTCGTCTACGTCTCCACTCATGTATATGATCTGAGATATGAGTACCTTTCGTTTGTTTGAAAGATGTTAGGATCTCAGTCCCAGTATCGTAACAGATCGGTAACTGGTAATGCATGAGTAAGGCCATGGCTAAGGTGTTGAAGTCAGAAAAGAAACCTCGTGGCAGTTCAATATACCACTTCGCAGCCGAACCGGTAAGGGTTCGTTGAAAAAGACAAAGACGAATGGAGTCATCCATCAGAGAGTTGGATGAACACCATAAGTGAAAAGTCATGACATGATTATTTGGGTCCTCTCTCGGCTTTCCATCAAATTTTGGAATATCCGATGGAAGTTTGGCAGGGATAGCAGGCCATTGAGGAGAGTGACGAATAGTATCATTCAGGATCCTAGACAAATCTGGCAAGTCCAAGGTAGCAAGAAATGACAACTATCAGTTTACTTGTGGGTACTGGTGGATTTGGGGTGGAAGCCCCATCGGCAAACGAGTAGGAGCATAAGAATATTTTCCGTATAGGGAAGCTCCAGGTTGGTTCGGTGGTGGCTGGATAGGGTAGTAACCCCAAGGATTAGAACCTTGAGTTTGAGCAGGGACCTGAGGTTGGGAAGTTTGACCTGAACCCCAAATAGGATTAGTCACACCTGGATATGGTTGGCCTAAAGGAGGGACTGTTTCTTCCCCCCCAGCAAGAGGTATGTTGCGTAAAAGTTGTTGCCAATACTAGGCCAACTCAGGAGGTATGTTTTGTCCAAATGGGGATGTTGGTACCCCTACCGTAGGGATAGTTCCACCTGGAAGTTGTGTACCAACTGTAGGTTGTGTGGTAACTGCATTGTGTCCGAGAAAAGGAAAAGGAAAAGTACTACCCTGTCCACCAATAGGAATCTGTATGTTTAGCGCAACAGTTGGAATAATTCCACTAGGATTAGTACTACCAGGAGGAAAAGGCGGGAGTGTCAAAATAAAACGAGGAACTTCATACTCAGGACCACCTGGAGAACCGACAGGGGTTTGCAGAGGTGTTGGATTAGGAGGATTCAACAGAGCATTCAGCGCATGGTAACCGGGTGGTAATGTCGGGATGACATCAGGTATTCTCTGGGTATTAATAGGAGGGAGATTAGTTGCAGTAACCTCAATTTGGACACTCGTAGTAATTGCGAGATGGGCCATCTCGGGAGGAAGAACAAAATGGTAAGAGGTAGTCTCGGGTGTAGTCTCTGTCTCAGGAGACACCAGAGGGTTGATGGCATAAACAGGGGGTGACTCTGTACCAAAAAGAACCCTTCGGTAATTACTGGACCAAAAATGATCTTGGCCCACTACATCGTGGGAAGGCCCAACAGTTGATTCAGAAGATGTAACAATGGTTTCTTCAGAAGGATTTAATCGTCCAACAGGTCGTTCACCATGACGAATGCGGTAATCTTCTATAGTGTTGGTAACTCGAAACTTGTCCAGAGAGTCGGTTCGTTCGACATGTGGAAGTGGTGTGGTGACAACCGGAACTTCAATGGTTTCCCCTTGTGGTGAAGTAACCACAGGGACTTCAGTCTGATGGGGTGAACCCTCAGGTGTACCAGTAGGTTGAGGATTGTCCAGATGTTCTGGAGATAATCCTTGCATTCT
>JZKD02S2071239.1:1039278-1053254 GCA_000966675.3 Picea glauca | reverse complement strand
TAGCAGTGAAGAGGATTTTCAAATATCTCAAAGGAACATAAGAGTTTGGATTATGGTATCCAAAAGGAAAGGATCTATCACTTATTTCCTACACAGATGCAGATTGGGAAGGTTGTATTGATTACCGACGAAGCACTAGTGGAGCAACATTCTACTTGGGAGAGTGTTTAGTATCATGGCTAAGAAAGAAACAATCATCAATATCTTTATGTATAGCCGAGGCATAGTATATTGTAGAAATATCATGTTGTACATAGACTCCTTGGATGAAACAAACTTTGACATATATACAGGTTGAGTATGATGAGCCCATTTCAATCTATCATGATAATACAAGTGCCATCAGTACCTCAAAAAACCTGGTGATGAACTCCAAGAAGAAGCACATTCCAATCAAGTATCACTTTTTACGAGAATAGGTTGCAGAGAAGAACATTAGAGTTGAATATGTGGGAACAAAAGAAAAAGTGGCATACAAATTTACAAAACCGCTTCCATGGGAATCCCTTGAGTATCGTCACGAGAGACTAGGATTAATTTCTACTCCAAAATTAATACTTTTGAATGCTTATCTAATATGTATTAGATGTACACGAGGAAGAACCATAAATAGGACAAAGGGGGAGATATTTATCAGATGCAAAAGGTAAATGCTTGGAGAGAGAGCATAGAGGAATGTTTCCAAGGGGAGCGATTGTCAGAAGGGAAGAATGAGCGATATGACTTTAGAGTGATACCCTTTATCAAAGGGGGATATATTATTCATATGAAGGGAAAGAGAGCAATTAGAGGATTATAAACACAAAGAAAAATCAAAGGCACATAGACAGGGGGAGCATCCCCAAGGAGAGCTCATTTAGGGGGAGAATCCCCAAAGGGAGATACCCTTTGCCATTAATGTCAAAGGGGGAGAGATAGAAACATTGATAAAGAGTGTAAGCATAAATGTTATCATGACTAAGCATTGCCAGCAATGTTGGTGTTGCCATCAATACCAAAGGGGGAGATTGTTAGAAAATTGGCTTAAGTTGATGGATACTTGGTATGGATTGTTGGTTGTCATTGATGTCAACTATTGGAGAGTGATATTGTAGATTGATGTCAACCCTTGGAGAAAGTACGATAGTGAATTCTAGTAGCACAAAGGTTTGGGTAATGGACCCAAGATTGTCTGATGTAAAGATGACTCATTATTTTCTTGTCATGGTTGATAATAAGTACATATGGATGAACTCCAAAGTGGTCCCCTTATGTTGAAAGCCCTCATGGGAAGACACTTTGTGGATTGAGTTATCCTAGAAGTATGGTTAGAGAACCCATGCTTATTTGTGTAATAATGAGATTAAGGTCAGTGATTTTTTTAGTGAAACTATCCTATATGTATAGTTCTTTTCATGCCATTTTCAATGGTATGTGGAACGTCACATAACTCCTCACGGTTAGAGAGTTATGGCCATGAGGAATTGGAGAACCCAGGTTTGGGTAATGGACCCAAGTTTGTTTGATGGATAACAGTATGAGTTTTGATATATTTTGTGGTAATATTATTCTATATGGATATTACATGTCATTCCATTTCTGGTGGTATGTGGAATGCCACATAACTCCTCACGGTTTCAGAGTTACGGCCTTACGAAGTTGGAGGACCCTCATATGTCATCTAAAAGCGCCGAAAGGTCAAAGTAGTCAAAGTGGTTTAAGAGATTTTAAAGGTAAATAATAAAGTGAAGTAATGAGTGAACTATAATTGAAAGTGAATACAAAATAAATTATTTAAATAATAAGTTTAATGGATAAATTAGAAGTGGGTTAACCCTAAAATAAGGAAAGTGGGCAAAGTGACCTAGAAGATGTTTTTAAGGAAGCTACTTGGAGAGTATAAATAAGAGGAAAGGCTCTCTCATTTTACATTACACTTGAGAATATTGAATATATATAGGTTTATGAGGTAACCAAATGATATATAAGCCTAATTTATGAGGAAAGGTGAAGAAAAGAATGTCGGAATTCAAGGAAGGATAAATTCCTTTGATGATGCTTTCTAAGGTATGTTATTTACAGATCATCTCACCATTTTCACAATAACATTTTTTCTAGGATGATCCAGACCGTGAAATTACTATTCCATTGAGGAAACATATCCAAGTATCTATGGTAAAAAAATTGTCTTGTGGTTCATTGTATTTTTGGAGTTACACTCTATGGAAAATAGGGTTTGTGGCTAGTCCTGAAACTAGTCTAAAACAAGTGTTTCGGGTAAAAACATCATAAATTATTCATAATAGATCCAAATTGAGTAAGAAAAAATGTTTTGGTTAGAGTACCATCTTTAGTATTCTGTGTAATAGTTTCATATTGGTGAAATAAATATTCCGTGTGAGGCATGCTCTACAAGGTCACTCTCTAAAATATTCCAGGATTCAACAAGGTATGCCATTTTTGCTATAACTCGTTTTATGAGAGGTTCCAAGTAGTGACGCCTAGAGGAATTGCATAAAACACACTGAAGAACATTGTATATCAGTTTCATATATTTATTCATTATAGGTACAAAGTTATGATTATTTCAAGTTACGGTTGTTGACTAATCCAAAACAAGGCATGTGGGACTAAAGAAAAGTTTGATGAAAATGCTAGTCTCTTGTTGTTAAAGTTAAGGAAGGTTTGTAGGAATGTGATAATATACATCAGGTGTATTACATAGTTACAAATCAGATTTGGATGATGAAATTGATGAGGGATTTTGTTTGAGGTACATGTCGGGTACATGGTTGAGACAGGTAGTTTATGAGTTGGCACATACATGAGGTGTATAGTTGATGATGTTGGTACATATTGATGGGTCATACTTGATGAGTAGTTTATACATTATTGGTACATACTTGGTGCATGGTTGGAGGCACTTGTTAGTAGTATTGTTGACACATGGTTTATGGATGATGTATCATACTTGTATTATCAGAAGTACATATTGATCTTGGTGATGATTATGAGTTCTTGTGTTATACTCGGTTGATGCACATATTTGAGAGTTGTCTTGGTGATGATCTAATTTTGTTGATAAGATTGATGAGATAGGTTGCTGTGATAGGTTGTTTGAACAGGTTGTTGTGACAGGTTATTTGTACAGGTTTGGTGCATCGTTGATGCACTTGTTCATGGTATAGGTTTAGGTACAGGTTGGTGCATGGTTGATGCACTTGTTTATGGTATAGGTTGATTACAGGTTGGTGCATGGTTGATGCACTTTTTTATGGTACAGATTGATTACAAGTTGAGGTATAGGTTGATGCATGGTTGATTCATGGTTCATGTTATTGGTACAGGTTGTTTGGTACAGGTTTACAACAATATGTCTCATAGTTATAGTGTGATAGTTGTTCCATCATTCCACTTATATGTTAGAGTGGTTGGATGGGGCAAGGATAGGTGGTTGCATCCACCTTCCAGTTGTAGTTGGAGAACATAGGGTGTTGTAGCCTCCTTCTGGTTGTAGCCAGATAATTTGGGAGTTGGAGTTTCCCTCAGGTTCTAGCCTGATAAATTGGGGGGTTGGAGCCTCCTTCCAGTTGCATATGGAAAACAAAGGAAGTTGGTGTTTCCAATGAATGTAATTCTTCAAGAAATATAAAAATAATCATTCTGTGGTTTTCTCCCACTTTAGGTTTCCATGTAAAACACTGGTGTATTGTGTATGTGTATGATTGTTCATTTGTTCATTGCTTATTTACTCTGCAATTATTGGATGATAATGCTACATTGATATAACACTTGGATTATATGGTTAAAAAGGATTAAATTTCTATATTACTGATTCACCCCCCCTCTCAGTAATCCAATACATACAATAATTCACATTCAAAATAGAGTAATGCTCAAAAACAATAATGCCAAAAGTTCCTATGAGCTATGGAAAGGAAGACCAACAAATGTGAAGCACTTTAGAGTATTTGGAAGAAAATGATACATCAAAAGAGAATATGGAAGAATGGGAAAATTTGAATCTTGTGTGGACAAAGGAGTAATTGTTGGTTACTCAAGTACAAGGAAAGAATACAAGTGTTACAATCTGAGGTTGAACAAAGTTGTCGAAATCATCAATGTAACAATTGATGAAACAAGTGGACAAGAATTAAAGGAAGAACTAAATGAATCAATGGAACGACTTTATGAAGAAGAAGAAGAATATGAATAAGAAGTCTACATCAAACAACCATAAGGATTTTAGTTGTTAGAGAATACAGATTACGTGTGCAAATTGAAGAAGACCTTGTATGGTCTAAAACATGATCCTAGAGCATGGTACTCTAGACTGGATAAATATCAACAACAACAAGGGTTTAGAAAAGGAAGTGCAGACAACAACCTCTACATCAAGGTACCTCAAGATAGTATTTTATTAATTGAAGTTCATGTTGATGATATTATTTTTGGAAGCAATGATGACAGGTTAATCCAACAATTTTCAAAGGATATGAAGAATGAATTTGAAATTTTATTACACGGAGAACTATCCTTCTTTCTGGGTCTTTAGATATGTCAAAGCAACCAAGGATTTTCTATTTCTCAAACTAAGTATATCAGAGAAATGCTAAAGAGGTTTGGAATGGAAGATTGCAAAACAATTACTACTCCTATGCAAACCAATTGCAATTTGAACAAAGATGATGATTCAAAGTCTACAAACCAGATGCAATACAATTCAATGATTGGTAGATTACTATATGTGACAACATCTAGACCAAATGTAATGCAGGAATTTGGACATGTGGCATGATTTCAAGTAGCACCAAAGGAATCACATGTTGTAGCAGTGAAGAGGATTATCAGATATCTCAAGGAAACATAAGAGTTTGGATTATGGTATCCAAAAGGAAAGGTTTGATCACTTATTGCCTACACAGATGCAGATTGGTCAGGTTGCATTGATGACCGATGAAGCACCAATTGAGAAACGTTATACTTGGGTGAGTGTTTAGTATCATGGATAAGAAAGAAACAATCATCAATATCCTTATCTACAGCTGAGATAGAGTATATTGCAACAATAGGATGTTGTACATAGGTCCTATGGATGAAAAAAAATCTTATAGATATATAGGTTGTGAATGATGAGCCCATTGCAATATATTGTGATAATACAAGTGCCATCAATATCTCAAAGAACCCCGTGATGAACTCCAAGACGAAGAACATTCCAATAAATTATCAATATATACGAGAACAAGTTGTAGAGAATAACATCAAAGTTGAATATGTGGGCATAAAAGAACAAGTGGCATACATCTTTACAAAATAGCTTCCAAAAGAATCCTTTGAGTATCTTTGCTAGAGACTCGAAGTAATTTATACTCCAAAATGAATGTTATTGAATGCTTATCTTATATGTCTTAGATTTACATGAGGAAGCACCATAAAGAGGACAGTTCAGGTCGAGATATCAATTTCAGGAAGAGATCATTTAGGGGGAGTATCCCCAATGATAGTTCAGTTAGGGGGAGCAACCCCGGATGGAAAGATACATTTTCCATTGATGAAAAAGGGGGATATATTTATCATATGCAAAGCACATATGCATGGTTCTAGGGGGAGCGATGGTCACGGGAAAAACATGAGTGATATCAATTCAGTATTGCATGACATGAATTTAGTATTGCATCAAAGTGTTGCCATCAATGCCAAAGGGGGATATTGTTGATTAACTGGGTTGTTTGTCATTGAATTCAACCCTTGAAGAAATTTTGATAGAGAATTATGGTAGCACAAAGGTTTGGGTAATGGACCCAAGTTTGTTTGATGGATAATGGTATGAGTTTTGATATATTTGCAGGTAAAACTATTCTAGATGGATAATACATGTCATTCCATTTCTGGTGGTATGTGGAATGCCACATAACTCCTCACGGTTAGAGATTTAGGGCCATGAGAAGTTGGAGAACCCTCATGAGTCATCTAGAAGCCCCAAAAGCTCAAAGTAGTCAAAGTGTTTGCAAAGAAGAAATTATTTAAATAATAAAGTGAAGTGATGGGTGTACTATAAGTCAAAGAGGATGCAAAATAAATTATTTAAATAATAAAGTTAATGGAGATCTTACTAATTATGCAAAGTGGTTAAGTTAAGTGGACAAGTGGTTATAAGTGGGTTAACCCTAAAATAAGGAAAGTGGGTTAAGATGGTTAAAAGATAACCCCTTGAGTATGTTGCATGAAAGTATAAATAGGAGGCAAGGCCCTCTCATTTAAACACACTTGAATATCATTGAATATCTATTTTTGTGAAAGGTTATTTGGGCAGGTATTATTGATAGAGAAAAATTGCAGCAGAAAAAGAGAGGTAGGAAAAGTGCGTAAGAAAAAGTACGAAAGGAAAAGTGCAGCAGAAAAGGTGTGGCTGGAAAGCTGCAGAAGAAAAAGTGTGGTAGGAAAAGTGCAGCAGAAAAATTGCAATAGGGAAAGTGTGGTATAAAAACTACGAAAGAAAAAGTGCGGAAAAAAAATTACAGCAGAAAAAGTCTGACAGGAAAAGTGCGGCAGAAAAAACACAACGGAAAAATTGCGGCAGTGAATTCACAGTAGCAAAACTGCAACAACAGAATGCTACAAGAAGAAAAAAGGTATGGTTCTCATATTTGTAGTCTTGAATTTATGAATCAAGTTGAGGGTTTACCTTGTAAATATGTTAGATTCCCACTTGGGAGTTTATGGCTTGCTGTAGAGTTGATCTGAGGAAAATCTACTGAAGTTTAATATTGGTTCATGTTTGAGGGATTTTGGTTGAGGTATGTTGTTGAAGTTATTGGTATAGATAGACGTTGTATAACAATGAAGTTCTAACACATGGTTTGAGGTACAAACTTGGGGTACAGTGTTTGAGGTATATGCGATCAGATCATATTAGGATGATGAAATTGATGAGGGATTTTTGTTGAGGTACATGTTGGGTACATGGTTGAGACAAGTAGTTGATGAGTTGACACATACATGAGGTCTATAGTTGATGATGTTGGTACATCTTGATGATTCATAGTTGATGTGCACTTGATGCATGATTGGTACACATTTGGTGCATGGTTTATGCACTCGTTGATGGTATAGGTTGGTGCATGGTTGATGCACTTGTTTATGGTACATGTTGATTACAAGTTGTATGGTACAGGTTGGTGCATGGTTGATGCACTTTTTTATGGTATAGGTTGTTGCATGTTCTATGCACTTATTTATGGTACAGGCTTATGACAGGTTGGGTACAGGTTGATGCATGGTTCAGGTTATTGGTACAGGTTGTTTGGTGTAGGTTGATTGGTACAGGTTTACAACAGTATATCTCATAGTGATAGTGTGACAATGGTTCCATCATTCTATTTATATGTCAGGGTGGTTGTACGAGTCAAGAAAATGTAGTTGTAGCCACCTTCTGATTGTAGTCAGAGAACATAGGGGGTTGTATCCTCCTTCTAGTTGTAGCTAGAGAATTGGGGAGTTGGAGTTTCCCTCAGGTTGTAGCCTGAGAAACTAGGGGGTTGGAGCCTCGTTCCAATTGCAGTTGGAAAACAAAGGAAGTTGGTGCTTCCAATGAATTTAATTCTTAAAGACATATAAGAAAAATCATTTTGTGGTTTTATCCTACTTTGGGTTTCCACGTAAAACACTAGTGTACTATGTATGTGTGTGATTTCTTATTTGTTCATTTTTTATTTAATCTACAACTATTAGAAGATAATTCTACATTGATATAACACTTTCATTTTATGGTGAAAAATAATTAAATTTCTCTATTACTGATTCGTCCCCCCTCTCAGTAATCCAATAGTAGTATTGTTAGGAGTAACAATTGCATATTGAGCACTTCTTTCACTGGGACTTTTTCCCCTTTTCTTGTAAAGATCATTACTACTAAGTAATGTTTCTGAATCACAAGAATTATGTACATGAGTGCTTTGTATGTTACCTTCTTCTTCTTCGTTCAAGACAATTTGAATGACAGAGTTATTGAACCCCATTGAAAGCATATGTCCAACAAAGATTTTGTTCGGATCAAAACCTTTGATCTTTTCAACATAATGTAAACTCACATTGTTAAAATGATTTGCAAATTCATCAATTTCATTTATATTTCTGAATATGAACTCTCCAATTTTCCATGGAAGGGGAATAAACTTCCTTTTCCTCTTTCAATGGAAAAAATGTAACCAAAATTTATACTGCCTTGCCACCTCTGTAATAAATATTTTATCAGATACGTAATATAGGAGAAAATAAGGATTGTCTTTTGAGAAAAATATCTTTATGATACTGTGATTCTCCATTTTCTCTATTGTCCCCTTTTTTCTCTAAACATTTGGTAGCTTGATCAGATATCATTGGAGTGTTTTCACCTAATAAAAGATTTTTGAAGACTGAAACAATATCATTATAAACTTCATAGAAAGACAGAGGGGTCTTATGCCTCCACAATGCCTGATACCAAAAGGTAACTAGGTCTGTTTCACAATTCACCCTTTTACTTATGGTTAAGTTTAGGAATTGGCAACAACACACAATAACAAATATCAAGTAAGAGGCCATAAATAATTTTTTGTCCTTTTTATAGTGTGATAAATGGGATGAGATTTCGATAGAAATGATTTTTCCCCAATAAAAAATGGCATGTTCTTGAACTATAAAATACAAAATATATAAAATCATGCGAGAGATGGAAGGAATACTTTCCTGACCTGTCACCCTGGTAAATAGCCATGAAATTTCTCGATATGGATTTTTTAAAGACTCAAATTGGATTATGGTTATGTCTACTGGAACAGATGCAGGATTATCCAAATAATCTGGCAGGAGGTCAAGTCCATTGTTATATTTATTCAAGAATTCTTTGCAATCTTCACCTTTGAAAGTAAGATTCATCTTTGGTAGATTTAAAATCTTGCGAACAAATTGAGGTGAAAGAGAAATCAGAGAATGAACCCAGAGCTATATAATTCTTTGACTTGGTACGTAATGGTTCACACAACATGCAATGATTTCCTTACAATAAAAAGCCTCAGGAAAAAACCCATCACGAGCGATTCCAGATGTCCAAATTACATCTTTCTATGTAGGAGGAGAGGAATAATACCAATCTTCTCTCGACAACTGGAAGTTTTTGTCTTCACTTCCAAAAATATTCAGAGTATCACCACAACATTCTTGTCTAGTTGGTGCTTCCATAGGTTGACAGAACTATTTATTTAGCTGGGTAATAATGTCAAATAGATCTTTTCGGAAAGATAACGATGTTTTAATCCCTTGGTAAATGAATATTTAAGGATATTTAATGGATAATTCCTCGAGCCTTTTTCCATTAATGACGATATTTTTGGTGCCTGCACAAACATTGTTAGCATTAAATAATATTTAATGCATATCGGGAAAAGAAACAAAAGGACACATATAGGTGAGAGAGAATTAAAATATAATATTTTCTTGAACCCGACAACCTGTGGTTGTAGAGACAATAAAAAAAAATACTAAGTGTAGTGGAATAGACAGTCAGAATCATATGCAAGGAGAATGAAATACTTGGGATCTCGACATCTGTGACAAGTTTGATCGTCAAAATGTAGATCACGGAACTTGGGGTGTGTTGATTTTTGAAATAACAATGAGGATTTCACCCGCAAAGTATTGCTAAAATCTTATTAAATTTTAAGCTAAATGATATATATAATACTAGCAGGTGGGGACCCCATGGATATTGGAGGATCGAATCTAGTTCTTGTTTGAAGTTTTTACTGTTGCTTGAAATTGCTTATAGGTTTGAACATGATTGATGATCAATGTTGTCTCTATTAGCGACAAATGGATGATGGATAATGCATGTCTATTCTCTTACTTTAGGCTCGTGTCATGTCATAATGGATTTTGATATCCATTGTTACCCTTGCTATTTATTCCTTGATTTATTACTTGCGACACCTACAAAAAATACATGTTAGTAACAACAAAAGAGCAATTGAAAAGAAATGAAGAAATATGAATAAAATCCAAAAGAAAGGGACTATGCTACTATGATATACGATGTTGCACTATGCATTTGAAGTTTAAATGGATTGTTGTTAGTCCTATATAACAAGGCTAGTGGCTATATGATTTATTGTCTTATATGGAAAAACATGTGATGTGCACTATGGTGTGGTTGGAAATGGTTAATGTAACATAGGGTGGTGCATTTTGGATGTTGGTCTTGATGCATGGTTTAATTAAATAAATTAATGGAATGGTTGGCTAACACATAATAAGTGATTGAAGGAGTAAAGGATGGAAGTGACGTGCATTTACTACGTGTCACTCCATACCTCACCCACTAGCCATCACCCTAACTTGGATATTATTCAATGGTCTTTCATTGTTGTTAAGCTCCAATTTTCAGGCAAGGGAAGAAATGCTCGACCAAGCTTGCATTTTAAAGGATTTTGGTTACAGGTATGTCTTTTTTTCCATCCATGAACCCACTCTAGTTATGAAATAGATATTGGCTCGGTGATGTATGGGTCTGTGATTTTCTTGAGACTGGAAACTGTGTAAACTTGTGGTATTTCTATGAAATGGATGGTTTGTGTAGTTTTCATTATAACGATGGTTGAAATCGTAGGTTCATTGATTGTTCTTAGTGCTAGAAGATATGAAGGATCTCTGTCACCCTGATTGGTTTTTATTGAAGGGTTTCATTTGATCCAGATTGGTTGGTTGTCTCCAAACTTTTCTTGTCACCAGACCCAGTCTTTTTGTTGTTATGGGGTTGTTGGTTTTGATTTCGAGCCACTCTGTGCCATTGCGTATCGTTTCACCTGGGTATGAGCTCGTTCATGATATTGATGTTTTCACAGTGGGCTATGATGGCCATTATGACAAGGGGATTGCCTTAAGTTTGATTTCTATTTCATGGCTCTATTTTATATCAGCATTACTTGGGTTGATTGGGTAAAACCATGAGGGTCATGTTCTGTGTGTTTTGGGTGTTATTCATTGGCCGAGAGGGATCTCTGCTCCTCTATTCATGTTCTCTCTTGCCTTTTGAATTCTCTCCTTGTCTTGCAAAGCTATCGGTGATATGTCATGTGTGTCCATTGTGTTGTCATGAATGTTTCTCACCTGTTGTTGGCGGTCGTTTCCAACCTCCCCGTGTTGGTGACTTAGATCCCACCCTTGTTTATTTTAAGCCTGATTTTGATAAAGGAACAATTATTTTTGGTTGGGTATATGGTTGACTGTTATGATTTGGTGGAGTATCCTCAACAATGGTTTACTATTGGTTGTCCCTAATTAATAGCGTTGATAGTGGTTTTTGTGATTGGTTTATAATCACTGTATTTTTTTACTATGGCATTTGATTCGATTACTCAACATGGTTTTATGGTTGATCGAGAATATGCCTCTTTTCTTTATGCGTTGGTTTGTGTGTTTCCTACAATGTGATATAGGTTGAAATAAGGGTTGTTGTTACTGTGTGTCTTAATTGCCCCTCGGGAGTATTGCTATTTAAAATCGTGATGTTGTGGCGTGGTTTTCCATTGTATATGTTATTGATATCATTGCATTACTCCATCAGAGATAGGCACAGGTTTATAACAATATGGTTTTGTTGAAATTTAATTATTAAATTTATTAGAGGAATGGAACCGGGCACGATTTTTTTGTATGTGTTTGATTTGAAGAAATAATTCATGGACAGTGGTTGATGTGTTGATGGAATAGAGTGGAAACAAGTGACTATGTGCTTATTTAGAAATTGTTTTAAATATTAAAAGGGACAAATGTGAAGAAACAAAACTCTTGTACAAGTTGTTTGGAAGTCACATTGTTTGAGTTTGATACAAAACTCTTGTACAAGTTGTTTGGAAGGCACATTGTTTGAGTTTAATTATAGATAGTGAACAAGTTAATTCACAAGAATGATTAAATTATGCACAGTAGTTGTTAAATTGATCACAATGAATATTTGGTTAGTGTTGGATCTTTTGCGTTTGATATGGAATGGTTTTATGGATTACTCAATTAATTTTGTGAACAATATCCACTCTCCTCCCTACCATTATTTCACTTTTCGCTAATTACAATCCCCTCTCCTTCCCATATTCATTTTTCACTCCCTGTTCCTAAAATTTAATTACAGTTAAGATAATTCTGTATTGTGGCAGTTTGAAATCGCAGTTTCTTGGATGGATTACAGTGAAATGTTAATCGGTTTACATTACAGTTGATTGTTTGTTGTCTGTGAGCAATAACCATGATTATTTCCCCCCTCATTTTAACATTTCTCGCTCAATACAAACTCCTCACATATCCCAGAACCTTTTTTCACCCCCTGCTCATTCACAACGGGTAAACAATTTGTATGGATTGGATTGCATGACTCTGATATGTTGCTGAGCCAAAATTTATTTCATATTTTAAAAAGAGTTGTCATGTATGGTTGATAAAGATAATATTTTCTAATCAATTACGATTACAGGAATGAGCTTTTCAAGAAAAATTTTGAAAACCGAAGCCCACCATGCCCCCGGCAAAAGGAAAGCCACTACTCCTCCTTCCTCACCTTCAAATGATTATGATAAATTTGTGTCCTCCTGCATGCATTTGAGGGACGATTTCTCTCATGTGATCAACGAGATTAAGTCTAAAGGATCCACACAACCTAAGGAAAATTCAGAGGGATTAAAAGGTGATAGAAACAACAAGGGAAAGATTGCCTCACATACTGGAAAATATGGATTTTAAGTTTTATTTATTTATTGTTGATAACAATTGACTTCAGAAGTTTTGGACATCACATTTTTTGGATATATGGGTAATATATTTTTGGAAATAATTTAAAATATCAATGAGATAAATTTTCAAACATGAATGTGATGATTGGAGTCACAAGGAGGGATGTTTTTGTTTAATTGACTAGTTATATTATGATTGTTAAGAGCTAAAGGGGAGTCACAAGGGGTCCCACCTACTAGTTATTATTTATTTAAAACCTTTATTATGATTTATTACTTTTCCCCCTAACTAAAAACTTGGTTGAGTTTTTTGTTAACTTAACTAATGAAGTAGTTCAACTACTTCAATCAATTCTAATTTGCTTGTTGGCCCTTGACCTGGTTTTGAGGAAACATTGGTCATGTTTGACCATTTTTTGGGACATCAACAGGCTGGTCAAAGACGGAGTGCCCAGGAGAAGCAAAGATCACGGGATATCTCCCTTTTTGCGGGATTTTTGGGATTTTAGGGTTTATGTAACAGGTATGGGATGTTGGCCTATGGGTTTAACCATGCTTAGGCCCCTTTTTTTAATGTATAAATAAGTAGCTAGGTGATGTAACTGAAGGTGTTAGTTGGTTACTAGTCATTGATCGACTTAGTGCTTGGCTAGTTGGCTTTGCTCACGAATGAGTTAAGACTTGCATAGCTAAGTGCAAGTGTTTTGTAAGGGATTTGTGTG
This sequence comes from Picea glauca, assembly GCA_000966675.3. Lineage (NCBI taxonomy): Eukaryota > Viridiplantae > Streptophyta > Pinopsida > Pinales > Pinaceae > Picea > Picea glauca. The sequence goes on along the minus strand of JZKD02S2071239.1, from coordinate 1,039,792 downwards.
CAGACGGTGTAAGGCTTGGTGCCTTGATCTAATTTGGGGAAGGAGGATCTGGTGAGGTGCAGACAAATATCCTATCATTTGCGGAGTTGGATTTATGGCTTGGTGCATGTAAGAAGAATGGAAGAAGCTAATAAAGAAGAAGAAGAGTTGGTGGATGTATCCCCACACTGGGGTGAACCACGTGTTGGGCCCCAACAACTCCCCTTATATTTTTACAAAATTTAAAGGGCCCCTATTAAAATCTTGATAATTATAATGAGCTACAGAATCAACCTTTTCAAATAGTTCCATTCCTTGGCTTGCTTTGAGACAAACTTAAGACATTCCCTTTAGTATGAGTCATTTATTACTAGAGTATATGTCAAAAGTTAAAAAAGAGCATAAAAATCTCAATTTAAAAAAAAACGTTAATTTTTATCAAATGTTTACTTTTGTTTAAATTATGATTATGTGTTTATTCTTTTGCTCATTAACAAGTTTGACTATTTTGAATAATGTGTTCAATACTTCATCA
>JZKD02S2071239.1:1001368-1032101 GCA_000966675.3 Picea glauca | reverse complement strand
CGGAGCCATTAAACCCGTCAGAACGAGTTACCCCAAACGGCTTGGGTTATTTAGACAACCCCGGACCGGACTCGCTCTTCCAGTTGACGGATGGTCAATTTCGCCCGTCAACACCACGTACATCCTGTGTTATTGTGCTTTGTGATATGTGTTCATGATGGTTATGTTTATATTTGATTAGTGCACTATTATGGATATATGATAGGTAGATCCATTGATGCTTAGTGCTTGATATATGAATAAATGATGGATATGCTCTGATGCTATGTGTTGAATGCTTAGATGTGTTTAATATTGATTACTACTACGATGATCTATGATTAAGGTTAGATTGCAATGTGAATATGAATCATAAATGAATGCATACTATTGGCTAAGTGCTCTGTTGAAGTGTGTAATCACATATTTGTGTCCCAGCTAGGATGTAGACACTTGAGTCCTGCAACCCCCCTGCCTCTACCTTGGGTGAGACTTCATCTGCTTTGCAGGTGTGGTCGAAAGGGTCAGTAATTAGGGTTTTGTTGGTGTGATTTTGAAGCGTTGAACCCTGGGTCTGTCCCTATTCCAACAAATGGTTCTGTTGCTGGGACTGAAACTGTGATTGTTGGGAACTGAAGAAAATAAAAATCTCTTTGCGTAGATCTGTTGTTGTAGTGCACAGTATTCTACCTTACTTGTGAAGCTTTGTGCTAAAAGAGAATCCTGATCTAAAGAAAAGAGGTAATATCTTAAATATTTATGCTCTGGTAAAGGTAAGATAAGTGGAAATTTTGCTTCAAAAGTATGAATCTAGGTATGTTTGATAGATTTTGTCCTAGTCTGAAAACTAGGGTACAACTAGAAGAAAGAAGATTTGATCTAAATAAATTTGATAGAAATAGTAAAAGATATGTTATTCCTATGCATATAAATAATTTTTGGACTAACAAGTGGATGCAGGACCCTAGAAATAATTTTTTGCAGGTCCATTACTATGATCCTAGTGCGTAGTACAGGAAAGGTTGGGGATTGTTTAAAAGAAAGAGAGGATTGACACTATGTTATAACTACAGAAGACTGATACATCTTGCTAAGGAATGCATTGGTGTAGGTCCTACTTGTCTCTATTGTAAATTCATTGATCATGAGGTTTTGAATTTCCCTAGAATGATTGCTAAAGATCAAAAGATGAACATGAGACAAGAAAACCATAAAGAAGGTCAAGAAACTAAGGATATGATAGAAAACTAGAGAAAATCAAAATCCATGTTATTATAGCTGAGAGAAACATTGAATGATCAAAGAGACATCAATCTACCAGAGATATTAAAAGAAAAGCAGTGCATAGAAACAAGAATAGGAGACTTCAACATAGAATGTGTATTATATGAGGGAACACATGTGAATCTTATGCCATAAAGTACTTTGGAAATTTTGGGAAAGCCAACTATGATTCCTTCATTGGGAAGTATAAGATTGTTTAAAGGAAAGATGGTAACCCTATGTGGAAGAGTTAATAATGTACTTACGATTTCTCATGAAACATCAACCGAAGAAGAATTTGAAGTCATTAAGTTTGTTGAGAACAACGCCCCTTTTGCACTTTTGTTAGGAAATACCTAGATTGAGAAAGATCAGATCCAAAGAAAAGAAGAAGAGGCAGCCACAGAATAGAAAAAGAAAGAATTAAGGGACTTCTTTTCTAGGAGAATAACACACTTAATAGAAGAAAATGAGGACAAGTCGAAGCAACTAAGGGCCAGATACTTTGTTGTCGAAGTTGCAAGAATGCAGGAAGGCTTGAAAAACCTGTCCATGTAGGAGAGAAGAGAACCTACCCCAGAAGTAGCAAGATGAGAGATATTACATTCAAACCCTTTGGAATGCCCTCAGCAATGCAAAGTTACTACACTAAGAGAAAATAAGAATAAGAATGGAAAGAGGAAACCAAAGACTCAGATCATAGGAAAGAAGGAAAGAAATCCCAATAAGAAGAAAACAAAGTTAGAAAAACTACAGGAAGTTCTAGGGATGACTTCACAGAAGGCAGGTTTGCAGAACTTGAATCTCGCTGGAATAACATAATAGTGCAGACTAGCACTTTGCCATGAAAAATCTATACGATTGTTAGAGGCGTCTCGACCATTAGAATGATGCTCCAGAACAGTTAGAAACACAGTTATTTTTAGAAATATCTCCATTGGACCATTGAGACCGCTCCATAGTGGATGGATTGAGGTATTCCTGCTCGTTGGAGGAATATGTTATGACAATTGTTTATTTATTCCGTCGAATGCCACATCGGGACTACCTTTGCAAAATGAGATATTCGAGCTAATAGAGAATTGTTCACACACCGCGTTGTGTTGTCTAGACCTCGCAATTCACTTGACCACATTGAGTATCTATTCTCCTACCCGAGTTCTTTGACTATGAATGTGCATGTCGGGAAATCTTAGGGTAGTCGAGAAGTCCATAGAAGAGATCTTGATTGACCTTATGGTTGAGAAATGTATTTCCATAGGAGTATATGCATCGTCGATGGGAATATTGCAAGCATCCCCCTCGACTGGACATCAATCTGTTCCATCCCGAACTGCGATAGAGAAGAGAAGCAAGAACCGCAACAATATGGCGAATGAAAAGAAGACCCCATCTGTCTTACCCGACTATATCCCACCCTTGGCTAGCCCGGTTAGTCGTGACAATATCCCACATGATTTCAAGTACATGCCTATCACTGCGTACATCCTAAAGGGGATACACATAGTAGGAACCTAGCTGGGACTGATCCCATCTCTAAATATAAGTGATTTCAACCTCTACGATAGAAATAATTATGTGATGCTCGCACCACATCTCTACCTGAAAAAGATGATTAGGAAGAAGCCCAAGATAGTTCCCTAGCCGTGAATCAAGAATATTTCAAGATCAACGATCTTGAACGTCATGAATATCCCCCACTTTGACAGACATTAGGAGGTTAATGTGTGCATTAAAATCCTCCTATCATGCTACCATGGTGGGTATCTTTGGTTGGATAGATGCATCATTGTCGATCTGACGCTGATCCACCTTATCACCAGACAAAGCATGCAGGGACTAGACCCTAAACAATTCTACCCAGGGAAGACGTCAGATCGCTCCTTGGTGCGACGGATCAAGGAGGCATATGGCGATGTGGAGAAAGGGAAGAGAGGCTACAAGGTATCTTCCATCAAAGATGGAGTAGTGCACCTAGCTTGTCAACTAATAGTGTGCAAGCTCATCAGAAATAACCACCCTACGCAAGTAATAAGATTCATAGTTGACCTTACATGGAAGTGCATCGAAGGGATGCAGATTAACTGGGAGAGCTACCTCGTCAATGAGTTGGATAAGGACTGTTGCGAAGTGCAATACCAAGGCTACGAGTTCCACTTTAGTTAGTTGTTGATATTAATAGTATTTGTCTCTTGGGAGATGCCAGAGGGAGTGAAATTCCCTAAAGTTGAGCCATCAGAACCACTGGCCGCGAGGTTCCCCACTTTATGGTATACAAGCGACATGGTGAAGAAATGGAAATCAAATGCAGTGTTCCACAATTATTACCTACATCTCAAGTGTTCCATTGAATCATTCCCCTGAATAAACCCAAACATCTTGAATACCTATAGGCCGCAAGTGAAGTTTCGTGCAGACCGACACTTCATTTATATCACTGCACAGAGGGACGAAAGAAAAGAGGAGTTGCAGTCCTATTACAAATTGACTGATGAAGACATGGAGGAGATAACCAAGGAAAGGCATGTCAAATTCCTTGTACCAGTCGAGCAGGTAGATATTTATGACCCTAACATCATCGAAAGCCCTTTGGTCACCCAGACCGAGTATGATGGACCAAGCAGCACAAAGAGAAAGAAGAAAATGGAGGAAGTGCAGGACATAGATAGTGAGGAAAAGAAAAACGCATCGGAGGAAACTGCATTTGACTCACCTGTAGGAGGAGGAGGCGATGAATTAAACCAAGAGGAGGAAGGGGAATAAGAAAAACTAGAAGAGGGAAAAGTAACACTACCAAAGAATCCCCTTACAGAGGCCAATACTTCCAAGACAAGGAAGGGTTCTCTGCATAAACCCTCCACGCAGAAGAAATCCTGAGCCACTATGCCTTAGTTATAGAACGTGCTCACAATGGATGATATCCAACTCATCATCACAGATGTAGAATATGCTTTAGAGAATATCATGCAGATACATGAAGCCAAGAAATAATGATGTATGAAAATATTGAGAAAGAACTGAAAGACATCTAGCAAGATGTCCAATAGAGCCGCATAGTTTCCACTATGCCATCTTCAATAGAGAATGTAGAATTTTGGGATGATCTCACCCAAATATGCAGATTGGAAGATTCCATAGATACTCGACTTCATCGAGTCCAGGAGGAAAAATAGCAGGCCACAGAGGCCTTGAGGAAAGAAAAGGAGGAGACCTTAGAGAAACTTTAGGTTGCACAACAAGAGATAGATGACCTTTGGGAAAAGTTCAAAGAAGACAAGAAAAAAATAAAAAAAGAGAATGACCAACTACTTTCAGAGAAGACTATGGTCAGAGAGGCAGTAACTAGATCACTTTGCTCTATGCTAGGCTTGGCACAGATAGGAGAAGATACAGCTAAGAGTCAAGTGGGGAGGCTCTCTGAGGCCATTCAACAGCTTCAGGAAAGAGTAGTAGAGATAGAACTTCAAGAAATGTTGAGCAATCCACAAGAAGTACAATATCAAAGGGAATAAACTTCCAGAAGCGCAATAGAAAGAATCATGGCATTGGAATCAGAATGCAAGAAACTCAGTGATCGAAGTGTGCAGACCTATGAGTGCCTTGCAGAACAACCGGAGTTGAGGATATTGGAGGTATAACTCTAGGAGGTGAAGTAGCAGGCATCGACTGTACAAGCGAAATTGGATCATCTTACGATAGTTGAGAAGATGAAGAGGTCACAGGAGAAACACACAGTTAAACATCAAGTCACTGCCATCTAGAGCCAAGTTATGGAGGTGACCCAGGGACTCCATCTGATGTAGGATGAAGCTTGCACAATTTTTGAAGATATCGAGGGACAAGGCGCACAACTGGAATAGGTAATTATAATAGTAGAACAATGCCTAGAAGGGCCTATCACTGAGAAAGTATTTCAAGAGTTTGTCGAGAAGGAGGCTCTAGCGAAGTAGCAAGTCGAGGTAGCTCGAGCTAATCTTGAGGCCTTTGAGGCATTGTTGCCCAGATTAGAGTGAATCAGGATGAGTCACGGGTGAGTGTTGGGGGAATGTTAGCCCTTGACCTAGATTTGAGGAAACACTAGTCATGTTTGAACATTTTTGGGACTTTGATGGGATGGTCGAAGATGGAGCGCCCAGGCGAAGTGGAGATTGTGGGATCTCACCCTTTTTGTAGGATTTTGAGATTTTAGGGTTTATGTAACAGGTATGGGATGTCGGCCCATGGGTGTACCCATGTTTAGTCCCCTTTTTGTAATGTATAAATAAGTATCTAGGTGATGTAAGTGAAGGTGTTAGTTGGTTACTAGTCATTGATCGACTTAGTGCCTGGCTAGTTGGCTTTGTGCATGAATGAGTTAAGACTTGTAGAGCTAAGTGAAAGTTTTTTGTAAGGGATTTGTGTGCAAATGGTGTAAGTCTTGGTGCCTTGATCTAATTTTGGGAAGGAATATCTAGTGAGGTGAGTGCATATCTCATGTCCTTTGCAAGGTTGGATCTTTGGCTTGGTACATGTAAGAAGATTGGAAGAAGCTAATAAAGAAGAAGAAGAGTTGGCGGACATAGCCCCACACTAGGGTGAACCACATACATTTAGTGTTATTGTGCTTTGTGCTATGTGTTCATGATGGTTATGTTTATATTTTATAAGTGCATTGTTTTGGATATATCATAGGTATATCCATTGATGCTTAGTGCTTGATATATGAATTAATGCTAGATATGATCTGATGCTATGTGTTGAATGCTTATATGTGTTTAATATTGATTACTACTGCATTGATCTACAATTAGGGTTATTATACGATGTGAATAAGAATCATAACTAAATGCATACTATTGGCTAAGTGCTTTGTTGAAGTGTGTAATCACAAATTTGTGTCCCAGCTAGGTTGTAGACTTCATCTTCTTCGCAGGTGTTTCCGAAAGGGCCATTAGTTAGTCTTTTGTTGGTTCACTGTTGAAGCGTTGAACCTTGGGTCTGCTCCTATGCCAACATTTCTTAAAGGCAAAAGGAAAGGGAGGAACAAGTGGAGGATATATGGAGAAGCATACTAAGATTTTCTCTTTGAGTTTGTGTTGAGATAGTTCAGTTTTCATTCATTCCTTAATTGATCATAAGCCTAATTATTTTTTATGATAGGAGGGTCTTATTGTAGACAACAAGATTCAAGGCTGAATTACATCATCCAGACACTTTTTTTTTCCAGAACCATTGATCTATCTTTGATAGTCTATGTAGACTTGTCTGTTTGTGAATTAGTTTTCATGACTGAAAAAGGCTATTGTGTAGAGTCAAGTGGACAACATTTTGTGGCAAGCTGATCCATCTTTTAGAGTTTAGTTTTTGATTTTTTGTCAGAGGACCTTTTGTATGTTTCATCGGGGACATCTAAGTTTGACTTTGGTCCAAAAATTCTTTATGAAATTTTGTAAAGAAAATGACTCTGTTACAAGGGAAAAACTCTCTATGGACAAGGGTAAACCTCGAAAGACAGGTATGACTGCAGAAATAAACTCAATTCCAACATGTGTTATATAAAATAATGTGCAATACGAGGAAGAAGCCTACCTCGATCCATTCGTTTGATGTTGTTCCACCGTTGAGCACTTTGACCCAAAGATTTACACCTGCAAGAAGTTCTGAAGAAACAAACGATGCAAGTATATAGTGACAATATATAAAATGCATTAGCACATCAGATAGAAAAATCCATTAATAAACATTACAAACATGACCATGAATAATAATCATATATTTGCAATATATTGATAGGACATGAAAGGAGTATTTCTATTAATAATTGATCAAAAGAAGTATCAACATTACAAACTTCCATGTTGGCACGATTCAAAACGAAGAAACCAAGTTCCTTCCAACTGGGTCTCCATCACTTCAATCCTCCACCAAAGGAAAGCTCATAGCAAAGAGGTAATGAGGTCCTCTCGACAATAAGGAAAGATCTTGGGGGCTAAATTTTTTTTTCAGACTTGAGGGACAAAGGGATGCAAACTCAATATGAAGTAATTTCTCTAGAGTAACTTTTCTCTCAAAGTTGAATGCTTTCTCCTCTTTTCCATAGCTCGAAATTGTGCTCTGATAGCCTCCAGAATGCAACTGAAGGGCTGAGTTGGAACATTTACAATATATGGATGGCCAAATATTGGAGATCTTCTTTAGTGACATGGAAACCCAACCTCGTTTTGTATTTTCTGGCACAAATCCTAATATACACGAGCTGTAGTGGAGAAACACATGTATATGCATCTTGCAAAGCAGTTAGGGAGCGTATATGTGGAAAAATATATATTTTTGGCTCTGGATTTATCAAAAAGGGGGTTGATAAGTCTGCATAGGAAAATGGAAAAGGGCCCTCTGTGCAAGATAGAAATGGTGAGGTAAATCTTGCTATAATAGATGCCCCCTAATGTGTGAGATTAGAGGAGTATCTGTGATGGCCAAAATACATTATAATTAACCCATAAGTGGAGTGGTAGAGAACTAGCTGGATGAACTCAATTGCTCATTACATTATGTATTGACTATGTATACATGGATGCCAAGAAAATAATGCAGATCCATGTGGAAAATATACCAACAAGTGTTCATGGCCATGAGTAGGAAAGTAGAAATGTGGTTACATGCCAATAGATGTCATAGTCACGAACAAGGCCTAGTGAAACCAGTCTCAAAATTAATCTGAAGATATCTGTATACCATGGAGTACAATTTAATCTCCCATGATCGCTAAAGTCAAATAGGTACTGGTCCAATGAAATGGAAGCAACAACTCAAGAAAGTTGCATCCACAAAGTGATGTGTTAAAGTCTTCAATACAATCTACCAATGGTGCAAGTCTACATCATGTGAATAAATGAGTTGAGGTCAAACATGATGTGACATTGTTTGATTACCAGAGACATCGTTTGATTACCAGTCATTGAACTAAACTGTTAACAAATGTGAGACAACCTACCAATGATGAAAGTAGGTATCAAGGCACCGAGTACATATCTACAAATGTGAATAAAGGAGAAGGTGTTGAACACTTGAGAGATCCTTTGATCAGGAGACATTGATATATTCCCATTTGTCAATGGCGAGAGAGCTTGCCACTAATGACTGCAAGCCTCAAGGTACTCATAAAAATCTAGTTCTCGTATCTAGAATACATGAGCTGAAGTTGATGGAAAAAGACTCGCTCAAAGGAGAGCATTAAGGCATCTCTCATCAGTCAGCACAAGGAGCAAAGTAGGAGCTTCATGATTTGGTGGAGATCGGATGAAGAACATGTTCATGAACCAACAACCTTGTGCATATTTTGCATGTTCCAAATGCAAGCGGTACACAAAAAAGACCCTCTGAATAGCAGCCAACGATGAAAACTGCTGACAAAGGTGAGGAAACCACCAATAAGGATAATGGCATCTAAGACACGACATGAATCCCAAAGTGTGAATAGATTTCTTGTTGTCGAACAAAAGGGAAACCATCCAGTCAGTGACCCATTATGAAATGTCGATTGTTGGGTTCAAGGTGACTTTCCAATGATGAAAGTGGGGCCAAGGTGCATCCTAAGACCAAAGTATCATGTGATTTTGAGACAAATTGAGGGTATGGCCGACATGCAAAGTCAAGATTTCTGAGGAGTGGCTGAAATAGGTTGATAGACTTCCTTTGAACAATAGCATGAGACATATTGTGGACTACGATAGCATAGAATTAATGATGTGACAACTAGATGCAAGAGGCATCCATAATTTTCTCTATAGTGACTGGAAGATTAACCAATCGATAGAGAGAATTCTGTAACAAGATTAGCTTCCTAAGGCCATGTTAAACCCAAAATTATGATGATGCAAGGACTCAATAACTTTGTGCTTTGTTCAAAGGTGACACGACTGCTGCCAATTACAATATAGTACTCCCTTATTGCCCGTATTTTTTTGTTTTTTCATAACAATTGAATGCTATGATACAGAGGAGGGAACAAGTGTCACAAGTAAGAAAAACTAGTTCCAGCAGTGGAACGTACCTATGACCAATGCAAGGAAATGCATGTGGGAGATGGACACTCGTGGTGATGTTCCCTCCAGGGTATAGGGTGTCAAATTGCGAAGGATAAAAAAAAGGCTCTACTTGGTTGAGGATGCAAACTACTTGGGCCATGGTTTATAACACAAAGAGAGAACTAGCTAAAGGCTCAATACTGCAAGCAAGGGCATGAGATGCAATCACAATTTAACACCAAAAAATGTCCGTTTTTATATCTTTTAATCTACTTGGTGTGAAAAAGGGGTAAACTTGTGCCAAATAGGTGTCTTTTCCAATCCAATTTATGAGTGTGAAAAAGACAAGTTCACTTGGCGATCTTTTCCATTTTTGATAGCGAGTTGGAAAAGATATTAACTAAGACTCATGATATTTCAAATCCAATTTTAATGAGTGTCAAAGGGACAAATCACTCGGAAACCTTTTCAATTTTTAATAACAAGTTGGAAAAGAGCTTAACTAAGACTCATTTTAGTTCTAATCAACATGTAAAGGGGGAGGCCAAGGTTACCGTCCCGGTCTTATGCCGAAAGTCAGTATCTTGTGGATAGCTAACAAAAGCTTGGGAAAGCCCAAAGCTCTCCAGGTTGAGGAGGAGAAAGTGGTAACGAAGTACATAGTCTTTTTTATGGTTCAAATAATGTCTCTTAGTGGAACATACATAGATGGGGGTATGGGATGTCCCATCAGGTCATCCCAATAGAAGGGGACCTCGTCAGAACTCGAAGAGAGAGTATTCAAAGGAAGAATGAATCTCTCTTGTTCATAAGGGGGAAGACTTGGAATGTTGATGACATGACTGGAGGGTGCATCACTCTTTTCAGGGAGAGTTGGTTTGACCATAAATGGCATCGACGTGGTCACTTGTTCAATTATAGGTTGAAGAGGATGAATGGTAATGGGGGTAGGAGACGTTTCACCCTCCATGGAGGGGGTGAGGTCAGAGGAAAATATCGATGGTGAGACCATTGGGATCATTAAAGGTGAAGTGTTGTGAGGAGGAACCATGGGTTTCTCAGAGTCCAAAGGAATTTTGGGTGAGCCCCACGCCTCTGGTATCCCGATAGTCACTGGGCACAAGTGAGGAAGATGGCTTCCTTCACAAGTCCTGCAAAGGAATTTAGGCTTACATCTGAGACGTTTAGGTTTCTCGATGGGACTAGCCGAGGAAAGAGATTCGTCTCCTATATGATGAATAAGAGTTGGAGATGTGACAAGGCTATGATCCGGGGTGACAGGATGGTGCACCCAACATAATTGGTAGAGGTTGGAAGTGAGTTGTCGACATGATTTGCAGAAAGTGTCGACTCATATTTGATATGACTAGCAGAGGTGGGTGATGGTGCATTGGTGTGGCTTACAGTGGTTGGGATAGCGATAGATGGCGGTATTTGATTCCAAGATCCTAGAAAATATTGATTCTAAATCATTGCAGGCCAGAAAGGATCCTGGTATACTCCCTGTCCTGGACCAGAAACATGGTGGTTTATGCCAAGGTGGTCTGAAGAGGTCTAGATAGGCATCATCATTGAGGTATGAAAAGAGATCAAGGTAGGATAAGAATTATTCAAGTGAGGATATATGTTTCCCCCTTGTGAGGGTGTCCCATAAGGAGGGTAGCCCTAATTATAAAATTGATTCTCCCCATATGGAAGACCCAGGGGTACTTGAGGACCTGGTGCAAAAAAAGTGTTTAAAGGGACCAACATGGCAGATGGAAGATACATGGGTAGGGTGTAATAAGCACCCATCTGAGCACTGGATCCTGAAAGAGAATAGCTAGGATTGGATCCATAAGGTGGAAGGTTCCAACCTCCCATGGGAACACGACTCATATCAAACAAAGAAGTGGGCATGGGAGCGATGGTGCCCCTGGGTCCAATGATATGATTCATATAAGTATACTAGGGAGGGGGTTGCACGTGGGAATTCATATAAATAGAAAAATGACTAGAGACCCAAGGTGTGGATTGAGCATTGTAATCATGCATACCATTGTAAACAATAGAAGGGTCTGCCCCCATAAAATGAGGAGGCATCATGGGGCGGGGGTAGTGGTGAATGGAGGAGTAAAAGGAACTCCGCTATCCATGATAATGAAACCAAAAACCATATTCCTAAGGCCAACTAGTAATCAAAGATCATACCAAAAAGTCAAACGACCAATATGCATGCAAATGGGCTAAAGTGGCTGAGTAGCCTCCCTTGCTAAAGAAGGTATGCCTCGTCCAGGAGGGACCTGAGACTCCCTGCTAATGTTTGGAGGTAACATAATCAGTTATAAGGGCCCTTGTAGGCTTAACAACGAGTCAGTTATATCCCCCTGGAGAGGTAATCTTCCATAAATGTTATGTGTTGTCTGATCCCTATCTGACTTAGGATACAAGCAAAATAACCCTTGCAAGTAACCTATGATAAACCTAAGTCAAGTAACTAATCAACCATTGTACAACTGTTACATGGGAAAATAGTCATAATTTTGGATTACCGTATGGGCAAGGTAGCGAAGCCCAAAACATTGAAAGTACCGCCTCTCACAAAGGTATGGATACTAAAAAGATCCCCAAATACGAATAAATCCACAGAAATGTTTTTGACGCTAGGTGAGTATCCATGGGTTATCCCTTCAACAAACTATGTGTGACCTCGTGCTTAACTCTGGTGTGAGTGGAGCCTCCTGATATTACCAATTATACAATGGATTTCTCAACTCCCTGTCTCAAACACTTATGTTGATTTAATTGCCTTGGAGAAGTTTACTCACAAAATCCTATTCCAAGCCACTAAATCATAGGCTAGTTTGTGCACCCTAAACAATAAAATCGTTACTAATCAATTTTAGTTTAAACCATAAATTTTATTGGTCGTGATTACTCAAAAAGGTATGGAAATGAAACTCATGGTGTTATGACTCTGCATAAAAATAAAAATAGATATAAGGCAAAGCCTAAGTTTAACTTTTCATTGAATGATATGCTAAATAAAAACAATGCAGTCTTCAATTTTAACTCTGTAACTCAGAATTAAAATGCAATATTTCACTAAATGTGATAAGCTAATGATAAAGGTTCCAAGACAAAAATACCAACCAATGCAAAATACCTATTTTTTGTATTTTCAATGTATTAAAAATAAAATGCATGGACTAATAAGCAACTTCATATATAACTTCTACTGTGTATAAAAGAAATCAATCGAGTAGAATACCAAGTAGCTAAGAATACAACCCAACTACCAAGGACAAATCAAAAACAAAAAACAAAGAGAAAGACTACACCCAAAAATTCAACTCCAAACAGGTTTCCTGTCATCCCAGATAATCTCAACAGGCACCATAGAGACCTAAGAAGGCTAAATGATCCTCAAAACCTACCCAACAGTGACTAAACCAAGAAAGAAAACAAGAGGAAGTGGTATATGTAATTGTTCAGGAGAACAAAGTGTATATATGCTTCTTGTAGTGAGACACCAAGCGTGTATACGCGTCTGTCATGGAAAAAAGGGTGTATATCTTTTAAAACAAGGCTAGGCAAGGGTAAAAGGATAAAAATCTCAGACCCAGAGTGACCAAACTTTATCCAACTTCGATACGACAAGAAACACAAAGGAAAACGAGCAATGTAAGAAGAAAAAATACTTCAACCCTTAGAAGGAAGATCAATCCCTAGTGGAGTCGCCAATTCTGTTACAAGGGAAAAAATCTCTATGGCCAAGGGTAAACCACAACAGACAGATATGATTCTAGAAATCAACTCAATTCCAATATGTTCTATATAAACTAATGTGCAATACAAGGAAGAAGCCTATATCGATCGAATCATTTGATGTCGTTCCACCATTGAGCACTTTGACCCAAAGCCTTACACTTGCAAGAAGTTCTCAACAAACAAGCAATGCAAGTATATAGTGAAAAAATATAAAATGAGTTAGCACATCAGATAACACAATCCATTAATAAACATTACAAGCATACCTATGGATAATAATCATACATTTGCAAGATATCGATAGGACGGGAAAGGAGTATTTCTATTAATAATTGACCAACCAAAGTATCAACATTACAGACTTCTGCGTCGGCACGGTTTGAAACCAAGAAACCAAGTTCCTTCCAACTGGGTCTCCACCACTTCAATCCTCCACCAAAGGCAATCTCATAGAAAAGAGGTAATGAGGTTCTCTCGATAATAAGGAAAGAGATTAGGGGCTGAAAACTGTGTTCAGACTTGAGGGACAAAGGGATGCAGACTCAATATGAAGTAATTTCTCCAAAGCAACTTTGCTCTCACATTTGAATGCTTTCTCCTCTTTTCCATAGCTTGGAATTGTTCTCTTATAGCCTCCAGAATGAAACTGAAGGGCCGAGTGGGAATGTTTCCAGTATATGGAAGGCCAAATATTGGAGATCTTCAGTCGTAACATGGAAACCCGACCTCATTTTGTATTTTTTGGCACAAATCTCAATATACGTGAGCTGTAGTGGAGCCGTATGCGTATACTCTTCTTGCAAAGAAGTTAGGGAGCATATATGTGGAAATATATATATTTTTGTCTCTAGATTTATCAAAAGGGGGGTTGATAACTCTGCATAGGGAAATGGAAAAAGGCCCTTTGTGCAAGATAGCAATGGTGAAGCAAATCTTGCTATAACAGACTCTTTGATGAATTGGAATGAAATAAAGGATTGATTTATGTCTCATCTATCTTGGTTATCATCTTGGTGTCTTTACTTCTATCTCTACATTTATTTCATCAATTTTTATATTCAAAAAATTATATAAATAATGAATTTTCCAGCAAGGTTTTATTTATAAAAAGACTAGCCTAAGCACTTGTAATCAATACTTGTGAGTTAGGATATTATTTTTGATGGCTATAAACATCAGGTGACATTCCTGTCTATTTTTCGTTAGCCAAGAAGAATTTGAAAATGCTTGAGTAAGATCATTTCATATATTTTCCTCAATAGGGTGCAAAGTGAAGGTCACAGAAAATGGAGAGTGAAGGATCGAACCTGCGAACCCACAAAACTGAAAAAATGGCTAAGTATTAAAATGAACTTATGAAATAAGCAAGTTGATGGAAATGAAGGCCCTCCAACCCATCAACCCACAAACTCGTGAAACTAAAATATTAATAAGTACAATAACCAGAAAGGGAGAAAAGAAGGGATAAAATAAAAAAAGGGGAATAAGGAGAGGTGTAGAAGAGGGAAATAAATGGAGTAAAGAAGTGGGGAACATATATTATGGAAGGAAAGCATGGAAGAAAAAAATGGTTTCAACAACTGGATCCAACTGTGGGATGATAACCCCCTGTGGGTTATTAAGAATACATAATATTCATGACCAAATGCTTCTATCTTTTGGGTTATGGAGTCGAAGATTAAGGATGTACCAAAATAAAAAAAATTATGAATAAGGAAATGAGAAAATTTCAAGCATAGAAACTTTTCAAATGTTTCCCATTAACAGGTAGCATTAACATTTTCCCCTTCATATCTTTGAGCATATAAGAAATAAAACCCATAATATTTTCAATTATATATGATCCAACCCAGAGTGCTTCAAATTTTATGTGCGTTGATGGTTTCTCCTTAGATTTGTTCCAGAGTAACACCAGTTCACCCTTTTGAAAATTATTTATGGTTGCGCTCTGATCAAATTGGTTTTTGATACTTTGTTTTATTTGAGAAGTTCTATATAAATCATTACTCCGTTCTTCCTCTAGTTTCAATAATTGGTTCATTCTCTTTTTCATAGGTGAAATATCTTCTGCATCCTCTATATTGATTACACAATTCAAGGAATTTAACTTGAGGATAATTGGAATTTTTTAT
Source organism: Picea glauca (assembly GCA_000966675.3). Taxonomy (NCBI): domain Eukaryota; kingdom Viridiplantae; phylum Streptophyta; class Pinopsida; order Pinales; family Pinaceae; genus Picea; species Picea glauca. The sequence goes on along the minus strand of JZKD02S2071239.1, from coordinate 1,016,971 downwards.
TCTTTCCCATAATCTAATGTATACAAAGACATTCCAGTGATGTCTTTCAGAGTCATTATGCTCACCCACAGAGCATCTATCAATTTAAAATGCCAATTCTTTTGGTTCTTATCAATAATTTTCTTCAATATCTGAATCAATGTCTTATTGGTGAATTATGTAAGACCATTCCCTTGTGGATAATAATTTTATGACTACCCCATAACAATCCCATATTCTCCAAAAAAAATTGTAAATTTTGAACCGATGAAAATTAAACCATTGTTAGTAATAATTTTTTTGGGGACACCGAACCTTGACAAAAATAGTATTTGTGATAAATCTAATAAACTATGCATAATCAAGCCTTTTTAATGCTACTTCTTCCGACCACTTTGTAAAATAATCCATAGAGGCGAGGATATATATGTGTCCTTTTCTTGATTTTGGATTTATTGGTCCAACAACAATGAGTCCACATTGGGAAAATGGATGTTATACAGATATAGGTTGTAATGGCATTGCATATTTTTTCATTTTCCGAATATTGTTGAAACGATACACACTTACTTATGGTAGCATATGAGTCCTTAAAAACTGATGGCCAATAAAACCCAACTCTTATTATTTTATGGGTCGTGGTGGTAGGTGCAAAATGTCCACCACATATACCTTCATGAAATTATTTCATCAATTCTTGAGATTTCTTTTCATCAACACATCTCAACAATATTCCATCATAGTTCCTCCTGAACAATATATCAACGATCAATAAATATTGATTTTCCTTTATTTTCAATGTTCTTTTCTCCTTAGGGTTCATGGTAGCTCGAAATTGTCCAGACCTCAATTAAAATATAATATCTTTATACCATTCTGAAACATCCATGGGTTCTCCTACTGAAAAAAAAAATTAATCCATCCAAAGAATCAATATTTGAAATGATATTACATAAACCTTATCCTTTAACTTCTTTTAAAGACTTAATTTCAATATCATATTCTTGAATCTTCGCCAACCAATTTTCCAATCTTCCTTCTCTCAATTGTTGATTTAGAATCATCTTCAGAGGAGAGAATGGAACATATGCAATGGCATGAGAATTTAATATATAATTCCTAAAGTGCACCACTTATTTTACAAGAGACATGTCTTGCTTCTCCAATTTTGAATATCTTAATTCATAATCATGAAGGGTCTTTCTCATGAAACTAATTGGAAATTATTCACCCTTGGAATTTCTCTGAGTAAGAACATATGCCACAATAGTTTCTATAGTGAATGAATAAATGATGAAGTCTCTTTGGAAATCTGGGCTAATAAGGACTAGAGCTATAGTGATTTGATTTTTGATATTATTAAAAGATTCCTATGTATCCACGGTCCATTCAAATATTTGGTCCCTTTTCAACAATGAATTGATCGACTTCACAATACTTGCATAGTGTTGATGGGCGAAATTGACCGCTCGTCAACTAGAGGGTGAATCTAGTCTGGGGTTGTCTAATTAACCCAATCCATTTGGATTAATCCACTTCGACATGTTTAGCGGCTCCATTGGCCGATCTAAGTCCTAAAGAAAGCGAAAAACAAAACTAAAGAAAATGCAATAACTTGATGAATAACAATCGTTGGAAACTATATATAGATCTAATATATAATTACAATTTAACTAACTAATACTTATAAAATAACTCTACTTGTCATATGTACAATACATACAAATAATTCTAATTCTAAGATATATGTAATATACACAGAATATGAATTTTAATCTGAATCCATGAAAATCAAATGTAAATTGATTTTTTAAACAACAGTAAAAACTATTATCTAATTTTTATGATTTATTTTCTTATAATGTTTATATAAAAGAAATCAAATATCAAACTGTCTAATTGAAAATAGAAATAACAGATAGTAGAAGATGTTTTAACTACAGGAAACTTCTGTATTCATTAAACTAATGAAATCAAACTAACAAACTAACCTATTACCGAATCCAATATTTGTTCAATGTGTAGCATCCAATCTCCCTGTCTGATAAGGTAAACCCGCAACGGATCCTACAATTACTTCTCATAAATGTGAAGCAGTAATGATGGAATTTGAATGATAAAACATATAAGAGATATGATCACAATAGTCTCATAATTTCACAAGCAGCCACATTAAGATAAATCCTGTTGTGAGAACTTGTGTATAAATGTTCAATAAAAGGTAAAGATAGATCTCTTAATTCAAGTTTGAACAAAAGGATTACTATGTGTTAAATCTAGAATATAAAGCATGGATAATATATGAATTTTTATCATACCAATTTGTAGTAAACCACGACAACAAAAGCAATCATAATCTAATTACAAATTGAAATAATCATGACTGGAATAAAACCACAATACGAACAAGCTAAAGTTGTGATAAGTATTATATTTCATTCAAGTCTGTAAATGAAAAATCCATAGTCTTGCCCCAGGAAGAGATGGTCTCATGTTTCATGTTGATAACATCAAATCTGTTCCAAAAATATGGGGGATGCAACCTCCCTAATTTTACTTGATATCAAAATACTAATAGCCTAATCTATTTACTAAAAAACTTAAAGTTGATATGGCTAGAAGTTGTCAACAGTGCTTCATATCTCCTTGGAATCTTGGGTTCCTGTTAACAAATGAAAAAGGGGGAATTTTAGATATGTTTTCAATTATAAAATCAAGCAATTCAAATTTTTTCTAACTGGCTACAGAATCTTACGATTATGTAGCTAGTTATAATTACAACTACAATTATATTTTATTCAACAAACAAAACAAATTAATCTTTATAAGAAAAGCACTATATCCAATCGAATCATATATCCTAATTGGAGAGTGACGAAATCATACTAAAATCCAAAAGATCATACCTCAAATCATGGGACTAAAACATATCAAGCAATATTAGAGTTTACTATTGTTGTCGTTGCCTCTACATTCTTAAAAATAACAGATCCCATAGTTTTTTGGCATTTCTCCTTTGCTTGAGTTATGGATTGGAGTCTATTGTTCTCGCTTGTCAATAGATCCACTTGGTCTTTTAAAGATTTAAGCTGGGACTGTAGCAAAGGCACGTCCATATAATACCCATTGATCCAAGATTGACACTCATTACATTGTGGCTGTAGGGATTTGGAATTGGCACTAATAACATTAACGGTTGGCGAATCATCCACGCGAAAGGTAGGTTTGTGATAGAGTTGGATGCCAGGAAAATCAGGATTATCCTTTAGACATGGAGGCAGGTTTCTAACATAATCGTAGGGTCTGTCAGGGGAAAGTCCATATGACAATGGATACTCTTCGGCCAAGAACCTTTCAATTTCCAAATCCGAGTCTTCGCTTACCTCAATTGTGTTTTTTGTGTCTGCACAGGGTTTGGATTTGTTTTGGGCACATCATGAAATCAAATGACCGACCCTTTTATTCTTATAATTAACATCGACACTACCCTTTAGTTTCTTTCTTGTGGATTTTTTAACAGTTTTAGGGAAACTCTTAGGGTGCGAACCCGATTGATTGTCCAGTTGAGTAGAATCAGGGTAGGTCGAGGGTTCAATATTAGGGACAAGATCACAGGGCAGGAGTGGTGGAGAAGAGGTGATAGGTTTCACAAGGGTTTATATGATAACAGGCTTATCAACCTGTCCCAACGCACTACTTCCAAAGCCATTTCGTAAAGAAAAAGCATCCCAACAATCGTTGTGTAATTGCAACTGATGCACAAGGATAATTTTAATTAAACCATGATGGAATAAACTAGAATCAAAATTCTACCTCCTAAACTTCTTTCCCATCTTGTACAGACTTCTAAGTAGGAAGTAGGGCATGTTCAACAGAAAGTCAATGAAACTCATAAGCAATCGCAGGTGATACAGGAAAAATAACCCAAATATTCCTTCACATGTAATGAACTTTTTCACAATAACAAGAAGATCATGCCACCTAGGTTTTAAAGATGAGACAGGCATACCTCAGTCACAACTAGTAATTTTTGGTGAGGTGAACATCAAAGTCTAGGGGACCTCTTCAACTTTTGCGTTCTTGAACCATTTTTTCCCGAAAGCTGGTAAACCCGTAGCTTGGATTAAAAATTCTTCAGTCACCTCTAGCTACACATCACCTATCTTTTCTCTGCAACCATCGAAGGTCAATGTGAACTCTCGGGCAACTCTCATATTGAAACCCTTAAATTTTTCAATAAATACATGCCAACCGTTCCTTTCTAAGTCGTCTCTGGTGTTATCATATGATAACAAGGTTTGGATGCCATTGGGCTCAATCCTTACCACTGGAGCCATGGCGATAAGAAGGAAATCAACACAGAACTCGGAGGTAGGGTTTGATGAAAAACCACAGAGCCATAGCCCTAAACAAAACCATGCTATGACAATTCAAAATGGTAGGCAGAGGCGTTAATCACCATGCGTGGGAATGAAATCGTGAAGCTCGAGGCCATAGAGAGCAGTAATAACATACTGTACTTCACATGACACCTTGGCATATGGGTACATATAAGGATGTAAACACTTGAAAACCATAGAATGCACATTCATGACTTGATTACAAGGTAAATGTATCAAATAAACATTGAATATTTTAAAAGTTATATGAATCAAAACTCCATTAATATCAATTGAATATTAATGAATGGAGGTCTTTCACTTATGTAACCAAGGCATGTTTAACACCAAGGAGTTATAAACAAGGAGAACAATCATGTTCATAGAAAAAATATGACAATTCTATAATGGACCATATGAATAGTTTTCCTTTAATAAAAAATTGAAACAAAGTGTCAATTCCAACTGCGAGTTTTCATGCTTATAGTCATGAAAACAAAAATCGAAAGAAAGATATGTAAAAGGCGACAAATGACAAGTGTCGTTTAGTGATGATGGTTATGACGAGTAATGAAGATTTAGAGACCCTGTGTAGGAAAATTATAAACAATAGAAATTATATCACTGCTGCCAACAATGGCGACACACTGGGAGAAGAAGTTATCTATTCCAAATGAACGAGTTCAGATTAGGATAATCAGAAAAAAACTTCGAATCGAAAACAACCAAAAAGATGTCTAAACATCGTAAACAATTATAATGCATTCCAATTTCAGATTGTTGTTATTTTAAAAAGATGAGAACTGATGACAATCTTAACAAAAGAGAGTCATGATATTAGAGTTAAAATATTCAATACTGTTGGCATGGTTGTTGCTGCTAGAAGGCATCCATAGGCTCGACAGGGATGTCAATTGACCCACTTCAATATTTGTATCCTATCAAGAAGTTCTAGATCAGAATGAAGGGCATTTAAGGTAAAAAAGAATCCATATCTGAGAATTTTCATATACCTGACATTGCTTCGCTGCCAGCGGGCCTGTTCAGTACCCCGACGAATTTATCTTGGTGTCATGCATGCATTTACCCGCTACCAACAGACCTATTTAGTATCTCGGTGGGTTTACAAGCACTTGCCACAGCTCTCTGAAGGTTTATTTAGTTTTAAAGATATTTAATAGAGCGGGGTGACGCTGAAAATCCTATTTTTGGACACATCTTAGTAAATTACAGACCTTGAAGAAATTTCTTAGTTGTCCTTCATTAAGATCTAGAAATAGTTTGTTAATAAAACTGACTTTCAAGAGTAGGGAGACATCTTTGGGTTGTTTTCTTAAAGAATAGGAACAGTGTAAAAATAATTTTTATGGATGATCGTGAGTACTTTCAGTTGCAGATTCAAATCAAGAAACGCTTTTCAAACAACGAGTTATCTTTAACATGGCTGCAAACTCAGAAAAATATCATAATTGATCTTTAAACAACTTTCAACAGTCATTTTAGAGGGGAATTTTTTCTGTTCTCTTCGTCTGAGATAGCTCATGATGCAGGCATGTGTGTTTCAAAAAGAAATACTGATAAGCATAAAGGAAAAATCAAAACAAACCAACAAACAAAAACAAACAACAAACAAAAAAAAAATATTTACATAGTGTACATGGGAGTGTCATCAAGCAAAGTACCTTTTTAGAGCTTGGCCATTCACTGGAAAGGTGTCTGGCTATCCCTCTAAATTTTGTAATCAAAAGGAACTGGGACCCAATTTCTCAGCAATTAAAAATGGTCCCAACCACGAGTTTTGAAACTTTGTATGCTCTCATTTTCCCTCATGCGGTTTGTCCCATTTTAGGACAAGGTCACCTACCTCAAAATTTCTGTCAGAGGCAGAATTGGAGTCAAACCAATTTTTAACAATGAGTTGATGTTGATCCAATTTCTGTTTTGTTTGAGCCCTCACTTCTTCTAATTTTAATAAAGCGTTAATTCAACTTTCCAAAGGGGGACAGTCCTCTTCCTGTACTTTCTGTGATAACTGCAGAGATGGGAGAAGGACATGTGGTGGAAGAATTTCCTCCCAGCCATAAACGATAAAGAAATATGAGTTACCCACAGTAGTTTTAGGAGTTACTCTATCATCCCAGATTGCGTTTAACAATGCGTTATGCCAATTTTTATGGTTTTCGGAGACTGTTCTCTTGGTAATTTTGATCAGATTTTTATTAGTCAATTATGCCAAATTGTTGCCTTGGGGGTAATAGCTGGCAGAGTACTTTAATTTAATTCCTTTTTCTAGAGAGAAATCACTCATTTCAAGAGATGAAAAATAAGAAGCATTATCAAATACGAGGCATTCAGGGATACCAAAACGAGTAATAATATTTGAATTCAAGAAGGATATTACCTGGCTGGTATTTATAGCTTTTAATGGGGCAGTATCAAACTACTTGGTGAAGTAATCTGTGGTTGTTATGATATATTTATGCTGCTATGAGGATGGCAGATTGATTGGGTCTATAATATCTATACCCCACTGCTAAAAAGGGGAGTCTATCGAAACTGGTTGCAAAGGGAAAGCTTGTTTATGTATCCAACTGGATGCTTTTTCGCAAATGAAACACTTGCGACATAAAGCATGAGTGTCTTTAAAAAGGGTAGGCCAGTAATAACCTTCTCTTAATACTTTATGGGCAGTGGTATCTCCAAAAAAATGTCCACCAGCTTCTCCTGCATGCAATTCCAATAAGACTTTTTCTGCTTCATCTTTCTCAAGACAGTGCATTAGTACTCCATCAAAATTTTGACGAAACAAAATACCATTAATCAACTAAAAAGAAGCATATTTTAATATTAGTTCTCTTATTTTTGTGGGATCAAGGTGACGGGGAGCTGATCCATGTATAAGAAAAAAAATTATGTCATCGTACCAGGGGCTAACAGGGTTTTGTGCACAACAGATTTGATTTTGATAGTGTTGTCCTAGATTTAACATATAATTTTCCTCTTGTTGTCCTACAGCTGAATCAACGACCAATTTGCATAACCCTTGGACTCTTACAATTTGTGCTGGGGTGATTTCTATGTCATACTCTTGCAAGGATGTGACCCAATTTGCCCTTTTTTCGCCTAGCTCTTTCTGTACTAACAGATTTCTGACAGCCGGGTAAGGGACAATGATTTTCGTCCTAGATTTCAATAGATAAGATCAGAAGTGATTTACTGCTTTGAAAATAGCATAGGCGTGTTGATCTACTGCTGGGTAATTAAGTTCTGCCCCCTTGAAGGATGATCTCATAAAGGCGATTGGGACTTCGTTGTTTTCAGTGTTCTTTTAAGTTAGGATGAAAGCATATGAACGATCAGAGGCAAATGTGTAGAGGGTGAAGTCTTGGGAAAAGTCGAGGATCATTAGAGAAGGAGCGTCTATTATGGCCTTTTTTACTGAATCAAAATCCTGGCTTTCTAAAGGTCCCCAATGGTATTGTACATCCTTTTTTATTAGGTTTTGTAATGGTATCACCATCTCTAAAAATCTGGGGACGAATCTCCTAACAAAGTTTATCTGACCTAAGAAAGATTGCATGGAATTTTTTGATGAGGGAGGGGGCAGTTTTGAAATGAACTGATTTCTTTCAGGGTCGATAATCATCCCTTCACTCGATACAATAAATCTGAGTTTACCTTGTTCTACTGCGAAGATAGAATTTTTAGGATTCAAAGAAATGTCGTACTTACCACATCGCTGTAGAACAGATATTAAATGAGCTAGATGATCTTTATTTTTCAAGAAGACAGTGATGTCATCCAGGTAAACTATGACAGATTGATTTATTAAGCCTCGGAAAGCGATGTCCGTCGCTCTCTAAAAAGTGGCACCACCATTTATGATTCCAAAGGGAATCTTTCTATAAGTGTAGGTGCCCCATGGAGTTCAGAAGGTGGTTTTGAGTTGGTCTGGAGGGGACATCAGGACTTGGTTATAACTTAAAAACCCATCCAACAAGGATAATATTTCAGAACTAGATACCTGTTGAAGGATTTATTCCATGGGAGGGACAAGGTAGTTGTCTTTATCAGACGCTCGGTTAAGATTTCAGAAATTGACACAATCAGATTTCACCACTCTTCTTTCTAACAGGGACAAGATTAGAGACCCATTGTGTGTGCTTAGCTGGGAAAATTATCTTAGCGTTCAAGAGTTTATTTAATTACTTCTTGACCATTGGTTCGAGTTTTGGGTGCATTTTCCTTAACTTTTGTTGAAAAGGTTGGGTTTGGGGTTTCATGGGAATAATGCGTTGTATGATGTTAGGATCAAAGGTTCTTAGGTCGTTGTACATCCAAGAAAAAACATCTTTGAATTTCTTAAAAAACTTAATAAACGCTACTTTTTCTTGCTCAGAACACCCCAACCCTAAATTAATGCATTGTGGATTGTCTTTAGTTCCCAAATTTACCTTTTCATGCATCAAAGAGGAACTATTCATTTTACAATTCACTGATTTTCTGAACTTGTCGTGAAGATCATAAAATTTTTCTAATCTAACTACAGATTTTGGGATAGAGTTTACCATGTCTGATGAAGATTCTGGAGATCTTGGATCTGGTATTACCATAAAATCATGAAAATTTTCAACATGGGTACCTTCTTTGATCACCGTGCCCTGGAAGGTTTCTTCCATATGCAGAAAACTTATAATCTGTTGATCGTCATCGAAGACTCTCCAACTCGTGATGTTGTCCGGGACGGATGGTCTGAACAATAGTTTGATGGAGAATGCATTCGGGGATAAGCCTTCTACAGGAAACAATTTTGAAGTGACGTTAGCTAGCAAATCAACTTCTGAATTATTCAATCTAGGAATAGAATTTATGTTAAATGCGGAAAACGTGTTCATTAAATTCCATACCTCGGTTTGATAGCTTTTAAGGTGTGGAGATAAACAATGGATAGAATTTTTTACCTGTCTAACCACGATTTCTGAATCGCCAAAGACAGTCAAATTTTCAATGTTCATATCTAATGCTTTTCTAAGGCCTTGCAGGAGTGCCTCATATTCGGTTGTGTTGTTTGTACATTCGAATTCTAACTGGCAAGAAATCAGAGTCTTGTTACCTGTTGGATCGATGAATACGCACCTTGCACATACTCCTTCCTTAGATTTTGACCCATCAAAGTATAGGGACCATATTTGATTTTCGTCGGTTGCATGTGTCCACTGAGAAGAAGCTATTGGCTGTGTATATGTCAAAATTTCAGACTGTTGTTCCAGGTTAGTGATAGTGGAAGTTTCGACCATGAAATTACCAAAAAATGTACCCATCCCCTGTATTTCGGGTGAATCGGCAGAAGGAGTGAATGGTTCATTGGGATCATTTAAATCAGTCACCGTGAAGTTCAGATAATATTCATGATTTACCTTGATTCTATTGGGGTTTCAACTCTTGGGAAGCCATAGGTGAGACCAATCTGTCGCAAAATAGCCATGTAATTGTTTTGACCAATCTCTACTAAAAAACAAACCATAAAATTCTGGGACATCTACAACAATAATATCAATCACTTGATGAACTTTAGGATTAGATGACAATCTTATAAGCACATTTCTTAATTCGCCTATCACTTTAACACTAGTTCAATCAAGCTAGATAATTTTCAAGCTGGATGGTTGAACTTCGGCATTAATCTTTTGAAAAACATACCAAGGCATTACGTTAGATGACGCACCTGAATCTACCATACAGTTATGTACGTTCCTATTGAAAATTTCAAAAGTTAACAAAAATGGAGGGACATTTCTACGAGTATTAACAGTGGAAGTTTGTTGTTTTTTACTCGCAGCCTCTAAAACTGGTTTATCTACATTTGTTACATTATTTACAGGAAGGTCTCTTTTATCATGAGGTTCGGAAGTATTTTTGGTGGAGGCCTTCTGAGGAATTTTGGGGTTGTTTTGAACACCTTTGTTACTGGTCAGATTGCTATTTTTGTTGTTCTCTGCAATATTTTGTAGCATATTTTGCAGAAGAAGAGGGAATTTTAATAATTCATAAACAGAAATGTTAGCCCTAAGATTCTTTAGATCTTCAAACAAATCATAATCTAAACTTGGGTTTACTGAATTTTGTTTAGTCTCAATCGATTTAGACTGTTTTGGAGGCAAATTCGTAGTGATTTTAGAAGAAGGCTTATTTGTTGTCTTGCCCCTAGTATTGTAAGGATGCACTGTTTCGAAATTAGCTTGAAAAATGCTATCCAAAAAATGTCCAAAAATATTTGAAGAGGATTCATCTTCTTCTACCGTTTCTTGTTCGACTACTTCTTCAGGAACCTCTGGAGGAATCAAGTTATCATGTGTTTCTAGAATCGTTTGAATAGAAAATTGCAGGCTTTATAGATTTAGGCCTTCAGTATTTGAATTAGGTTGGTTGGTGGGAAAGGGCTTCCTAAAAGGGGGTTTGTAAGGCCCTTTGCTCAAAGAAGCTTCTTCAGCCATCCTTTTCAAATCTATAACTTGGTTGGATAGTTTTTGAACAACTTTCTGTAAATTTTCTAAATATGAACTTTCAGGTTGAGCTTTGTTTTGGGAAGGTCTAGGGAGGATTTTGATTTTCTTTTTGGAAAATGAACTAGTCTTTGTCTCGTTGTTAGTAGTATCTTTTAAACTGAGAATGTCTTTCTCGATTTGACTGGCCTCTTCAAAGGCTTCTAACAATGTGGCTTTCTTGGATCTCTTTACCCAAATGGATATGTTTTGATGTAAGGATTTCGTATAATATGCGATAATAAGATTCTCGGCAGGTATCAAATCTGTAGGGATTCGTTTCTTTAGTGTCAAGAACCTTTGATTAAAGTCTTTGATCTTTTCTTTGGGGTTCATTCTTAAACAAGAAAGCTCCATGACTAGAACTTTAGGAGACTTGTTGTCTCCGAATTTCTCAAGGAAACGAGATTCAAATTTGTCCCATGACACGATGGTGTGGGGCTATTGGGCAAAGTACCAGGTAGAGGCATTGCCTTCAAAGGTGTAGGGAAACAATCTATAGAATATGTCTTCGTGCTCAACACTATGGAGTCTAATGGCTAACATAAAAATTTTGATGTGATCTTCAGCGATCTATTTGGAGTCCGGGTCAAATTTAGGGAGCCATTTCTCTGGGTTCTTGGGTAAAGGATGTTGAGGCCCAGGTATGGCCACTGCATCTTGGTCGAGCCAGGGTCTAGCAGGATTGTTCTAGTTGGCCATAGGTGTGGGTGGTGTCGAAGGATGAGAGGAGGAACTACCTTCGTCAGAGGATTCTTCTCCAGAAGAAGAGGGAGATGAAGGAGGTGGTGATGGTGGTATACCAGATCCTCCTGCTACAGGAGTGAGAATTGGATCTATAGGGTTTAAGGTAAGTTCAGTAGCTCCAAGTTGTTATCTTATATTAGAGAAGTATAATGGTTGATTCAACGATCGGTTTGGTTGTCTTATATGGGCTAAGTAACTATGCGTTCTTATGGGAGATTTCTGAACAATCTCTTGTATGTCACCACCCATAGGATTTGGAGTTACTAGTTTGAATGTGATCCATAGATCATTGTTTGATGTGGTTGTTGTTTGAAAGAAAATATTTTTGTCTGAACAACTTCTAGTCACTATAGGTGAGCAGGTAGGTGGTGTAGGAGTATTACGACCTCCTCGTGCCATTAATAGTTTTCAGGCCCTCCTTCCAGCGCCATTTGTTGACGGGCGAAATTGACTGCTCGTCAACTAGAGGAGTGAATCTGGTCTGGGGTTGTCTAATTAACCCAAGCCGTTTGGATTAATCCACTCCGATGGGTTTAGCGGCTCTGTTGGACGATCTAAGTCCTAAATAAAGAGAAAAACAAAACTAAAGAAAATGCAATAACTTGATGAATAACAATCGTTGGAAACTATATATAGATCTAATATATATTTACAGTTTAACTAACTAATACTTATAAAATAACTCTACTTATCATATGTATAATACAAGCAAATAATTCTAATTCTAAGATATATATAATATATACAGAATACGAACTTTAATCTAAATCCATGAAAATCAAATGTAAATTGAATTTTTAAACAACAGTAAAAAATATTATCTAATTTTTATGATTTGTTTTCTTACAATGTTTATATAAAAGAAATCAAATATCAAACTATCTAATTGAAAATATAAATAACAGATAGTAGAAGATGTTTTAACTACAGAAAACTTTTGTATTCATTAAACTAATGAAATCAAACTAACAAATTGACCTGTTACCGCATCCAATATTTGTTTAGTGTGTAGCATTCAATCTCCCTGTCTGATGAGGTAAACCGGCAACAGATCCTACAATTACTTCTCATAAATGTGAAGCAGTAATGATGGAATTCGAATGATAAAACATATAATAGATATGATCACAACAGTCTCATAATTTCACAAGCAACCACATTAAGATAAATCTTGTTGTGAGAACTTGTGTATAAATGATCAATAAAAGATAAAGATAGATCTCTTAATTCAAGTTTGAACAAAAGGATTACTATGTGTTAAATCTAGAACATAAAGCATGGATAATATATAAATTTTTATCATACCAATTTGTAGTAAACCACAACAGCGAAAGAAATCATAATCTAATTACAAATTGAAATAATCATGACTTGAATAAAACCACAATACGGACAAGCTAAAGTTGTGATAAGTATTATATTTCATTCAAGTCTGTAAATGAAAAATCCATAGTCTTGCCCCAGGCAGAGATGGTCTCATGTCTACAAAATAACATGCTTATATAGGTTCCATGAACAAAATGTTTCCTATTGATAACATCAAATCTGTTCCAAAAATATGGGGGATGCAACCTCCCTAATTTTACTTGATATCAAAATACTAACAGCCTAATCTATTTACTAAAAAACATAAAGTTGACATGGATAGAAGTTGTCAACAGTGCTTCATATCTCCTTGGAATCATGGGTTCCTGTTAACAAATGAAAAAGGGGAAATTTTAGATATGTTTTCAATTATAAAATCAAGCAATTCAATTTTTTTCTAGCTGGCTACAAAATCTTATGATTCTGTAGCTAGTTATAATTACAACTACAATCATATTTTATTCAACAAACTAAACAAATTAATATTTATAAGAAAAGAAATCTATCCAATCGAATCATATATCCTAATTGGAGAGTGACGAAATCATACTAAAATCCAAAAGATCATACCTCAAATCATGGGACTAAAACATATCAAGCAATCTTGGAGCTTACTATTGCTGTCGCTGCCTCTACATTCTTAAAAATAACAAATCCCGTAGTTTTTTGGCGTTTCTCCTTTGCTTGAGTTATGGATTGGAGTCTGCTATTCTCGCTTGTCAACAAATCCACTTGGTATTTTAAAGATTTAAGCTGGGACTATAGCAAAGGCACGTCCATATAATACCTTTCGATCCAGGATCGACACTCATTACATTGTGGATGTATGGACTGTGCATTGGCACTGATAGCATTAATGGTTGGAGAATCGTCCACGCGAAAGGTAGGTTTGCCATGGAGTTGGATGCCAGGAAAATCGGGATTATACTTTAGACATGGAGGCAGGTTGCTAACATAATCGTAGGGTCTGTTAGGGAAAATTCCATATGACAATGGATACTCTTCGGCCAAGAAACTTTCAATTTCCAAATCCGAGTCTTGACTTACCTCAATTGTGTTTTTTGTGTCTACACAGGATTTGGATTTGTTTTGGCACATCGTGAAATCAATCGACTGGCCCTTTTATTCTTATAATTAACATCGACATTGCCCTTTAGTTTATTTCCTCTGGGTTTTTTAACAGTCTTAGTGAAACTCTTAGGGTGCGAACCCGATTGATTGTCCGGTTGAGTAGCATCAGGGTAGGTCGAGGGTTCAATATTAGGGACAGGATCATAGGGAAGGAGTGGTGGAGAAGAGGTGGTAGGTTTCACAAGGGTTTATGTGATAACAGGCTTATCAACCTGTCCCAACTCACTACTGCCAAAGCCATTTCATAAAACAAAAGCATCCCAACAATCGTTGTGTAATTGCAACTAATGCACAAGGATAATTTTAATTAAACCATGATGGAATAAACTAGAATTAGACTTCTACATCCTAAACCACTTTCCCATGTTGTACAGACTTCTAAGCAGGAAATAGGGCATGTTCAACGGGAAGTCAATGAAACTCATAAGAAATCGTAGATGATACAGGAAAACTAACCCATATATTCCTTCAGATGTAATGAACTGTTTCACAATAGCAATAATATCATGCCACCTAGGTTTTAAATATGAGACAGGCATACCTCGGTCGCAACTAGTAATTTTTCGTGAGGTGAACATCAAATTCCAGGGGACCTCTTCAAATTTTGCATTCTTGAACCATTTTTGCCCGATAGCTGGTAAACTCGTAGCTTGGATTAAAAATTCTTCATTCACCTCTAGCTGCTCGCCACCTATCTTTGCTCTGCAACCATCGAAGGTCAATGTGAACTCTTGGGAAGCTCTCATATTGAAACCCTTAAATTTTTCAATGAATACATGCCAACCGTTCCTTTCTAAGTCGTCTCTGGCATTATCATATGATAACAAGGTTTGGATGCCATTGGGATCAATCCTTACCACTGGAGCCATGGCGATCAGAAGGAAATCAACACAGAACTTGGAGGTAGGGTTTGATGAAAAACCACAGAGCCATAGCCCTGAACAAAACCATGCTATGACAGTTCAAAACGGTAGGTAGAGGTGTTAATCACCATGCGTGGGAACGAAATCGTGAAGCTCAAGGGCATACAGAGAAGTAATAGCATATTGTACTTCACATGACACCTTGGCATATGGGTACATATAAGGATGTAAGCACTTTAAAACCATAGAACGCACATTCATGACTTGATTACAAGGTAAATGTATCAAATAAACATTGAATAATTTAAAAGTTATATGAATAAAAAATCCATTAATATCAATTGAATATTAATGAATGGAGGTCTTTCACTTATGTAACCAAGGCACGTTTAACACCAAGGAGTTATAAACAAGGAGAACAATCATGTTCATAGCAAAAATATGACAATTCAATAATGGACCATGTTCGACAACACAAATATTCCAACAGAGGATGAACACCTTCAGTAACCACTCACATAACCAGATCAAAGATCAACACACCGATGTTTTCACATGGTAAAACCCCTACGGGGAAACATCCACGGCCCCAGCCAA
>JZKD02S2071239.1:962236-997418 GCA_000966675.3 Picea glauca | reverse complement strand
TGGAGCAGTTTATTAATGCAAAGAAAAAGATTACAGAGAGATTTTACAAGAGAGTTTCTCACAATCGATCATTGGAAAATGACCCTCCGTGCTCTTTAAATAGAGATCATGGACCAATCGGGTGTTAAGCCACAAATCAATGGCCGTTAAGATCGAGGAGAGTATAAACCGTCGGATCACTCTATGTCGGGAACATATCGTGACCATCGGATTGCCTAACTACAAATGCATACTAATGCATACTAAAGAAACACACTTTTACCTAACGACATATTATTCCAAGTAGATCTTAACTAACTCCTAAGTGTCTAAATATCCTAACAGACCATATGAACAGTTTTCCTTTAATCAAAAATCGAAACAAAGTGTCAATTCTAGCTACGAGTTTTCATGCTTACAGTCACGAAAACAAAAATCGAAAGAAAGATATGTAAAAAGTGACAAATGACAAGTGTCATTTAGTGACGATGGTCATGACGAGTAATGAATATTTAGAGACCTTGTGTAGGCAGCTTATAAACAATAGAAATTATATCACTGCTGCCAACACGTAGTTAAGGAAAAATCTTCTTACCAAGTTTATTTTTCCAAAAAAATGACTGAAATCCCTTCTTAGATGATGGGGGGTTGAGTTCATTTATATATTTAAGTCTCTATGGATCAATATATATTCCTTCCTTGCACACAATATGACCCAATAATTTTCCTTCAGTTACAACAAATAAACATTTTTTTGGATTTAAAGAAACACCATATAACCTGCACCTGTCAAAACATTTCCTTAGGTGATGAATGTGATCGCTCCTTGTTTTTTAGTGTATCATTAAATCATATTGGTAATCAACCATAAATTTTCCCATCAAACACTCAAAAGAATGATATGTAGACCTATGAAATGTATCTTCTGCATTTCTTAAACCAAAGGGCATCCGAGCATATGCATATGTCTCCCAAGGTGTTATGAAAGTTATCTTTGCTCTGTCTTCCTCAACAACGAGGACTTGATCCATCTAACATGGACATGCAAGCTGATCCGGTGACTTGTTGGAGGAGAAATTCCATGTTAGGAAAAGGATACTTATCCTTTACACTTGATTTATTAATGTCCCTTAAATCTACACACATCTGAATCTCCCTATTCTTTTTTCTCACAACCACATGATTTGAAAGTGAGTCAGAATGTCTAATGGGTTATATTATTCCAACTTTCTTTAAAATTTTCAATTCAACCTTTACGAGTGGTTTCAATCTAGGGTTCGTCATCCTTATTTTTTGCTTGATGGGATTTTCCTCTTCTCTCAAGGGAACAATTTGTTGAAATATTGTTTTATCATATTCCTTCAAATCATCATAAATCCATGTGAACAAATCAATATATTCGTTAAATAGTGCGACATATTGATCAACTTCGTCAATTGTGAAATCAACTACCAAATTTATTTTGGGGAACTATCAATTCCAATATTAATCCTTCTTGTTTCTTGGACCTTTCAGAGCGATAATTCTTCTAGGAGGTTCTTAGGATGATCGTCTCTTGTAAAAAGAGACTAATATTGAATACAATTATTTGAGAAAACATTTTTGTCATTTTCTTCATCTTGATCATCATTCACCAAAAAATTTCTAATTATTCATCATTCTCAAATACTTGTAAATACTCTTGATTATCAGGTACATAAGGTCAAAATATTCTTTTTACTTGAAAAGATGTTTAGTTTTTCTCTAAACATCATCTGGGTTCGACAGTGAAGCCGCCAAAGCTAATGAATCTTCCTTTTGATTTTATCCCTTGGGATGAAAGAGATGAAAGATTCCATCAATTCATTAACTCTCTTGAAATATAATTTGAGTCTTTCCTTTTTAAACTTATATCTCTGGGTAACTTGATTTATTACCAACTCAGAGTTTCTAGTCACAATTAAATGTTCTATCTTCATTTATTGTGAGAGAATCATTCCTTGAATCAAAGCCTCATATTCCACCTCATTATTGGTGCACACAAATTCAAGTATGATAGCATGTGGATGCACAATATTTTTTGGGTTTATAAGGACAATTCCAACTCCACTCCTGGAACTTGAGAAAAATCCATCAAATGACATCCTCCAGTAACCTTTAAATTGGTTCTTTTGATCCTCCATGTCTTCAATTTGTTCCATGTCTAGGATATCATAGTTTCCAATTTCAACATCTATATAATCTTCCATTAGTTCATTATCCTGATTTTTTAAGGAAAACGACCTCATGGGTTCACAAGGGACCTTAATCATTGCTCCTTATTTATCTAGAAATATCATGTAGCTTCCATCATTCATTATGTAGCCTCCGATCATGGATGACCAATATCTTCCTAGGACAACTCCATATGCAGGAGGAATATCTACCACAACCATATTTAAAAGTGTAACAATATGAGGAGCCACAATGATCCAAGAATAAAAGTATTTGATTTCCCCATAAGTTGGAACCTATCTGGAATCAATTTCATATATGCTTTAACCTGTTTCCTAATATTTGGTGCATCTCATACCCAATGACTCCATGACCACTAATCAATAATGACATATTATTATTTGTCACACCAGTTTCAACTAAACAATTATGAAGTGCAACATCATGATCCGTGATTGAAATATAAAAATGTGGGACTTTACCTCTCAACTTGAGGGTTGATATGTTTTGGATTTGCTTTGGACTTGTGAAAATGGCCTCCATTCTTCCACATGGGTCATCCAACAATATCAAAATATTTTCCATTATTGAGGGATATTTACCACTTCTATGAAAGGAAGAGTTATCATCAGCTTACTCAAATCCTCTACAACATTGTATTTCATCTGAGGAGGGTTTGAAACTAGGTGTTGCTTCTTGCTTCTAGTGTTATTTATCACATTTTATTGGCCTCTTTCTCATTCACCTTTTCTTTATTTTTTTCTTTAATTATTTCCTTTTCTTTTTTAGAAGGATCTTTATTTTTGGATTTATTTACAAACACCCATGTTTGGGAAACATTCTCTTATGATTCAGGGTCATTGTCTTCTTATTAAAATATATACATGGACATCTCGCATCCGTCCATATGTATAGTTTCAAAATTTTCATCGGGTAAATAATCATTTTGTTTCTCATATATTTTCTCATCATATATCTCATCCAAATGATATGCATTTGGTATTGGTTTCCTGAGAACCCTTTGTATTTGTTGATTATCAGTGTTTTAAAACCTCACTCTATTTTCTTGGGGAAGGTTTTGTCTCTGCTCTTGGACCGACATTCTCAGATTTTCCACATAATTATCACCCTTTCACAATCTAGTTATATCATTTTTCATTTTCCTAATGGTTCTATTCATTTGTGTAATATCAATCGTTTGCTTAGTTTCTTTTGCCACAACATGGTCTACCTTCACATCTAGTATGGTTCCCTTAAAAAACCCTCCTCCAATGACTTGATTTTGAATTGGTCGTGGCTTTTTCTCTTAGTTATTTTTCAAACTAGGGGATCTTTGATCATTGATACTCAGGCTTCCCATCTTCCTCTATACTTTTCCCAGGACAATATTGGGGTCAACACCCATCTCAATCATAATTTATTCCATCTCCGTGGATTTAATCATTGATTCCTCGAAGGCATTTATTTGGGATGTTCTGATAACATATTTTACATTTGGGGGAATCACATTCTTATAACAACCAAGTATCATTGGGTCATTAAACCTTTTATCTTATGGAATCTTACACAAAGTTTTATTGAATCTGAGATTGAAATCTCGTATTCTTTCATTCTTCTTCAAACCAATTTGGGTGAAATTAGTGAGAAGGGTATGATACACAATCGGGGGAGCGAACATAGTAAAATACATGTCTTCAAGGTCATTGAATGAACCAATTGATCTAGTGGTTAATTTCATATGCCATTCATAAGCGCGTCCTGATAAGGTTTGAAGAAACAAACTTACCATCACATCGTCATATTCAACATGATGAATATCACAAACATCAAGCAATAAATCAAGTTGTCTCTTGGCATCAATTGTTCTATCTCCGAAAAATTATTTCAATGTATCCTTAGGGAGAATCGAGAGATCTTGTTTCTCACCTGGAAGATTGAGGGGAGAGCAGGGATGATTTTAAGGATGGAAATTTATTTTTAAATGTAGAAACCTTGGCGATTCTTACTAATCCTTCACATGGCAACTATAAATGTTTGGCGATATTTTTGTAAAAATATTCAAATTTCTAAGGATTTTATATAGTTTTTATAAAATTTTGGCAAATTTTAAGGTAAAATAATTTTATCCTATAGAATTTGGGTGAATTATTTTTAAAATAGGGGATCTTTTTTTTGGAAAAAACATGGAAAATTAGCCCATGAGCGAAATTTATCCCCTAAAATCATCCATGGGGGAGAGTCTCTTAATCTTCTTCGGTTTCCAAATATTATCCCTTCTTGATTTCTTCCACCACCTCCTTGTCTTTATTCATGCGTTTCTCTTCGTGGTTCTGTTAGCACTCTGTAAATTTGTTGAACAACTGAGAGGGGGGGTGAATCATTTGTTACTGTACTTAAACAAATATGCTTATTTTAAACTCTTTGCAGAACACTTAATGCCAATCACAATAATGCAGGGAAGTAAGCAATAGAGCATTCAACATCATTCACACATATGAAATATACAGAGACAGATATTTCCTGAGGAAACCCATAAAGGGTAAAAACCTCTTCTTTTTTATATGACAAGTAATCTTTACATTCTGTACATTATCATACTTATTAGAACCAACTCATAATGAGGCTACAAATTCTGTTTTGCAAGCTACTACTTGGTGAGACCACCAACTCTCTGGATTCTCTAACACCCACTAGAAGGAAGCACCGACTCCCTGGTTTCTCTAGAACCCACTAGAAGGAAGCACCAACCCTCTAAGAGTTCTAGCACCATCTGGATGGAAGCACCAAATTCCAGTTACACAGGCATCCACCTGTATATCAGAGAACCCATGTTCTCCCTTGCACCACCCTGCCACCATGGTTTTTCTTGCTGGAACTAGATGTAAGCTATAAATCCCTGTGTTCAAGAAACCAATTGAACTTCTAAGGACAACAGTCCTCCCTAGCACCTCCCAACCACCCTTAAATATAAAGTGTTCTATATATAATTTTATCACAGTGATAAAATATTTATCAATGGCTTACCGGTCTTATCATTGTTTTGCTAGACTGCTCTTCTCTACCTGCATCAATGTCTTCCTGCACACTCCCTTTACGCTTTATGTTCTTCTGAATTTTATGCTCTGTGCACCATGTCCCTTCAATGCACCATTCCTCTTCTATGCATTTCGGCTGCCGCACTCTACCTCCTTCTACACGCATAAATCCCTCTCAACAATAAACCCCATCTCTTCTTTGTTCTACGTATTTATACTATCTGTGCACCTTCTTCATCATCCATGCTCTTCAATGTTCCATGGTTCTGTTCATCGGGTTGTTCACTGCCACTTCAATTTTTTCTCTTCTTCGCTCTCTCAAGCATCAACACCCTCTCTCTGTTTTGCATGTTCTACTCATGTCGAGTCCTCTACCTCATCATCATGGAAATTCCTCATCTTTTCTAGTGGTTATGCCCATGTGTTCATCATCACTAGGTGTTATGCTGAGATTCCTTAGCCTCTCTTGTAGTCGAGACTCTTTGTCTTCTCTGTCACAGTCGAGCTCATCCTCTTTGTTGCAGTTACAAGCTTCAACGCTCTTCCATCTGTCAATCACCTCTATGAACAGTCTTCATTCCACTGGAAGATTCCTTGAGACTCTTCATCTTCTCTAGTGATCACCCTGAAGTCTCTTCGAGTCCTTTGGAAGAAACAATCAGTCGTTTCTAGAAATTACATTGTGAACCTCCAAAAACCGCATCAGCAATTGAATCTCCACTGGTCGATTAACTGTGAAGAGAAACAGTATCCCTTCGATCATATTCTCGAATAACCAACACCGTTGGATCATAAATGATGCATCTCGTGCTTATTTCTCCATTTCGCAATTCAAAATTTCGACATTTTAGCATTCATGTGGTGAGGCGTCTCGTCTCTCCAAGTCATGATCTCCAAAATGGAGATTAGCTTCATGCTACCTCCTCCCTTGAGCCTTTGTCGATGTGACCATAGGCTATGACCAGGGGCCAATTATGAACAAGCATTTCACATTTCACGTTTCTAGGATTCTGTGATGAGTCATCTCAACTCTCCATGTCCCAACCTTTGAAATGGAGCTTGTCTATTGGATCTCTTCTCTACAACTCTTCAACGATGTGACCGCCGACGGTGACCAAGCGCTTATCCATACAACGCTTTCGCAATTTTCATTTTGGCACTTTGGGACTCCTATGATGAAGAGTCTTGACTCTTTTCTTCTCCAACTCCTGGTATTCGAAACTATGGTCGATGTGCATGTTTCATGATTTTCGACGTTTCGCATTTCGGCACTTCGGGACTCCTGTGATGAAGAGTCTCGACTCTTGACTCCTCCAACTCCTGGTATCTGAAACTCTGGTTGTTGTGCCTATTTTAGTATTTTCATTGTTTCACATTTCGACACTTCGGGACTTCTGTGATGAAGAGTCTCAACTCTTGACTTCTCCAACTCCTGGTATCCAAAACTCCGGTTGATGTGCTTGTTTCGGGATTTTCGGCGTTTCGCATTTTTGCACTTTGGGACTCCTATGATGACGAGTCTTGACTCTTGACTCCTCCAACTCCGGGCATCCGAAACTCCTGTCGATGTGCCTATTTCAGGATTTTTGACGTTTTTCATTTCGGCACTTAGGGACTCCTGTGATGAAGAGTCTCAACTCTTGACTCCTCCAACTCCTAGTATCCGAAACTCTGAAATGGAGACTTTGTTTCTAATACCCTAAATGGAATTTAGCTTCTGATCTTGCCATGTGATCATTGTTGTGTTGTTGGTCATGATATTTTCTATCAATGAAAAACACACATACACTGCACTCTGTGTGCACCTCTGCACTATCTCTTCTGGTATTCAAGAGCTTGCTCTGCTGCATCTTCCCAAAATACTTTTGGTTCCCACCTGGCACATTATACCTGCACTCAAGACATCATCGTTGTTGTACTTACCATCAATGACAAGCATACACTACCTGTAAAACATGCCAACAATCTCCCCCTTTAGCATTGATGGCAACAAAGGCACCCAAACCTGTTCTTTTCTCCCCCTTTGACATAAATGTCAAAGAAAACATGCTCCCCCTGAGCTATTGTAGTATTTTTCAGAGGTATCAGATATTCAATCAATACAAACTCCCCCTAATAGGATGGACTCTCTTACTTGTGAAACGAGATGGCACCCAACTTCTGTCGGAGATATTCAAATGGTGTCTTGGCTAGGGGTTTATTAAATATGTCTACAATTTTTTCTGTGTTTGGAATGTAATGGACCTGAAAAATCTAGTTGGTGACCTTCTCTCTCAGAAAATGGTATTTTATGGGAATATGCTTGGTCTTGGAATGGAATACAGGATTCTTGGACACACTGATGGCACTAGTGTTATCACAATGATTTGGGATCGGTGCAGTGTATTTTACCTCCAAGTTTGCAAGTGTCTAAATCTTCCATAATACCTGAGTGCAATAGGTAGAAGCTACAATGTACTCTACCTCTGTAGTTGATAAAGAAATGGAACCTTGCTTTTTACTCAACCATGCTACTAGAGAATCTCCTAAGAAGAACGCACCTCCACTCGTGCTTTTTCTTTCATCCATGAAGTTAGCCCAATCAGCATATGAGTAGACTAATAATTGAAAATTATGATTCTTAGGATACCATAGGCCATAGTTCATTGTTTCTTTCAAATATTTGAATATTCTTTTGACAACTAGCAAATGAATTTGTTTACGTGCATACTGATATCTTCCTACCATTGCAACATCATGCATTATGTCTGGGTTAGATGTTTTGATGTACATCGGGCTACCTATCATTGACCTATATGAAATTTGATCAACATTAGGTGAGTCATCATCCTTGCTTAATTTGCATCCAGTAACCATAGGTGTGCCCACAGGTTTAGAATCTTCCATTTGAAACCTTTTCAACATTTCTCTTAGATATTTTTCTTGAGAAATGAACATCCCTTCAGACCTCTGAGTAATTTGAAGACCAAGAAAAAATGATAGTTCACCTATCATAGACATTTCAAACTCAGACTCCATGGTAGAAGCAAAATATTGTACCAATGAATCCTTATTAAATCTGAAGATGATGTCATCTGCATAGACCAACATGATGAGCAAATCATTATCCTCTATTTTGATATATATATTGTTGTCAACTGTACCTCTCTTGAACCCTTTGTCTTTGAGATATGTATCCGGTCTATGATACCAGGCATGAGGGGCTTGTTTTAACCCTATAAAGATTTCTTTATCTTGCATACTAAGTCAGGGTTATCATACAGTTCGAAACCTTCTGGTTGTTCCATATAGAATTATTCATTTAAATATCCATTTAGAAAAGCTGACTTGACATCCATTTGATAGACTTTAAACCATTTATGACAAGCATAGGCAAGAAATATTCGGATAGCTTCTAATCTTGCTACGGGCGCAAATGTTTCATCAAAATCCAGTCCTTGTATTTGAGCATAGCCTTTACAGACCAATCTTTCTTTGTTCCTGACAACTTGTCCCTACTCATTCAACTTATTCTTAAATATCCATTTAGAACTGATGATATTTTTACCTTCAGGTCTATGAACCATCTCCCACGTATTTCTTTTCTCAATATGATCAAGTTCATCATTCATTTCCTTAACCCAATGGTCATCTTTGTTAGCTTCATTAAAATTCTTGGGTTCTATCATGGATATGAAAGCTATATGTGATTGTTCTATTTTTTTATTATCTTTCTCTTGGTTTGTACACCTTTGTCTTTTTCACCAATTATCTGACTTGCAGGATGATTCTTTTGAGTGATTCTGGAGGAGGAATTTGAAGTTGTCTATTGATTTGAGTCTGTCTAAGTATCTGTGTCTTCATCTAATTCAGAGTCTTCATTTTCTGATTCTTGGACCTATTCATCTTCATCTTTAGTTGTATCCTCTGTAGAAGACTCATTATTATATACCTCTCTTGCTGGGATTCCTTCATCAACTTTTATGTCAATACAGTCAACCATTTTATGCAGCCTCTTATTATAGCATATACATCCTTTGTTGTTTGTAGCATACCCTAAGAATATACCTTCATCAGCCCTGTCATCATATTTTCCAAGGTTCTCAAATGCTTTTGCCTTTTCCTTGAGAAAGGAAACCCAAGTAATTTTGGAGTCATCATCAATAATCAGCATGAAGTAGTTGTCTTTCCCTATGCCTTCCTATCTTGATGTTCCACATAAATCCATATGAACTAGTTGGAGTGGTTTATCTATTGAAGTAGAGCTCTCGGACTTAAACTGTGTCTTGGTTAGCTTTCCTACTTGACAGGGTTTACACATAGAATCTTGGGGCTTTGATATTCTCGGAAGATCTTTTACTGCCTCAAGATTTTTGATTTTGATTAAGTGGTCAAAGTTTATATGTCCAAGTATCCTATGCCATAACCAGATTTCATCATAGTTTCTTAAGTGGCATTTTTCTTTTTCCTCTTTTAACACATATACATTGTTTTTTGTTCTTATCCCTTTTGCAACTAGCTGTCCTGAATTCATAGATTTTATTCTACAATCTTTAGAGGTAAAAACGACTTCACATCCTCGATCACAGACTTGAATGACACTAAGAAAATTATGTTTCAGACCTTCTATAGACAACACATATCGAGCTTTCCCTTTTCCATTACTCAAACTTACCATTCCTTTACCTTTTATTTTTCTTGGCGCATCATTTCGAAAAGTTACATTCCCTGATTTGCTTTCACTTAGAGTTAGAAACTTACTTTTGTCTCTAGTCATATGTTTGGAACATCCATTGTCAATATACCAGGGATTCTTTTGCCTTTGGGATGATAACACTAGCCCACACTTGTCATCTTCTTTCTTCTTCCAAACCTTGACATTTTCAGCAGTGGGGATCAAATCTGGCTTGTAATTCCTTAAGCGACAATCTGCAGCTTTATGTCCATAGTTATGACATATGTAACATTTTGGTTCACTAAATAGAAGATCATAGAGATTGTTATTCTCATAACTATTGTTATGTTTAACCTGCGTCCTTTTCCCAACCATCGCATGATTTATAGTCTGAGGTTTCTTTTTGCTTGGTTGTCTCGATCTTTGTTGTGGAAGATGGTTATTCGTTGAATATCTTGATTGTTCATATCTAAATCTTAAAGAATAGTTTATAGCTTTGTGACCAAAATTAGAGCAGAAAAAACAATAACCATAGGAAAAACCTTTATACCTTGAAAAAGTCTGTCTTCTTTGAGGAGGTCAATTTATTTCACGCCGATAATCTCTTTGATCTACAGATTCGGTTCTAGTACTTTTTCTTTCATTCCTTATTGATGGCTTATTTTCTTTCTTTGTTTCTGTAGAGTGACTGTTGTCAATGTTTGAGTATTTGACAAACTTGATAGTTTATGTATTACTTGGATGATCACTACTTGATCCTTCTTCATACCCCAATCCATCTTTCAACTTTGGTTTTCTTTGTTGATTTAGAATGGAGGTTAATCCTTCTGATGCTTTGATGATTGACATATTCTGATGATACAAGGCTTGAAACTTCTCCAACTCTTTCCTGGTTTTAACTACTTCTTTTTCCAGAGCTTCACATCTTGCCTTCTTTTCTAATAATTGTTGTTTCAG
This sequence comes from Picea glauca, assembly GCA_000966675.3. Lineage (NCBI taxonomy): Eukaryota > Viridiplantae > Streptophyta > Pinopsida > Pinales > Pinaceae > Picea > Picea glauca. Next base: position 986,600 of record JZKD02S2071239.1, on the reverse strand, counting down.
AATGTCTTTGATTTTCTTTGCCTCTTCTAATTCCACTTTTAGTAGGGAAAAGTCTTCATCAGGCTATTTACTATCTTTCTCGAACTGTATCAGCAATTGTTTTCGCTTTCTGTTCTTAATTATGAGTTTGTCAATTTCTTCTGAAGCACTCATTAATTCACCTTCCATATCCACCATAGCTTCTTCATCATCCATTTCACCTCCTATGTGTTCATCATCAATATCTCCCATAGACATAAGCATAAAATCATTTAGTTTATCTTCAATAGAGGAGTCATTGTCTTCATCATCTGAAGGATCATCATTATTGTTTACACAAAGACTTTTCTTCTTAAAATTATTATCTTTAAATAAATTTATGTGTTTGTCCTTCTCCTCATCATCACATGTTTGATCCTCTCTTTTGTGAGGACATTTATTTGAAAAATGACCTAACTTACCACAATTGAAACATTTGAAATACAATTTACCTTTGTATTTGCCTGATCCCTTCTTTAGTCTCTTCACAAATTTTTCTTCAATTTCATCAAGCTCAGAATCCTCAATCTTGTTTGCCTTAAATGATGATTCTCTGGAGGTGGGTTTATATTCAACTATTCTCATTTCATATGCAGTCAGTGTTCCTAGAACTTGATCAAACTCCAAGGTTTTTAGATCATTAAGTTCTTCTATAGCAGAGACCTTTGGGTTGAACCTGTCTGGTACAGATCTCAAAATTTTATGAACTAAAGAGGGTTCCTCAATTTTTTCACCAAGTGCTTTCATTTCTTTTACCAGTTCTTCAACTCTCAAAGAGTATTTTCCAACAGTTTCATCTTCTTTCATCTTCAACTATTCAAACTGTACTCTGTAGGTTTGAAGCTTGGCATCCTTTACCTTCTCATTACCTTCATAATTGCTAATGAGTTTGTCACACATTTCTTTGGCAGTTCGTAGGTGCATAACTTTTACGAATTATGCTTCTGCAAGCCCACTCAATATATCATTCATAGCCTTAGCGTTGAAGCTAAATTCTAGCTTGTTATCCTTATTAACTAGTACAACTGGCTTTACATAACTAGTATCTACCACATCCGAGACATCTACACCTAAAGCCATTATGTAGGTTTTCATTCTAACTTTCCAGAATGAAAAGTTTGTTCCATTGAATAGAGGGGCCTTATTGGTTGAATTTCCTTCATGGCTTGATATGTTTAAGCTCTAGGATCTACCCTTAGATAAAAGGGGCTATCTCTGATACCAATTGTTGAACAACTGAGAGGGGGGGGTGAATCAGTTGTTACCGTGCTTAAACAATTATGCTTATTTTAAACTTTTTGCAGAACACTTAATCTCAATCACAATAATGTAGGGAAGTAAGCAATAGAACATTCAACATCATTCACACATATGAAATATACAGAGACAAATATTTCCCGAGGAAACCCATAAAGGGTAAAAACCTCTTCTTCTTTATATGATAAGTAATCTTTACATTTTGTACATTATCATACTTATGAGAACCAACTCATAATGAGGCTGCAACCTTTATTTTGCAAGCTGCTACTTGCTGAGAGCACCAACTCTTTGGATTCTCTAGAACCCACTAGAAGGAAGCACCAACTCCCTGGTCTCTCTAGCACCCACTAGAAGGAAGCACCAACTCCCTAAGAGTTCTAGCACCAACTGGATGGAAGCACCAACTTCTAGTTACACAGGCACCGACCTGTATATCAAAGAACCAATGTTCTCCCTTGCACCACCCTGCCACCTTGGTTTTTCTGGCTGCAACCAGATGGATGCTACAACTCCCTATGTTTAAGCACCCACTAGAACTTCTAAGGACAACAGTCCTCCCTAGCACCTCCCAACCACCCTTAAATATAAAGTTTGATATATATATAAGTTTATCACAGTGATATAATATTTATCAATGGCTTACCAGTCTTATCACTATTCTGCTACACTGCTCTGCTCTACCTGCATCAATGTCTTTCTACAGACTCCCCTTATGCTTCATGTTATTCTACCTTTTATTCTCTATGCACCATGTCCCTTCAATGCACCATTCCTCTTTTGTGCATTTTGGTTGTTGCACTCTGCCTCCTTCTACGCGCATAAATCCCTCTCAACAACAACAACCATCTCTGCTCTGTTCTTCATATTTATACTATCTGTGCACCTTCTTCGTCCTCCATTCATAGTGCCTCAATATGCTCTTCAACGTGCCACGGTTCTGTTCATCAAGTTGTTCACTGCCACTTAAATTTTTTCTCTTCTTCACTCGCTCAAGCATCAACACCCTCTCTTTGTTCTACATGTTTTGCTCATGTCGAGTCCTATACCTCATCATCATAAAAATTCCTCAACTTTTCCAGTGGTTATGCACATGCATTCATCATCACTGGGTGTTATGCTAAAATTCCTTAGCCTCTCATACAATCGAGACTCTTTGTATTCTCTGTCACAATTGAGCTCATCCTATCTGTTGTAGTTACAGGTTTCAACACTCTTCCATCTGTCAATCTCCTCTATGAACAATATTCATTCCAGTGGCAGATTCCTTGAGACTCTTTAGCTTCTCTGGCGATCACCCTAAAGTATCTTCGAGTCCTCTGGCAGAAACAATCAGTCATTTCTACTAATTACACTGTGAACCTCCAAAAACTACTTCAGCAACTAAATCACCACTGATCGATTAACTGTGAAGAGAAACAATAGCCCTTTGATCATATTCCCAAATAACCTACACCGTTGGATCATAAATGATGGGTCTCACGCTTATTTCTCCACTTCACAATTCGAAATTTCGTCATTCCTGTGGCGAGGCATCTCGTCTCTCCAAGTCGCAATCTCCAAAATGGAGATTAGCTTCGTGCTACCTCCTCCCTTGAGCCTTCGTCGATTTGACCATAGGTTATGACCAAGGGAAAATTCTGAACATGCATTTCACATTTCGTGGATTCTGTGATGAGTCGTCTCAAATATCCATGTCCCAACCTCCGAAATGGATCTTGTCTCTTGGAGTTATTCTCTACATCTCTTCGATGATGTGACCACTAGCGATGACCAAGCGCTTATCCATACAATGCTTTCGCAATTTCGCATTTCGGCACTTCGGGACTCCTCTGATGAAGAGTCTTGACTCTTGACTCCTCCAACTCCTGGTATCCGAAACTTTGGTCGATGTGCCTATTTCAGGATTTTCGGCGTTTCACATTTCGGCACTTTGGGACTCCTTTGATGAAGAGTCTCAACTCTTGACTCCTCCAACTCCCGGTATCTGAAACTCTGGTTGATGTGCCTGTTTCGGGATTTTTGGCGTTTCACATTTCAGCACTTCAGGACTCCTGTGATGAAGAGTCTGGACTCTTGACTCCTCCAACTCCCGGTATCTGAAACTCTGGTTGATGTGCCTATTTCAGGATTTTCAGCGCTACACATTTTGGCACTTTGGGATTCCTATGATGAAGAGTCTTGACTCTTCACTCCTCCAACTCCCGGTATCCGGAACTCCGAAATGGAGTCTTTGTTTCTGATACCCTAAATGGAATTTAGCTTCTGATCTTTCCATGCGATCATCGTTGTGCTGCTGGTCATGATCTTTGCCATCAATGACAAACACACATACATTGCACTCTGCGTGCACCTCTGCACTATCTCTTCTGGTCTTCAAGAGCTTGCTCTGCTGCATCTTCCCAAAATACTTCTGGTGCCCACCTGGCACATTATACATGTACTCAAGACATCATCGTTGTTGTACTTACCATCAATGACAAGCATACATTGCCTGTAAAACATGCCAAGAATCTCCCCCTTTGGAATTGATGGCAACAAAGGCACCCAGACTTGTTCTTTTCTCCCGCTTTGACATCAATGTCAAAGAAAACATGCTCCCCCTGAGCTGTTGTAGTATTTTTCGGAGGTATCAGATATTCAATCAATATAAACTCCGCCTAATAGGATGGACTCTCTTAGGTGTGAAACGAGATGGCACCCAACTTATGTCAGAGATATTCACATGGTGTCTTGGCTAGGGGTTTATTAAATATGTCTACAATTTGTTTTGTGGTTGGAATGTAATGGACCTAAACAATACGATTGGTGACCTGCTCTCTCAGAAAATGGTATTTTATGGGAATATGCTTGGTCCTGGAGTGGAATACAGGATTCTTGGACACACTGATGGCACTAGTGTTATCACGATGATTTGGGATCGGTGCTTTATTTTACCTCCAAGTCTGCAAGTTTCTAAATCTTCCATAATACCTGAGTGCAATAGGTAGTAGATGTAATGTACTCTGCCTTTGTAGTTGATAAAGAAATGGAAACTTTCTTTTTACTCAACTATGCTACTAGAGAATCTCCTAAGAAGAACGCTCCTCCACTCGTGCTTTTTCTTTCATCCATGCAGTTATCCCAATCAACATATGAGTAGACTAATAATTGAAAATTATGATTCTTAGGATAGCATAGGCCATAGTTCATTATTTCTTTCAAATATCTGAATATTCTTTTGACAGCTAGCAAATGACTTTGTTTAGGTGCATACTGATATCTTCCTACCATTCCAACATCATGCATTATGTCTGGGTGATATGTTTTGATGTACATCAGGTTGCCTATCATTGACCTATATGAACTTTGATCAACATCAGGTGAGTCATCATCCTTGCTTAATTTGCATCCAGTACCCATAGGTGTGCCCATAGGTTTAGAATCTTCCATTTGAAACCTTTTCAACATTTCTCTTAGATGTTTTTCTTGAGAAATGAACATCCCTTCAGACCTCTGAGTAATTTGTAGAACAAGAAAAAATGATAGTTCACCTATCATAGACATTTCAAACTCAGACTCCATGGCAGAAGCAAACCATTGTACCAATGAATCCTTATTAAATATGTAGATGATGTCATCTACATAGACCAACATGATGAGGAAATCATTATCCTCTGTTTTGATATATAGATTGTTGTCAATTGTACTTGTCTTGAACCCTTTTTCTTTGAGATATGTATCCAGTCTATGATACCAGGCATGAGGGGCTTTTTTTAACCCTATAAATATTTCTTCAGCTTGCATACTAAGTCAAGGTTATCATACAGTTCGAAACCTTCTGTTTGTTCCATATTGACTTCTTCATTTAAATATCCATTTAGAAAAGCTGACTTGACATCCATTTGATAGACTTTAAACCATTTATGACAAGCATAGGCAAGAAATATTTGGATAGCTTCTAATATTGCTACGGGCGCAAATGTTTCACCAAACTCCAGTCCTTGTTTTTTAGCATAGCCTTTACAGACCAATCTTTCTTTGTTCCTGACAACTTGTCCCTACTCATTCAACTTATTCTTAAATATCCATTTGGAACTGATGATATTTTTACCTTCAGGTCTATGAACCATCTCCCACGTATTGCTTTTCTCAATCTGATCAAGTTCATCATTCGTTGTCTTAACCTAATGGTCATCTTTGCTAGCTTCATTAAAATTCTGGGGTTCCAGCATGGATATGAAAGCTATATGTGATTTCTCTGTGTTTTTTATTATCTTTCTCCTGTTTTGTACACCTTTGTCTTTTTCACCAATTATCTGACTTGCAAGATGATTATTTTGAGTGATTCTGGAGGAGGAATTTGAAGTTGCCTGTTGATTTGAGTCTGTCTGAGTATATGTGTCTTCATCTAATTTAGAGTCTTCATTTTCGGATTCTTGGACCTATTCATCTTCAACTTTAGTTGTGTCCTCTATAGAATACTCATTATTATATACCTCTCTTGTTGGGATTCCTTCATCAACTTTTATGTCAATACAATCAACCGTTTTATGAAGCCTCTTATTATAGCATCTACATCCTTTATTGTTTGTAGCATACCCTAAGAAGATACCTTCATCAACCCTGTCATCATATTTTCCAAGGTTCTCATCATTATTCTTTATGTAACATTTACTCCCAAAGACTTTGAAGTGTTTGATTGAAGCAGGTCTCCCATACTACATTTCATAAGGTGTCTTGTCACTTTGTGTTATGAGGTGGGATTTGTTAAGAACGTGGAATATTGTGTGTATTGCTTCTACCCAGTAGGTTTGACCAATGCTCTTCTCATTCATCATTGACCTGGCCATTTGTTGCACTGTTCTGTTTTGCCTCTCGACTACTCCATTTTGTTGTGGAGTTCTTGGGATTCTGTATTCTCTCTTGATCCCATGCTTATCAAATAATTCCTTGAAATCACTTGAAATAAATTCTCCTCCTATGTTTTATCTTACTGCCTTTAACCTCTTCCCTGTTTGATTCTCAGTTAAAGCCTTAAATTTTTTAAACTTCTCAAATGCTTCAACTTTTTCCTTGAGAAAGGAAACCCAAGTAATTTTGGAGTCATCATCAATAATGAGCATGAAGTAGTTTTCTTTCCCTGTGCCTTCCTATCTTGATGGTCCACATAAATCCATATGAACTAGTTGGAGTGGTTTCTCTGTTGAAGTAGAGCTCTTGGACTTAAAATGTGTCCTGGTTAGCTTTCCTACTTGGCAGGGTTTACACATAGAATCTTGGGGCTTTGATATTCTCGGAACATCTTTTACTTCCTCAAGATTTTTGAGCTTGATTAAGTGGTCAAAGTTTAGATGTCCAAGTATCCTATGCCATAACCATATTTCATCATACTTTCTTAAGTGGCATTTATATTTTCCTCTTTTAACACATAGACATTGTTTCTTGTTCTTATCCCTTTTGCAACTAGCTGTCCTAAATTCATAGATTTTATTCTATAGTCTTTAGAGGTAAAAACGACTTCACATGCTCGATCACAGACTTGAATGACACTAAGCAGATTATGTTTCATACCTTCTACAAACAACACATATTGAGCTTTCCCTTTTCCATTACTCAAACTTACCATTCCTTTACCTTTTATTTTTCCTGGTGCATCATTTCCAAAAGTTACATTCTCTGATTTGCTTTCACTTAGAGTTAGAAACTTACTTTTGTCTCTAGTCATATGTTTGGAACATCCACTGTCAATATACCAGGGATTCTTTTGTCTTTGGGGTGATAACACTAGCCCACACTTGTCATCTTCTTTCTTCTTCCAAATCTTGACATTTTCCGTAGTGGGGATCAAATCTGGCTTGTAATTCCTTAAGCGACAATATGCAACTTTATGTCCATAGTTATGACATATGTAACATTCTGGTTCACTAAATAGAAGATCATAGCGATTGTTATAATCATAACTATTGTTATGTTTAACCTGCTTCCTTTTCCAAACCATCGCATGATTTATAGTCTGAAGTTGTTTGTTGCTTGGTTGTCTCAATCTTTGTTGTGGAATATGGTTATTCGTTGAATATCTTGATTGTTCATATCTAAATCTTAAAGAATAGTTTATAGCTTTGTGACCAAAATTAGATCAGAAAAAAACAATAACCATAGAAAAAACCTTTGTACCTTGAAAAAGTATGTCTTCTTTGAGGAGGTGAATTTCTTTCATGTCGATAATCTCTTTGATCTATAGATTCGGTTCTAGTACTTTTTATTTCATTCCTTCTTGTGGATTATTTTATTTCTTTGTTTCTGTAGAGTGTCTGTTGTCAATGTTTGAGGATTTGACAAACTTGATACGTTATGTATTACTTGGATGATCACTACTTGATCCTTCTTCATGACCCAATCCATATTTCAACTTTGGGTTTCTTTGTTGATTTAGAATGGAGGTTAATCCTTCTGATGCTTTGATACTTGACAGGTTCTGATGATACAAGGCTTGAAACTTCTCTAACTCTTTCCTAGTTTTCACAACTTCTTTTTCCAGAGCTTCACATCTTGCCTTCTTTTATGATAACTGTTGTTTCAGAATGTCTTCGATTTTCTTTTCCTCTTCTAATTCCACTTTTGCAAAGTCTTTATCAGGCTATTTACTGTCTTTCTCGAACTGTAACAATAATTGTTTTTGCTTATTGTTCTTAATTCTGAGTTTGTCAATTTCTTCCGAAGCACTCATTAATTCACCTTCCATATCCACCATATCTTCTTCATCATCCATTTCACCTCCTATGTGTTCATCATCAATATCTCCCATAGACATAAGCATAAAATCATTTATTTTATCTTCAATAGAGGAGTCATTGTCTTCATCATCTGAAGGATCATCATCATTGTTTACACAAAGAATTTTCTTCTTAAAATTATTCTCTTTAAAGAAATTTCTGTGTTTGTGCTTCTCCTCATCATCACATGTCCAATCCTCTCTTTTGTGAGGACATTTATTTGGAAAATGACCTATCTTACCACAGTTGAAACATTTGAAAGGAAATTTACCTTTGTATTTGCCTGATCCTTTCTTCAGTCTCTTCACAAATTTTTCTTCAATTTCATCAAGCTCATAATCCTCAATCTTGACTGCCTTAAATGATGATTCTCTGGAGGTGGGTTTATATTTAACTATTCTCATTTCATATGCATTCAGTGTTCCTAGAAGTTGATCAAACTCCAAGGTTTTTAGATCTTTAAGTTCTTCTATAGCGGAGACCTTCAGGTTGAACCTATCTGGTAGAGATCTCAAAAAAAATTTAACTAAAGAAGGTTCCTCAATTTTTTCACCAAGTGCTTTCATTGCTTTTACCAGTTCTTCAACTCTCAGAAAGTATTTTCCAATAGTTTCATCTTCTTTCATCTTCAACTATTCAAATTGTACTTTGTAGGTTTGAAGCTTGGCATCCTTTACCTTCTCATTACCTTCATAACTGCTAATGAGTTTGTCACACATTTATTTGGCAGTTCATAGGTGCATAGATTTTACGAATTCTACTTCTGCAAGCCCACTCAAGATAACATTCATAGCCTTAGCGTTGAAGCTAAATTCTAGCTTTTCATCCTTATTAGCTAGTACAACTAGTTTTACATAACTAGTATCTACCACATCCGAGACATCTGCACCTAAAGCCATTATGTAGGTTCTCATTCTAACTTTCCAGATGGAAAAGTTTGTTCCATTGAATAGAGGGGCCTTATTGGTTGAATTTCCTTCATGGCTTGACATGTTTAAGCTCTAGGATCTAGCCTTAGATAAAAGGGGTTGTCTCTGATACCAATTGTTGAACAACTGAGAGGGCGGGGTGAATCAATTGTTACCGTGCTTAAACAATTATGCTTATTTTAAAATATTTGCAGAACACTTAATGTCAATCATGATAATGCAGGGAAGTAAGCAATAGAACATTCAACATCATTCACACATATGAAATATACAGAGACAAATATTTCCCAAGGAAACCCATAAAGGGTAAAAACCTCTTCTTCTTTATATGATAAGTAATCTTTACATTCTGTACATTATCATACGTATGAGAACCAACTCATAATGAGGCTACAACCTCTGTTTCGCAAGCTGCTACTTGCTGAGAGAACCAACACTCTGTATTCTCTAGCACCCACTAGAAGGAAGCACCGACTCCTTGGTTTCTCAAGCACCCACTAGAAGGAAGCACCAACTCTCTAAGAGTTCCAACACCAACTGGATGGAAGCACCAACTTCTAGTTACACAGGCACCGACCTGTATATCAAAGAACCAATGTTCTCCCTTGCACCACCCCGTCACCTTGGTTTTTATGGCTGCAACTAGATGGATGCTAAAACTCCCTATTTTTAAGCACCCACTTGAACTTCTGAGTGCAACAATCCTCCCTAGCACCTCCCAACCACCCTTAAATATAAATTTTGATATATATAAGTTTATCACAGTGATACAATATTTATCAATGGCTTACCAGTCTTATCACTGTTCTGCTACACTGCTCTACTCTACCTGTATTAATGTCTTTCTGCAGACTCCCCTTATGCTTCATGTTCTTCTGCCTTTTATGCTCTATGTGCCATGTCCCTTCAATGCACCATTCCTCTTTTGTGCATTTCGGTTGTTTCACTCTGCCTCCTTCTATTCGCATAAATCCCTCTCAACAACAACAACCATCTCTTCTCTGTTCTGCATATTTATACAATCTGTGCACCTTCTTCGTCCTCCATGCATAATGCCTCTATATGTTCTTCAATGTGCCACGATTTTGTTCATCAAGTTGTTCACTGCCACTTAAATTTTTTCTCTTCTTCGCTCGCTCAAGCATCAACACCCTCTCTCTGTTCTGCATGTTCTACTCATGTTGAGTCCTCTACCTCATCATCATGGAAATTTCTCAACTTTTCCTGCTGTTATGCACATGCATTCATCATCACTGGGTGTTATGCTGAGATTACTTAGCCTCTCTTATAGTCGAGACTCTTTGTATTCTCTGTCAGAGTTGAGCTCATCCTCGTTGTTTCAATTACAGGGTTCAACGCTCTTCCATCTGTCAATATCCTCTATGAATAGTCTTCATTCCAGTGGAAAAACCCTTGAGACTCTTCAGCTTCTCTGGCGATCACCTTGAAGTCTCTTCGAGTCCTCTAGCAGAAACAATCAGTCATTTCTAGTAGTTACACTGTGAACCTCCAAAAACTTCTTCAGCAACTGAATCACCACTAATCGATTAACTGTGAAGAGAAACAATAGCCCTTTGATCATATTCCTGAATAACCTGCACCGTTGGATCATACATGAAGGGTCTCACGCTTATTTCTCCATTTCACAATTTGAAATTTCGGCATTCTTGTGGCGAGGCATATCGTCTCTCCAAGTCGAGATCTCTGAAATGGATATTAGCTTCGTGCTACCTCCTCCCTTGAGACTTCATCGATTTGACCATAGGTTATGACTAGGGGCCAATTTGGAACATGCATTTCGCATTTCGTGGATTCTGTGATGAGTCGTTTCGACTCTCCATGTCCCAACCTCCGAAATGGAGCTTGTCTCTTAGAGTTTTTCTCTACATCTCTTCGACGATGTGACCACCGGTGAGACTAAGTGCTTATCCATACAATGCTTTCGCAATTTCGCATTTCGGCACTTCGGGACTCCTGTGATGAAGAGTCTCGACTCTTGACTCCTCCAACTCCTAGTATCAGAAACTCCGGTCGATGTGCCTATTTCAGGATTTTCGGCGTTTCACATTTCGGCACTTCAGGACTCCTGTGATGAAGAGTCTCAACTCTTGACTCCTCCGACTCCCAGTATCTGAAACTTCGGTTGATGTGCTTGTTTCGGTATTTTTGGCGTTTTGCATTTCGTCACTTCAGGACTCCTGTGATGAAGAGTCTCGACTCTTGACTCCTCCAACTCCAGGTATCCGGAACTCTGGTTGATGTGCCTATTTCAGGATTTTCAGCGTTACGCATTTCGGCACTTTGGGATTCCTGTGATGAAGAGTCTCAACTCTTGACTCCTCCAATTCTCAGTATCCAAAACTCCGGTCGATGTGCCTGTTTTGGGATTTTCAGTGTTTCTCATTTCGGCACTTCGAGACTCCTGTGATGAAGAGTCTCAACTCTTGACTCCTCCAACTCCTAGTATCAGAAACTTCAAAATGGAGTCTTTTTTTTTTATACCCAAAATGGAATTTAGCTTCTGATCTTGCCATGAGATCATCGTTGTGCTGCTAGTCGTGATTTTTTCCATCAATGACAAACACACATACACTGCACTCTACATGCACCTTTTCACTATCTCTTCTAGTCTTCACGATATTTCTCTTCTACGTCTTCCCAAAATACTTCTGGTGTCCACCTAACACATTATACCTGTACTCAAGCCATCATCGTTGTTGTACTTGCCATCAATGACAAGCATATGCTGCCTGTAAAACATGCCAACAAAATTTTGTCTAGTTGATAGACAAATGACAGAGGTAACTGTTTCAACCAGATTTAGAGCTAAGGCACTATCCTGCTCAACTCAGATAGGTCTCTCTCGTGTTGCTTGATATTTATTTAGAAATTGGTGGCTAGATTTGGTTCATTTTGGGGGGTATTATGAAGTTGTTGAAGAAGTGGGGGGTAACATTTGGGCTATGGAGTCATAAATAAATAATGTAGTAGAAGGTCATTAGAACTTATCTAGAGGAGAAAGGATAAGTGAGGCAATGAGTTTGAGTTTTCAAATTGAAATTTGCATGGCAAAAGAGGAAAAAGGAAAACACATAACTGCTTCGAAGCATATTCAAATGAATTCTGAAATATTTTAGAAGAGAAATCACATGAAATTAAATTGCTAAGTCTAGAGCATCATCAGACGAATTCCAAACTTTTAACTCTCCAATTTAAAAGAGGAACGTGCAAATGGAATTTTAAAGACACAAGAAACACACACTATGAAATAAGACATAACTCATATCAAAGCCAATTAGAATATTTTCATAAATAGTTCAAAACAATTCTTCTGCATCCTATATTCAGTTTAACTAGATGATTTTACAAAGTCTAACTGCAACGAGGGCAGGCCCCCTCCTCATCTCATGCCCTCTATATCCTTGGGATGATATATATATATATATATATATATATATATATATATATATATAGAGAGAGAGAGAGAGAGAGAGAGAGAGAGAGAGAGGAGTTACTTGTGGAATTAAAAACGATTAAACTTCCCCATAATTCTAAAAATAGAGGTTAGTTACAAAAAGGAATAATGTATTACGACAATTCTCCTACTTTAAAGGGATCGTTACGAACAGGTCTAACATATCTGGGTATTTTTTCTTTGAACACCATATGCCCAAAATTTTCTAGAACATACTCAATTCTACCTGATAATTCATTCCATCTTGGCGATTTTCTCCTTTAGAGTGCTCAACCAGGCTAGTTGATTTTCCCCAATGCTCTCAACTGCCTCAGCTCTGATTTTTGTCTTCTTCCATTTGCTCCACTTCTTATTCATTGCTTTCTTGTAGAGTTTGTCCATGTTTCCATTGATTATTAGGTCCCTCATAACATGATTTAATCTGACCCCTAATTCTGGTTTTGTCATAGGGTCAATATGGAATTTGGTTGCTAATATATGCGTAATCGACCTTTCTTTCTTACTCATTGATAAACATGCCATGTTAGTCGACAACCCTATTCCACTAGATATTTCTTAATTGGCTTTGTCAATGTCTTCCAACTTTGCAGAGACCACATTTTTTGTTTTTCTTAACTCTACAAAAATAAGGAAATTGATCCAGTTTGAGATTACTTCTCTTATGAATGAGATGACGATTGCCCGAAGCAAAATAATGCCACCCATATTTGAAGATCGGTAGTCCTCGAGTCTCAATCATGAATTAATGACAATATTACTTGTAGGTACGTTGGTTTACGCTTGGCCAATATATTTTGAATGATGAGACTTTGAGTTAGTTATCTAGTGGCATTCGCCTGGCAATGCATGGATGTGAAGTACCTGAACGAGTGACATGAGGTGATTTGACCAGTCGTTACCTTCCCCCATGCAATTTGACATATTAGACCATGTGACATCAGGGATTTTGGGAAAATGGTTTCAGGTAGACCACTTTTCACCCTGATGCACCTCTGAGGGCACCATGTGTCCACGAATAAAACCACAATAATTTTCCCCACCCGATATGGGTCTCGACCGTTGATCTAGGCTGCTTCAAGATCCACGGTCCATCGAATACTCTCCTTTGTGCTCCCACTATATCTGTCCACATGCCACCACATATGACCTGGATCTCCAAATCGCGCCATGTATCTACATTTCTTTAGTCACCCGCTAAATCTAAAACTAAGATTTCAAGTGTAATTGTTATGGTGATAACATAGGCTCCAACTAGGGATGCTATCCTCTCTATGAGGTAGCAAAGAAATGTAGACCTATTTCTTTCTTCATTGGGCTGCTTTCAAAACTTGTGTGTGTATCCTATTACGTCTTGGATACTGAACATCAAATTTTAAAACCAAACTTTGCAAACTTCTCTCAATTGGACGTAGAAAAAATACCACTAGGATCCAAATGTACATACTACTGAAAATTTAAAACAATGCTCGATCAAAAATATTATTCGCACACTCCTACCTACCCTAAATGCTAAAAAGGACTGTCAATTAAGTGAAGTCGAAATTCCAATGTAACCATGCAAGTATTTTATCCATTGTTTGTTTACTTTGCACAAGCTTGGTCCAAATCCTTCTTACTGATAATTCATTCAAAAATTCATCCATAAATCCAAATCTCAAAAAATTAAAAACATTTGGACTGTTCATTTCCTCCAATAGGATCACAAATGGATCTTCTAAAATATGCAAAAAAAAAATCATCATGTTTCACTCCTTCCACTGCATTTTTTTTTTCAGGTGATTCAACTTGTTGACTTGTATTAAAAAACTGATAGATTTATTGAGAAGTCTGGTAGTAATAATTTCCTGAGTCATAAGGCAATCATGGTTGGAGAACATCATGTGGTGTAAGAAGACTAATATTTGATACAGAAATTGCATCATTGCAATCCACTATTATTTTTAGATTCTGATTGTAAACCTTCTCCATATAATATGTATTAGGATCATGAATCATATGAGGGAATGTTTCCTCTTCATGGGTCAAGACAGAAGAACAAGCTTCATTCACAAGTGTTTTTCCACTTCTTGGAGTCTCCATAGATGCAGTTTCAAAATCTTTATGCATGTCTAGGCTACATAGAAATATGATCACTATGTCATTTTCAAGGGAAGAAAGACAACTTTGAAATACCTTGTCTTGTTGGAAATATTGTTGAACATCTAGATTAGTCTCAGGAGAAGGATAATAAATTTTAGCAACAATTTTTTGATCAAATTCTTCTTTGATCTGGTGTTTAAGCACAGGTTGTAACTCTGAATTGGAATATCCTTTCAAGTAATCATCTACATGATCATTTAGTGCATGTGGTCATTGTTGGTATTCCTTACTGATGATAACTTCCTCATGTGAAGTAGTGCTATTGTGAATTCAGTTGAACATCCTTGTTTCTTTTGTTACATCATGATTTTCTTTCAACCATTCAAAGGAAGAAAAAAATAATGGAAGATAATCTCCACTTTCAAGTTTACTTCTCTCATCATGCCTTGAGGATTTCTAACTTAAGACATTACAAAAAAATTGTTTTAATAGTTCGAAAGAGGAAAAACACAATGGCAAGGTCCCTTTACCCGATTTCAAACTTTCTCCAATTTCTTCACTATTGTCATAGGCATGTTTTTCAAATCTTTAGATTGTCGAACATGCTCTTTTTCAGCTTTATTTTTTACCAATGGATGCACTTTTGAACTTACAATATCTTCTACACAACAAATAATAGGGACATCAAACACCTAAGAAGAGTGATACAATATTTTGTCAATTTGTTTCATTTGTTTAGTGTGATTTTTCATCAACACAAATTAGTTTGTCTCAATAATGATCTCAACATTTTCTTTCAACAATTTAAATGCAGCAAAGCATAAAGGTAGAGAATTCTCTTCAGTTGATCCAACATTTTTCTCTTTGTAACTGTGATACGTATGTTGATTTATCTCACTGTGCTGTAGAAAAAGAATGTCTTCAACATCACAATAATCCTCATATTTTTCATATACAGGAAAGTCATAAACATGTGCAATGTCATATAACAAGAACAAACTGGGAACATAAACCTGTTTTTCAACAAATTGATTTGTAAACTCAACTTCTTTACTATCTACAAATGAATACATAAAACAATCATCCCTTTGCTTATCATGAGATGGATTAGAAGTTAAATCAACACCTCCTCTTTCAACGCGTGGAATATAACTTTTTGCAAGATCACTAGCATTGGAGACTTCAAGAGGACCTATGATATTGTCAATTCTATGCTCAAGATTCCAATCAACTATTTTATGTTCATATTCACTTTCATGTTCTTGAGCATTCAACCCCTCATTTTGGATCTGTTTGCATGCTTGGATGTTGTGTTGAATTTCCTAAGCATCATTAAACATTTGTTGTAATGCCTTAGTTCTTCTTTCCATCAAGAGGAAAGACAAATTTGGATGAAGAGTAGTTGCATAATGGAGCATGGCAACAACTTCAGTGGGTTGAATTTCTTTGGACAAATTGTGATAGATACTGGAAAACCTTATACTAAATATATAAATAGTTTCATTGATATTCCTTTTTAAGGCATAGAACTCTCTAAGTTTTAGATCCAAAGATTTATTCTTGCCCCAAAACCTTAAAAAGACACCTTTCAATTCCTCCTATGAGCTAACTGTCTCTGGTTGAAAATGTTTAAACCAGTCTTTTGTGTCTCCTTTCAAGGATTGAAAGAAGGCCCTCATACAAACATCATCATGGTTAATCTCAAACAAATCTATAAAATGATCAAACCCTTGGATGTGTTTTTCAGCTGAGATGATATCAAGTTCCCCATCAAACACAGGTAGGTACTTATAGTACTCATGAGGAAAATCATGAAGGACTTGAGGTATCTTCAAGGGTTTGTATCTATGTTGAATCTTGGAGGATGTTGGATCAAATATAGGAGGTGAAATACCAGCCTTGGATTCATGGGGCTCCTCAACTTGGCTATGGTTATCACATGGCTTAGATGGAATATTTTTATCAAGGCTAGTGATAAACTAAGGAGATATTTGTGTATCTTTAAGAGGAGGATATATAATTTCTAGATTGTCATGATCATCATTTGCATGCAGCAAGTAAATAATAAATTATTGTTGGCATAGGGGCAGACCCGGGGTTCAATGCTAAAACATCGCACCAACAAAACCCTAACTACTGGCCCTTTCAAAAACTCCTGTGAAGCAGATGAAGTCTCACCCAAGGTAGAGGCAGGGGTGGTTGTGAGACTCGGGTGTCTGCAACCTTAGCTAGAACACAGATCTATGATTATTATTCCTAATAGAGCACTTAGCACCATCAGTTCCTCAATATGAAATCAATATCTACTTCGCTGATAAAACAAAGCTTTGCAACATTCACACTAATCTAATGCATTTAATCACTTAGAATAGGTAAATAGATCATATCTAGTAGATCAAGCACTAAACATATTCATACAGATCATATCTAACATTCTCACATATCATTAACACTAAGCATAAGAAGATTTATCTAATCATCTCAAATCACTTAGAAAATAACATATAAATGCATCAGAACATCACACAGAGTAGAATAACACAGTATTTATGTGGTTCACCCCCACCTTGGGGCTACGTCCACCAACTCTTCTTATTTATTAGATTCTCAATAGGTTACATGCACAGAGCCTATGAACCCTTCTCTGCATAGGAAAAAATATATACGCATCTCGCTAGATCCATCTTCCTTGCATTATAGCATAAATCCTTCCGCTGTCTGTTACAACCACTTGCACTTAGGTCTGCAAGTCTCTTACAGTCATGCGCTAAGCACTTACAGACTCTACTTGCACTTAGCATACATTCACATCTGACTAGTGGCCTAACATCACATATATGACTCTCCTTACATTGCCTAGACATCTATTTATATATTACAAAATAGGCCTAAGCATGGGTAAACCCATGGGCCAATATCCCAATCCAGTTACATAATACAAAAAACCCAAAAAAGATATAAAAACAGGTCGATATCCCGTGATATACACTTCATCTTGCGCTCCTCCTTCGACAAGTTGTTGAAGTCCAAAATAGGTCAACATGACTAAGAATATCCAAAAACTTGGTCAAGGGATAATAGGTCCCCAACACTCACCTATGACTCATCCCGAGTCAATCTAGTCTGACTAGTTCTTCCTTTAATGCCTCAATCCTGGATCGAGCTGCTTCAACCTGCTGCTGTACTATGACCTCTTGCTTGGTCAACTCCTGGATTATTATGTCATTCACTGGCCCTTCTAGGCATTGTTCTTCTGTGGTGACAACCTATTCTAGCTCTGCTCCTCAGCTCTCCACCTCTGTGAACAATTGGCATGCATTATCTTGTACTAGTTGGAGCCATTGCGTTACATCCATAACTTTTCTTTGAATCGTATGGATCTCCTATTGGGCAGTGCGCTGCTCTTGAGACCACTTCATTCTTTCTACGATCGATAGGGCCTTCAACTATGCCTGTAGTGTGTCTGCGTACTGCTTCACTTCCTGGAGCTGTGACTCCAGTGCCTACAATTCCAGATTCTTGGTGAGGTTCTCATATGTTTCAGCATTGTGGTTAATCAGTTGTTTTCATTCCAGGGCAAGAGATTTTAGTCTGTCAACTAAGTTGTGGGAAGTTGCTTCTCTTAGGTCCCTTACGTCTCGCAAGGTTTCAGGCACAATGCGTAGTTCCAAATCTGCGATGCGTTGTTGTAGCTATTGGATCACTTCTTCAAGTTGTGCCACCTGCTGTGGAACTCGCTCTTTGGTATTTACTTTTATGACTATCATAGAATGAAGTGCTATGTTGACCATTTCCTTTACTTCGAGTTGTTATGCAAGGAACTCTTCCTTTCTTTGCTACATCTGTAATTTTTCTTCATCCCACTTCACTTGGAGAGAAAGATTTTCTCGTTCTATAGTACTACATTGCTCTATAAGGACTCCCTATACTTGTGCTAAAGTCTGGGTGGCTTGCACTATTTCTTCTTGTGCTCGTTGAAGGTGAGATTCGAATGTATCAGCAATTCAATGGATTTGAATTGGATCATCTCCTAGTTCTAGTGTTCCTAGTGGCAGAGGCGCAATGGAAATTGCGTGGCTAGACTGTAGTGCCTGCTGCACCCCTTGAAGTTCAACCTCAATTTGATTGTACATGTCCTCCTGCTTAGCCTCTTATTTTTCTGCTATCTCCAACGAAGCATCATTCAGGGTTGCTACGATGAAATCAAAGTCATCTGGGGAGAGGATAGTCTGCAACTTGGTCATTGTTACTTTTGACTTCTTCCGGGAAGAACGCTTCAGAGGGGAAACATTCCTTTTCTTCGAGGGGTCCTCCTTGTCTTTAGGCGGTGCTCCTTAACCTTTATTTTTCTCTACTTCTGTACCATCTATCTCTTTTCCATCACTCCCTTTCTCTGGTGAGATGGAAGAAGTCTTCATGGATGTACTGTCTAAATCCTGGACCTCTTTTGTCTTCTTTATCTTGTTAGGTCCAGGTGTATCCGACACAGTTTCTGGGCTATCTATGTCGGATATCTCTGCAGGGTCTGCTAGAATAAGGAGGTCCACCGACCATTCCTTGGAAATCTCCTCCAAGTCCTCCTCTAACAGCTTGTAGTAGGACTGCAGCTGTTGCTTATGCCCATCGATGTGCGCTGTGATATAAATGAAATTCCTATCATCGTTGAACTTTATCAAAGGTTAGAACCTGTGTAAAGTATTCAGAGTTATGTGAGGCATAGAATATATGGATACCTTCTACTAGTTTGATCCAGGTGGATATCGGTGGCCACCCACCTTTTCCAACTGGCTCAAAACAATTTTCTGGCAATTTTGGCAATTTACTATTTTTAGCAGGTTTTAACTTTCGGGGCCATTTTGAGGGCCTAAATGAAGGTTTTTTGAGATAAAGGTTCTCAATGATATTTTAAGGCATTATTGAGCCCCCAAAATGAATCTCCTCTATGATACCTTTCCAACGAGCTATCATATGCCTAAAACGGAGATCGTATGCAAAAGTTACGACCCCGGGAAGTTGATGTACTAACTTACCCAAACAGGGCCCACATGACTTTTGGTGCTTCATCTCCTAGGGTTAGGTTTTTAGATGTCTAGGAATTTTTTCATTCCTTTTTATTGTAAAAATTCCTTCAGAGCCTCATTGTAATCATCTTCTTGCAAATGTGAGTAGCCATCACATCTCTTCTAATTAGAGATAAGCTGCCACCATTCTAGCGAGTCTTTCACTCTGTATTTTTACAGTCTCTGTACATTTCTTTCATTAATAGAAATAATGTATTACTATATATCTATGTTTATGGTTGCATATATGATACATTTATGTTATATTATTGAATATCTGTGATATCTCTGTGCATTTCCTTATTATATCTCCGCTCTCATTTTGTGCCAAAAATAATCCAGATCATAGTTGTATTATGTGTGGAAGACGACATTTGATTACCATTGCTTATTCATGTCACTGGAATACCACAGTGTACTGAACTTCATTTTCAAAGGTTCAAAGGGCTTGATTTCTGGGAAGGTTGCACCTTCTGGCATCTCCTAGGCAATGAAAGCGATCAGGATCAATAGCCAGTCGAAATGAAATTTGTACCCTTGATCATGGGCTTCTCTATAGTCAAGCTCTAATTGGTTCACCAGGTACTACACCCAATTCATTTGTAGTCCCTCCTTGCACTTCCCTGCAAGTTCGACTACAAAACCGATGACTTGGGCGGGTCGGTTCTTTCATACTAAATTTCCTACGATCAATTGATAGGCGAGGTGCACTGCGTCGCTCTGGATAGAGTCTACCTTGTAGCCTCACGTGCCCTTATCGACATCATCGTAGGTATCCTTGATCCTTTGAGCTAGAGCATGATCCATGGTTTTTCCAGGATAGAAATCTCGTGGGTCAGGGCCTTGCATACTTGGCCTTATGATCCGATTGATCAACATCAGATCCACTGTGATACAGTGGTTTAACCACAAGTATCTACCATGGTAACAGGAAAACAACATCTTGACACATGCATTCACCTCTTGGTGTCTTTTGAAGTGAGGAATCTTCATGACATTGAGAAGTGTAGACTGCGCGAGGTTCATAGTCCATGACTGAAGGATGATCTTTGAATTCTTTCCCTTTGTTTTGGTCAGGTACTTATGTGGGGCGAGCATGTTGTAGACCTTCCTATCCCCAAGGTTGAAGTTGTTAAACTTCAATGCTGCAATCTTTTCTTGGTCTATGTGAAATGTGTGTATCCCTTTCGGGAGGTATGTAGTGATCAAGGCATGCTCAAAGTCTCTGGGAAAACTATCTCAATTTATTGTGTCACTCAGAGGTGGTAGATAGGTGGGTAATATGCTCAGAATCAACTTAGCATTCGATAGATCATCCCTATGCTTAGTTCACTTCTCATCTGATGTCCGGGATGGTCTGGCTTAAGAAGTTGATGGAGAGACTGGTAGTCCTCTCGTGGATGATGTGTGTACACCTGTGGATAATCCTCTCTCTGACATGACTCTTTTTGTCATCAGGTCAAGGAGCACTTCTGCCATTGATTCTTCGACTGTGTTGAGTTCCTTGGACATATATGCTCGTGATTAATTATATCAAGGTAAAATTAACTTAGACACTACAATAGAATAAACAACAAGAGCGCAATATACAATTCACTTAGTCTACAGGCACAAACTCTTGGTTAGCAAAAGTGTTCTTGGTGTGTGGCACAATGGGATAAATAGCTAAGTCAGCAATAGGTCTCTTGGAATGGGTATGAAGCCTCATTAACTCGGTTTGGTCCATTATGACATGGTCCAACGGCCTGGTGTCAAGGCTTAAATGCCTTTCTACTCGTTCAGGGTGGCAGTCGAACGGTTATAATGTCCCCAACGGTTATATTTCTTCACCATGGCGAAGTGCCATGTGTCGTTGTTCTGATATCCTGGTGAATTTCCCTCTGGAACATTCTGTAACTTTTCAATCTTAGCCCTCTTCTTACTTAACTTCCTAGCCTTCTTTCCAATGAGCTTTGTCTCGGTATGTATTTTTCCATTTTAATTCTTATCTTCATTTGACATAGTCACTGCACATTGTTGAGATTCTTTCCTAGGATTCAGGGGTAGTACCTCTTCTTTATCTGGTCTAGGTACTTCAGTATTCTGTGAGTCCTCTATTGTTCTTGCAGCTTTGACATCTGGGCCTCTAGTGTTAAATAGCTTTGATCTGTTCTCCTATTCTTCAATCAAGTGTGCAATCCTTTTGGTCATGAAATATTTTAACTCTTGTTTATTTTGCTCCAAAAAGTCTTCTTATTCCTTTCATCTGGCTTGATCTCTATCAATCCAAGGTTTTCCTAGTAACATGGTAAAGGGGGCATTGTCTTCAATAAATTTAATAATCTCAAAATCTGTTTTTGTCAAAGTTCCATTGGCATTTGTAGGTGTCTAAGTGAGCTTTCCACATAGGTTTATCTATTTTCCTCTGAATAATCCTACTCCTCCTAATGAAGGAATCATAGCAGGCCTCCCTATAGCTTCCCAAGTTCTCTCTGTCATGATATTCATTGATGTCTCTTCATCCAGAACACAGTCAATGTCGAAGTCTCCTATTCTTTGTTCGATGCATTCTTTTTCTTTGAAGATCTTTGATAATCTAACATGTCAGTGGTCATTCAGGGTTTCTTTCATTTGTAACAATAATTTCTCTAATTATTTCTGGGATTCTCCTATTTTTGGATCTTCCTTGGGGTTTTCCTGGTTTAGATTCATTCCTTCAAGCTTAGAAATCATTCTAGGTAAATCCAACACTTCATTGCCCATAGCTTTGCAACAAAGACATCTAGGTATTCTTCCAGGGAATTCCTTAGCAAGATGTCTTGGTCTTTTGCAGCTGTAACAAAGGGTTAATCCTCTCTTTCTTTTAAATGATCCCCAACTTCTCCTGTATTGCATGCTAGGATTATAGGATCTAACCTGCAACAAATTCTTTCTAAGATCTTTCATCCACTTGTTATTCCAAACATTCTTTATATGCATAGGTATAACATATCTTTCACTATTCTTGTCAGATCTACTCATATCAAGTCTTCTTTCATCTATTAGTGTGCTAGTTTTCAAGCTAGGATAGAACCTATCAAACATACCTAGATCCATACTTTAGAAACAAAAATTTCCACTTGTCTTACTTTTACAGAGTACAAAGCTTTCAGATATAGAATTTTCCTACTATTCTTACCTTTATCAGAGCATAGATCTTACATATATTACCTATTTCTTCAAATCTAACCTATTTTCTTCAGATATGACCTCTTTTCTTCAGATTTGACCTTACTCTTGGCACAAAGCTTCAAAGGTTAAGTAAAATACTACGCACTAGGGAAACAGATCTATTGGATTACTAAGAGGGGGGGTGAATCAGTAATAGCGTAATTATAATCCTTTTTCTTCAATTGTTATATCAATGTAGAATTATTATCCAATAATGAGTAGTAAGAAATAAACAATCACATACATACACAGTACACCATTGTTTTACGTGGAAAACCAAATCGAGAGAAAACCACAGAATGATTTTTCTTATATGTATTGAATAATTACATTCATTGGAAGCACCAACTTCCTTTGTTTTCTAGATGCTACTACAAGGAGGCTCCAACCCCCTAGTTTCTCAGGCTACAACCTGAGGGAAGCTCCAACTCCCCAATTCTCTAGCTACAACTAAAAGGAGGCTACAACACTCTATGTTCTATGGCTACAACTGGAAGGTGGCTACAACCACCTGTCCTTGCCCTGTCCTACCATCCTGAAGTAGAATAAGAATGATGGAACCACTATCACATTATCACTGTGAGATATACCGCTGTAAATCTGTACCAACAAATCTAAACCATGCATCAACCATGCACCAACCTGTACCATAAACAAGTGCATCAACCATGCACCAACCTGTACCAAACAACCTCTAATAACCTGTACCATAAACAAGTGCATCCAAGCATGTACCAAGTATGTACCAATCATGTTTCAACTACTCATCAACCAACATCATCAACTATACACCTCATGTATGTGTCAACTCATCAACTACTTGTCTCAACCATGTACTCAACATGTAACTCAACCAAAATACCTCATCAATTTCACCATCCAAATATGATTTTTAGCTATGTAATAGACCTATTTTATATGATCACATTCCCGCAAACCTTCCTTAACTTTAACCACAAGAGACTAGCATTTTCATCAAACTTTTCTTTAGTTTCACATGCCTAGTTTTGGATTAGTCAACAACCTTAACTTGAAGTAATCATAAATTTGTACCTGTAATGTATAAATATATGAAACTGATATATAATGTTCCTCAATGTGTTTTATGCAATTCCTCCAAGTGTCACTACTTGTAACCTCTCAGAAAAGGAGTTATAGCAAAAATGACATACCTTGTTGAATTCTAGCTTATTCTAGAGAGCGACCTTGTAGAGCATGCCCTGCACAGAATATTTTCTCCATTGATATGAAAATTTTACACATCATACTACATACTGTTCCCTAACCAAAAAAATTTGTCTCACTAAATTTTGATCTGTTATGAATAAGTTACGATGTTTTTACCCGAAACACTTGTTTTTGACTAGTTTAAGGACTAGCCACAAACCCTATTTTCCACAGAGTGTAATTTAAAAAATACAACCACCCACAAGATGAATTATTTAACACACATACTTGGATATGTTTTCTCAATGACATATAAATTTCATGGTCTGAATCATTATAGAAAAAACGTTATAGCGAAAATGGTGAGATGACTTGTAAATAACATACCTTAGAAAACACCATCAAAAGAATTTATCCTTCCTTGCATTTCGGCCT
>JZKD02S2071239.1:932723-950065 GCA_000966675.3 Picea glauca | reverse complement strand
TCATACCAAGCATATATTTCTTGATTATATTCATCCTTGAGGCCCTCCATAAGAAATATCTCCTGCATGTTATTCAATGAATCTTGAATACTATGAAAACTATCATTGAGGCCATATGTGAGGCTGTTTGTGAGGCTATCTGTGAGGCCATGTACAAATGCATCCAATCTGTCATCCAATGTGTGAAACAATTGGGCTTTGAATGATTCAAGAATTTCTTTCAGGTTTTGAGAAGAAATATCCATTTGAGCACCCTATGAACTCTTTATTTCATCAATCTTCATGAAAAAAAAAACAAAAATAGACCCAATAAGTTACAACAGAAAATCGCGGCTTTTTCTAGAAAACCCTAAAAAACTATTGAATTTAAAATGCTCATAACTTCACTTCCCGGACTCCGTTTCGGCTGATTTTTTTTTTGAAATTGGGTGAAATTGTGAGAGGAAATTGGATATGTAATTGTTTTGAGAAAATTAATCCTCCAACTACTACAGAATTAAAAAAAAATCGCACCGCCGTTCGCAGAAAAAACCCTGAAAATTGCAGATTTTAAAACTTCAATATCTTGACCTTCCGGACTCCATTTCGGACGATTTTTTTTTTTTAACTTGGGTTTTTTTCTGAGAGGAACTTAGATATACAACCTTTTTCTGCAAATTTTTCACATAAATATTCCGAAAAGTTCTCGAATGTCGCGGCCCTCTTTTTTCTTCTCAAAAAAAATTTGCAAAAATAAAAAATATTTGCCCACAATGTCTGCCAAGGAAAGTGCTATGATACTGCTTGTTAAGTACCTAAACCAGATCTATAAGTATACTTCATAAATAACCAAGAATAAACCATAAACCATTCACCATAACATTAACACAAGAAATAGAGAAAACCCTTGAGGTAGGGCAACACCATACAATGGATCCTATTATGGAAGGGATCCTCTCATGTTCACTTGCCTCTTCAAGGGGGAAAACTCCTAATGAGCTTCAGCTCCAAATACAATATTTCTCTTCATGTCCCATTACATTGCTTGAACCCCTTTATATAGTGATACCATCACCTAAGAACATTCTAGAGAAGGAATCTTCTAGAAGTAGAACCTTCTAAGAAGTCCTCTTACATTTATTATATCTAACTACCATACTGGGCCTTATTTAATAATATAGTGGACCTATTCCACCTTACATTGAATGACCTCCACTATTATCACTATGGGCCCTTTGGCCCCCCCCACTACCTCTCTAGCTACCTTACATGAAGTAGAACCTTCTAAGAAGTCCTCTTACATTTATTATATCTAACTACCATAGTGGGTCTTATTTAATAATATAGTGGACCTAGTCCACCTTTCATTGAATGACCTCCACTACTATCACTATGGGCCCTCTGGCCCCCCCCCACTACCTCTCTAGCTACCTTACAGTGGCTCACTGCCCAGAAGAAGGCAATGGAGAATTGGGCGCATTGGGGAAGGTTCTTTGGAAGTAGACTAAGTAACATATGAAATTTCATAAAATAAGGTGATCTTAACTCATACTCATCTTTATATGGAGAGAAATCTACTGAAATTGAAGTTGAGTACAAAGGTGGAAATTTTGCATATGTAGAATTTTGTGGCAAGTTGGGATCTTTGGCAAGTCAAGGTTGTGACTGTTGAGGAAAATATATGAAATTATCTTACTCAAGCATTTTTGGATCTTGATTGGATAAGGAAATATATTTGGGAATGTTACCGTATGTTTGTAGCCTAAAAAAAAGTGTTTCCCAATCCACAAGTATTAGTTACAAGGGCTTAGGCTAATATTTTTAATAAAAGATTGTTTGCAAATATATAACATTTTTATACAATTTTCTGAATATATCATATTGCAAAAGAAAATGTGGATATCGAAAGCAAAAATACCAAGTCACATATAAACACAGATGAGACTGAATAACAATCGCTTTATTTCATTCCAAGAAATCAAAAGAATGGTTCTCTTTACAAAATCCTCGTGGGGGGCATGGACCAAGGTTAAAATTAGATATCCTCGATGAAAACCATACAAAATGACTCTAGCAAGAAGTAAAAACTGAACTTTAAAATCTAGATCAGGTTGTCACAGACTTCTTCCCACTTGACTCTGCACAATATCCTTTAGTAGTCATGAAATTTAAATCATAAATAGACAAGTCTACATAGACTATCAAACATAGATCAATACCTCTGAAAACATGCATCTAAATGATGTGATTCAAATTTGAACCTTGTTGTCTACAATAGGACCCTACTGTCATAAAACAAAATTAGGTGTTTAATGAATTGAAGAATGAATGAAAACAGAACTATCTCAATAAAACTTAAGAGCAAACCTTAGTATGTTTTCTCCTTCTATTCTCCCTTTTGTTATTCCTTCTCATTTGTCTTTTATGCATTCCAAATTAGTTGAAGTAGGTCAACTACCTCATTTAGTTAAGTTAACTAAAACTCAACTAACTTTTAGTTTAGGGGAAGAATTAATAATAATAATAATTATAATTATAATTATAATAATAATAATAAGGGTCTTTTAATAAATAATAACTAGTAGATGGGACCCCTTGTGACTCCCTTTAATTTCTTAACAAAAATAAACATAACTAGTCAATCAATCAAACACATCCCTCCTTATAGCTCAATGATATTTCAATTTATATCCAAACATATAATATCCAAAATATCCAAAAATAGTTTGTTGTCCAAAACCCTCAGCAGTCCACTGTTCTCAATAAAACAATAATAGAGTATAATAAAAAAATGTATTTTCCACTTTGAAAGGCATTTTTCCCTTTTTTGTTGCTATCCCCTTTTGAATTTCCTGAATTATCCTTAGGCTATGTAGATCCTTGAGGCTTGATATCACTAATTACATGGGAACAATCATCTCTCAAGTGCATACGAGATGATACAAATTTGGTTGAATCACTTGAGGGAGAGGAGGAGGTGGAAACAACTTTTTCTTTGTCATGCATGTGGTGGGCCTCGATTTTGAGTCTCTTTCTTGCATGGGAGGACTGTACAGGTGAGTGTGCAAGGGAAATATGGAAATTTGCATTAACAGGTGGAGGAGGAGCAGGTAGAGACAAATTTGTCTAGCCACAATGTTGGGAGATTGTTAGGTGAACAATCTCCTGCCATCTGTCATTCTCGGGAACTTCGGGTTGTAAAGAAACATGAGGGGGAACATGGATACTAGGTAAATGCTGGGGTTGGAAGGGAGGCCTCTATGGTCTAGGTTGGACTACCCCTTTTCCAATCCAATTGAAAAATCCATCTTGAAAGAGATGGTTTAACTCTTGAGGATTTGCATCAAAATGTATTGAGAACTTGGGCCCTTTAGGCCCTCTGTTCCAATTTCCTTTGCCCCTGTTATTTCAGCCATGACTTCCTTGGCTGAAGAAGCTCATCCTATATGCAGTGATTATTAGCGAATAGCTTCTTAAACAAACCATACATGAAAATATCTTAATATGAAACAAAGTTTGGCTCAACAATCACATCAAACCCACGCAGTTCAATCCATAAAATTCATTTAATAATTGTCAATGAGCAGGGGGTGAATTAGGGTTCTGGGATATCTGAGGGGATTGTATTGAGCGAAAAAGTGAGAAAATGAAGGGGAGTAAGAACAAGATTACTGTTGATCTTCTTGCGGAAGGCGCTAATGACTGAGGAAACCCTAATCCCTCAGCATCACAAAGCATACGCCAACAACCACAGCCACCACGAGGACAAAGCACTGTAGCGCAACCCACAACAGTTTCTACTGAAGTGGTACAATGGGCACAGAGGGGGGGGGGGACCGCCCCCCTCATACAACAATATTGCTGCAAATGACCGATCTGGCACTCGAGCAAAGCGCCCCACCTTCGAACCGCCGCAACAAATCCGGGAGCAGCTCCTGGAAAGAGAACACGGTCTGCGGAAGGAGATGGACACAGGCATAGAAGCGGGCACCTCCAAGACAAATCCACACAAAGGATGGGAACCAGGTAAATGCATACCCCAGATAGAAAATGCACCACAATATCTTATCAGTTCCACTAGGGTAGGAGAGCACACCGAGTTCATGAAATAACACACCCTCATAGGGAAGTTTTTAGGGCTGTGGCCGTCAGAACGGGATCTCCACAAATGGATCAAGCATTGGTGGAATCCCAAAGGGGAATATGAAGTTCAACTCAGCTCCAAGGGCTTCTTCACAATCATCCTGTACAACTTAGAAAAAAAAGACAGGATCTTTGAGAATGGCCCATACTTTTTCAACTCCGCGGGGCTCTTCCTAAGATTTTGGACTGAGCGATTCAGCCCTGACAAGGAAGACTTCACTATGGCTCCAGTATGGATCCGCTTATACTCTTTACCACAGGAATTTTGGCTAGAGGAAATTCTGATGGGTATAGGGAATACCCTAGGACAGTATGTAAAAGCTTCGGAAGCCACTAGGAAAATAAAATATACATCCTATGCCAGAATCTGCGTCTACATGAATATCTCCAAAGCTCTCCCTGGATCAGTCACTCTAGAGTACCAAGACGAAGACTGGAAGCAAACCCTGGACTACGAACACATTATGTTTCACTGTAGGAGATGCCATGAGCACGACCACCTCTTCAGAGAATGTCCCCTCATCAAAACAACTGCCAAAGCAAGCGAGCCCGCACAGAAGGATGGATTCATCACGGTGGCGACAAAAAAGTGATATCCACCAAAGAAGCCAATCCAAGAGCTGAAGAAGAACATCACTACAAGCAACCCCTATGAGATCCTGAAGCACCTACCGGAGGAAGACGAAGTTCAAGATCCACACCAAAATCAGAAGCCATCGCGGGTCAACCCATCAAATCCAGTTCCCCTGCCCCAAAGCTAGGAAGCAAATAAGGAGGACAAAAATGAAGGAGATGGGGACACCCCAATGCAGTTGGACGAAGGAGATCTGGCTAGCATAGACCTGGAAAAGCTAGAAGAAGCCCTGAATCAGAAGGATCTGCAAACCCTCCCTGAAGAATAGCTGCACAAGGTGCATAAAGTATTCCTTAACTCCTCTACAGGCTCTGCTGCACGGCTAGGTATAGCCTCGTACTCACATCCTAGCTTGAGGAAAATTCAAAGAGAGACCAAGAGAAGAGGGCGCAAAATGGCGCAGCAACTGATCAGGGAAGCTGACAACTTAATGATAAACTCTGGACAGATCCATAAGATCTCGGAGGTTTACCTCCAAACCCCGACTTCAACTCAATGATGAAAATCCTTACATGGAATATTAGAGGGCTAAATGGTAGGTCCAAGCAAAGGACCCCCTGAGAATGCATAAAAGCCGAGAATCCAGACATGCTCTTGCTACAAGAAACCAAATGTGCAGGAGCAAAAGATGAAATCATTTTTTAGCGTATTTGGAGAAACTGCAGCTACATATCAATAGACTCTGCAGGTGCCTCAGGAGGACTAGCAATCCTCTGGAACCTTGCCAGCATAAGCATCCACAATCCCTTTTCAACTGTAGGCACGATAACGGTGCACTTCCAGATCATCGGCTCGGCCCAAGAGGGGGACATCACGAATGTCTACGGCCCCCAAAATCAGTAGGACAAAGACAAATTCTTGCAGAGACTAGAGCTCATCAAAACCTTGGTATCCACACGCAACTGGATCCTCGGAGGGGACTTCAACATGATCCTCACATTGGAAGAAAAAACTGGCAGCACCAAAAAGCTAGAGCAAGACAGTGGTAAGTTCAAAACTCTCATTGATCATCTCAAATTATTATATATAGAGAATAGCAATGGCACTTTTACATGGTCGAATCGCAGATCGGGCACCCAACACATTGCCTACTGGCTTGATCGCTTTCTGTTCTCCGAGAAATTAATGGAATCAGGCTCTCAATTGGAAAGCCTCATCTTACCTAGAGCTGGGTCAGATCACTGGCCGCTGGTTCTCAGCATGAATACCCAGGATACACCCCAATTCAAGCCCTTATGCTTCGAAAAATTATGGCTCTTGCATCCAGACTTCTAGAACCTAGCCAAGGAATGGTGGGAGCAGGCAAAAATACATCATGGCTCAAGCATGTACAGATTTCAGCAAAGACTCAAGAACTTCAAGAYGTCACTGAAGCAATGGAACAAGAACTGCTTCGGAAATATCCTCCAGAGCATCCAAGACATAGAAAGACGACTAGAGGAGATCCAGAAAACCTTTATCTCCGACTCCCGAACCACTGATCTAATGAGGGAAGAAGAGCTACTCAGGGAACAACTTGAAGAGAGACGCAAATAGGAAGAGATCCTCTGGAAGCAAAAATCCCGTGTGCACTGGTTGAAGGAAGGGGAAAGAAACACGAAATTCTTTCACAGAATAGTGATGCATCGTAGGCATGTCAACAGAATCACACATCTCAAAGATGGATAAGGCAACATAGTCAGAGAGCACTCTAAGATAGAGGCAGAGCTCATTCACTTCTACCAGGATCTCCTAACAGAAACCCAGGAGGACAGAACAAAAGCAATCCAAAAAATCACAAGAAACATACCGACTTTAGTCACTCCGAAACAAAATTCCGCCCTCACAAGTCCCATCACTCAGGAGGAAGTGGATCAGGCGGTAAGAGAAATGCCATCGGGCAAGGCCCCAGGTCTGGACGGATTCACCGCATACTTTTTTCATCACTGTTGGGACCTGGTGAAAAGGAACGTGTGGGAAGTGGTCGAGGAGTCGAGAGCATCGGGTGTGGTTCTTCCAGCTCTAAATGCAACCTTCCTCACCCTTATCCCTAAATAAGAGAGAGTCACCAATCCAAAGCACTTCAGGCCCATCGCACTTTGCAATGTTGTCTATAAAATCATCACAAAGGTCATATCCAACAGGCTGAAACCCATCTTGACTCACGTCATCTCCAAAGAACAGGTAGGGTACGTGGAAGGAAGGCAAATCACAGACAGCATCATATTAGCACATGAGGTCATACACTCTCTTAAAACCTCCAAAACCCCAGGTATGCTAATCAAACTAGATCTCTCCAAAGCTTTTGACAGAGCAAGCTGGCAATACCTCAAAGCCATCCTAAACTCCTTTGGCTTTGACAAGGGTTGGATAAAGTGGATCCTCAATCTCATCTCCTCCACCTTCTTCTCCATTCTGGTCAACGACGTTCCATCTGGGCCCTTTTCTCCCTCCCGTGGAATATGACAAGGAGATCCCCTCTCGCCCTTCCTTTTCGTCCTAATGGCAGAAGGACTAGGCAGATCTATCATCGCGGCTGTCACAGACGACTCCCTCAAGGGTATACCGCTTCACAACATTCAGTCAGCCCTCTCCCATAGCCAGTTTGTAGATGACACTCTCCTGCTCAAATCCCCCTCGGCCAAGGAATCCCTCTCCCTCAACTCCATCCTTTCAGACTTCACGGAGGCCTCGAGAATGTCTTTGAATCTGGACAAATCCAAGATCTTTTTATTCAATACCCCTGTACCGGTTCAAATCCATATTTCCAGACTCCTAGGTATACCAAGGAGCTCCCTTCCATCCAATTACCTAGGCGTCCCCCTCACAGGAACTGCCGCCAGATCCATCTCTTGGGAAAGTCTTCTCCTTTCCATTTCCAACATATTAAACAATTGGACCTTCAGACCCCTTAACTTAGCCTCTAGGCTAGTCCTCCTTAAATCAGTCCTGCAGGCTCTCCCCACCTATCTCTTCACGGTCCTAGAGGCTCCTAAGTATGTCATAAAATCCATCAAGACCTTACAGCGCAATTTCCTCTGGCACGGCCTTCAACCGAACAAAAAATGGGCCCTGGTGGGCTGGGAGAAACTCTGCACACCAAAAAGTCAAGGTGGATTAGGCCTCCGTGATCCGGGTAAACTCAACCAAGTCATGGGAGCCAAAATCTGGTGGCATTGTCTAACTGCTCCTGCAACATCCTGGGCTCGCATCTGGAGGCACAAGTATGCTCCACTAACACCTGACAACCAACTAGTCAGGTATAACATCATAATTCAAGGATCCAACATATGGAACATTGCTTGGCATAACCGCACTCTAATTCAGAACCACGCCTTCTGGGAGATCAGGAATGGAGAAAGCGCTAAGCTTTGGCAAGACTCCTAGAAACAGTTCAAACCGTTGAATGAAATAGAAGATCTCACCCCACTTCAAGAGGCCATTGACCCGCAAGCCACCCTGAAAGTCAAGGATCTTTGGCAACCTCAAGGACAGCACCGGCACTGGCGTCACTGGAAACTTTCTCACCAAGATCTAGGCATTCCAGAGGATTTTAACCTGGAAACTTTGCACACTCAAGCTAAACGACGTAAAATCCCAGTCAGGGCTGGCGCAGACATTTTGCATTGGGGATACTCCACCACAGGGACCTTCACGATCAAGGAAGCCTATCACATCCACATCCATCCGCAAGTCGATGGGAAAGAGGCTATCTGGGACAAAGTTTGGAATGCAGTGCTCTGGCCTAAGGTCTCCACCTTCCTTTGGCTACTAGTGCACAACAGGGCGCTAACATGGGACAATCTTCGAAAAAGAGGCTTCATTGGACCCTCTCTTTGTGTGATCTGTAGACAGCAGGAAGAAACCAAGGAACATCTCTTCAATGAATGTCGCTACAGTCAAAGTATCTGGGACCAAAGCGTGCAAACTATGCGTAGATCAGGGCAACACAGAGACATTGTGAATGACACAATCGAGCAATGGGACAATGTCTCCTACAAAAGCACATGCTTAAATCACATTTGGCAACTTCTACCAGGCTTCATACTCTGGTAGCTCTGGAAGGAAAGAAACAAACGAATATTTCACTCGCAAGCCTCCACACCGGAAGCCACCTGGGAGAAAATATGTTCGTTGATCAAGGAGACAATCAGATGCCACCCATGGAAATTGGAGGACCTGAACAACTCACCGGATGAGCAATGCATCCTGCAACATTGGCTACCCCTCCCCTCTCCTCATCCAGCCAGGAGGATCAACAAACCCTCCCAATCCATCCCCAACACTTGGTCCCCCCCACCAAGCCACTTCATAAAAGTCAACTTCGATGGAGCAACCAAAGGAAACCCAGGAACAACAGGATGGGGTGCAGCAGTCCGAGATTCGGAAGGAAAGCTCCTGGGACTATTTATAGGGTTCCTTGGAGAAATGACAAACAATGTGGCGGAGATCACAGGCTTACTGAGAGGGTTGCAGGCTACAATGGAGAAAGACTATCGCAATATAGTCCTGGAAGGAGACTCACAGGTTGCAATACAGCTAATCACTAAAATCATAAATGGAAGCACGCCTTCCAAAATCTCACCCAGCTGGCGCCTCTCAGGTCCTCTAGAAGAGTTCAAAAACCTCCTCACTCCTGCTCTCAGCATTGTGTCTTCCCATGTAAAGAGAGAAGCTAACCAAGTAGCAGACAGCCTAGCCAATGAAGCCGTCGAAAGAGAAGTTTATTACTCCTGCTGGGTGCATGAAGCCTCAGACAGCTCAGACATCTCCACAAGATGCCACATCCTAGCCAGCAAGGATCTGCTCCCCCCGGATGGGGTGCCACGCGTTCAACCGAGTCTACGTGGGAGGCAGCTGGGACGCCAATTAATGGCATCGACCAGTGTGAACCTTCAGCCCATTAATTAAGCTATGCATCGCCTGCACCACCTTAATATGATACATCCTCTCGTGCGAGGGAGAGGTACCTATAGACAAAGCACAATCGAATTTGTGATAATGGCGATGGTACGCGTAGCAATGGAGAGTTTAATTGAGATAAGGGACAGTGAGAGGATGCATTCACCCCTCGTTGTGTTCATTTGGTTAGAGTGGTATTGTCGCCCTCCATTGCAGACAACAAAGGGAGGGGCTGAGCACTGGAGTAGACCTGCACTCATTTGTAATCCTTCCGGCACCTCTACCATGCCCAGGCTTAGGGGTAAGTCGCATTGGGGAGCAGCCTGGTATCGGGTTGAATCCCGGCGCAAACGCATTCAGCACTTCACGCGCGCCCTCACCCTGGCATCCAGGCGATGGAAGAGAAGCCTATGGGCACCCCCCATGGCGATCATTGAAGAAATTAGCCTGGAGGAGGCAATGCAGAGCCTCCCTCCCACGGCTCAAGCCGAAGCACAAAATTCGCCAACCAAAGGCCACCTGGAACGACACAGTGCACGCAGCGACGAGGCCCTCTTCCCAACTTGCGTGGTGGAGGAGGAGGTCACACCTGAGAACGTTACAGGAACGGGAAAGGAAAGTTGGACACCGCCATGGCCAACGGGACACCCTAGTGCAGGAGAAGAGAAGGCGCATGACACGAGGACTCCGGGAGACAATTGCGAACAGGAACAGGCCACCTTCTCGGAGCTCTGGCACTTACCACTCATATTTGAGCTTCGGAGCATGCTCGACGACCTGGCCTTTCAACTCGACAGAGTAGATCAGAGAATAGACATGCTCTTCGCAGCCTTCTCGAAGAGCACACCGAAGAAGCAATTCCCAACGTGTGCACAGGCGTACGTGATTCCAGCAAGCTGGCGCAGAGCAGGATACAAGCGAGCGAGCACGGGTTAGTTGTCTTGGTGTTATTTTGGTTTGGGAACTCTGGTTAGAATTTTTATGCTGCTTTGGTCTAGGTTACTTGTTCAACTTCTTTTAGACTGGCTTTTCTTTTTGAAGTTTAGGAGCACTGCCGCCCTGGTTTCCTTCGGGCAGGGTGTGCCAATGTATCTATGGTTTACTGTTAAACACCTGGAATAGCAGACCCATCTGTCCTAGTTTCCTACTAAGGCAGGATAGCTGGCGTCCCCATCAGCCACTGTACACTCTAGTTTTTTGATAATATAAAAGGTTCCACCATTTTTACTTAAAAAAAAAAAAAAGAACACGATTACTGCTCAACAATTCATTAAACAATTGATTGTGCAACAATAACCAAAACATATCAGATGTGATCCATCTCTGTGTCATTTCTTATTCATTTTAATACAAATATTTAATTTAATTTTAAAGAACAGGGCATTCAAAATGAATCTGGGATCGTGAGGGGATTTGTAATGAGAAAAAAAGTGAGAAAATGAAAGTGAATCATATGGATATTGTTCTTAAAATAAATTAAATAAATCAACTACAATAACTTTGTTTCAAATTTAATCCAAAAGCATCCACTTCCAAGACCAAAACATTCATTGTTCATCAATTGTATGCAAACTGCTTGTTGTCTTAATAATAATTAAATTTCCCACAAATCCTTAATTTATAACAGTCCGTGCATTATAACTTATGTAAACATTTTCCGTTCAACAATACTGTATATTATAACATTGATCTCTTCCTTTTAAGATAAACAAAAAATGCACAACAATATGCTCAACATTTATCCCTGATAATCAATAATGCACCACGATAAACAATCAATAGTCATTGTTCTTCAATCAACAATCGGGCCTGATTTAAAAGTACATGGCTATATTTTCAAAAAAACATGGAAAGAATTAAAAGCATGCACGATCATACACAGATATTCAATCATATCAATCTAAAAAATCTTGAATTGATAACAACAATCAACTGAAACATAAACCCCGATCTTGATCTCTGTGTGTATCAGCATATATAACTTCTTATTTAAACAATTGGTAGTCTTCATCATGATTCTAGTATAACTATATCATATATGAAGCGAACATAACTAAACTGACACACATGCACCCTTTTAACTTTCCAGAAACCTGATCGGGCTTGGTAACCTCACACGGGTGTCTCCTTAAGCAATCAAAACCATGTTGAATTAAACACAGTGATCGAGACCATAAATGAATATAATGATAGCTCTTGACTGTAAGCAACTGCTCATTTCCTTTCTTATTTGTTCAAACAATTTCATCACAGAAGGACCTCATAGAGATTCGACCAAAAAGGATGGGTTTATAAACGAGAGAGCATGTTTCTTTGAAATTCCACAATCATTAAACTGATAACTCGACACTTGACAAACCTCAGAATGTGCCCGAGGAGAGAAAATATAGTCTGAGTCTGAGTTAGGCTCTTAAAAAAAATCAAATGCAGAAAGGAAATGAAATCTTGTTTGTCCTTTTAAACAAAAACACAGAGATCTATAGGTATTCCAATACTTATATCCATTCTACCAATGATTAACAACCACATGAAAAAATACAATTTTTGAAAATGAAACATTAGTGAGCCACATAGTCCTTCGACTTATTACTCCAAGCCCTTGAAGGAACCATAAGTTAACGCCTGAGAAGAGACAAAGGAAATTCGAGTAAAATAACCCTGTGCACATAGGTGCCTCTAACACTTGTAGAGAAGAGACGAGGGTTAACTTAACAGTGGAGGGTATTCAAATACAATGAGATAATGTCTCTTTCCAATCACCCGAGAGATTAATAAATTTTGACAACAACAACAGTGAGGACACACACATTCTTTGTGAAAGAACACCAAGATATAAGTTGTATCAAATCAATACCCACGCAGGCCTGTATTAACGTTCGGGGCCAACCAAGAATGGATATTTGGGACTCTTTCAATGAAAAGATAGTCAAAATGATCCATCAACCACAACTTGGGTTTTGAAGAAAAGAACAGACCAACTGTTGGCATTTTCTCTGCAACTACATAGGGATTACCACAACAACTGAGAGGGAAATGAGTTGACAGACACTGATACACACAATGATGAATAAAAATCCTCAACCATCAAACTCAGAGCCTTATTGCACCACTGTCACTATTATTCCACAAAGACCCATCATAAAAACCACATTGATCAAGCAAACAACCAACACACAAACTTAATAATACCCACTTCTCTACTTACAATTTCCAACATTTTACAGTCATCACAAAAATCCATAACACGATATTTACACACATTCAAAAATATCAAGAACACACAGAATCCAAGCATCACCCGAGCCACCATTTGGTTCATAAAAAAATGAATCCATCATGGATGGAAAGAAAACAACCATACATGTGATAAAAACACTTAAATGATGATTTGGTCGAGCTTTCCCTTCCAAAAATCTGAAAACACAGAGCTTCACAACCAACAGAGCGACAATGAAACAATGGAACAATGCTAGGGTGATGAGTGATAGGGAAGGTTTGGGGTGACGTGCAGTAAATGCACGTCTCTTCCTCACCTGGCTCCATTAAATTCCAAGTACAAGACAACCCAATAAGCATAACATCCATCAATAAATCAAAGCATATAACCAATGCATAATCAATGCGAATCCATCGTAATATCTAAGACCATATCTATTGCATAGTGCGCCACCCGAGATATTTCATACATTAACCTTTGCCATAACTCCATACAATAATCCATATCATCATTTTTATATGTGCCTCCATTCAACTTTAATGAAATTTGTATAGTCCATTAACCAAACCATAGTATAATAGTTAGGACTAACACTTATATCCATTAATTCGAAGTTTGCATGTAGTCTTTTTACATAGTTTCTTTCCTATTTCTATAACTTTAGAACCTTTTCATAGTTTTTTATTTGTTTTGATCATGATACCATTTAATTATCGCTTGCATATATGTGTCTAAGTAATCAACATATGAATTATAACAAGGTTATAACATAGCACATGTAAACAACATGATCCTCATACCCATGAAAATTGTTCTATGTCACAAGTGATTACCAAAAGAATTCTAGAAGAATTTTGTGGTGGGATCCAAGTAGTGGAATTTTATTTCAAAAACATGGGAGAGATACTTTCATGAGGAATCCATGTACTCGAATTAGATACTCAACTTGTCTAAGTCATGAACATGGTACCATGAACACTTGGAATATTGTGACAATGGTTCCACAAAAGCACTATGAAAAGGTTGAGGAAGTCAGTCATGGACATGTAAGTTTGAACATAATTATTCCAAGGGTAGTAGCACTTGTTATAGAGTTTTTTGGGATGGAAACACCTTTAATTGGGGGAGGATCTAACATCCATGTCTTGAAGTAGTGATTGGGAATTTTTGCACAATTACTTCAATAGGATGGAAGATCATGTGATGGATGCAGATTGGGGATTCACATGTCCATTGGAACTACTCTTAGTCAAACTTGGAAATATGAGGGAATATGTGCATGACATATGGAGTGGATGATCACTGGGAAAGATAAATAACACAAGATAGAGTTTCAACCAAGCGAATTGGTAGAGACCATGGGGATAAATGAGGCATGCCAAAAAAAGGTTGCGACCAATATTCTGAATGATTTATATGGATGTGACCAAGAGTGACCAGGAAATTTGGGAGGTTAAACAACCACCCAAGTTAATGGGTGTGTGTGTCCACCTTTTTCCCTTCTTTTTGGGATGGTTTCAACATATGGACCAAGTCATTGGCTTGGGTCCAATTAGACATTTCATGGAATGCAAGACATATTCAGTTGCAGATTCATTTAGAGGCTTCAACATGTATAAAATAAGGCATGGGCCAAGTATGCAAAGAATCCAAGAGAAGAATCCAAGTGGAGTATCCAATCTTAGAGCTAAGGGAGAATGGATCTACAATTGAATATTTGTTACAAAATCTTAGGAGAGTAAATACCAAGACCTGTAGGAGATAGACTGGTGGGGTGCTTCGGGGTTGTTGATCTATAATTAATGGACTGATATTCCACTCAATTTTCCAACATGGATTAATATTGACGAATAAGTTTGTTTTATAATTTTTAATAACCAAATCTAGTGGCAAATTCAATGAAGTAGAATTATGTTTCCCCTCCAAATACCGTGGAACATTTAAAATAATTTATCTTCCACTCAAAAATAAGTTAGGTTAATTAGTGATCAAGCATTAAAATGGAATCATAACTCAATGAATATCTCAATATATAATCAAAGCAACATACCCAACAGATTGCGGAGGAAAAACACACATATGAGACAAGGTTTTACTCTGGAAACCCAACATTCATTGCATAATTTATTATGTTCCAAAGAATATTATGAAGGATTGATCTATACATAGACTTTGTGTAGTGTTACTCACTATGAAGATAAACAATACAACATGCCATGGCTGAGAGACACCTTCTCTTAGAGTGAATAGGCACATTAATTCCTTCATCCACTCAACCTGAAGAAGCATTCCCTCCTTGAGCTTTAATTTATGTTAATGTCCTTCTCCCTTTATCCTTGTGTCTCCCTTCATTTTTTTTTCTTCGCTACATCCCTCATTATTTTAATGGGATACCATTGGAAGACCAACCATCACATTTGTTCATTTCCACTTCCAATTTTACAACAAGACAAAAATGAAATGAAACACATTTATTTACAAATTTACAAACATTTTCCAATATCCAATTCAGATCACACCTCCCCATTGAAAGGATTTTGGTCACAAAAATTTGTACCATGAAGGAGAAAGAAGCATAAGGCCTTCATTTTCCTCTGCATCTCCACCATTCCATTGCTAAAGAAACTTCCATGTTTCTTGATTTTCTTCCCTTGTTTCATTTCTAGATGAGTTATTCTCTTTCTCTCTTGAATTTCTTTGACGATGTATTCTTTGCCACCCTTGACCAAGTGGTACTTTTTCCCTCTCTTGTAGAAGGTAGAATCCCTATCCTACAAGTACGGGATACCAAACATCACTCCATAGGAGTCCAATAGTGCAACTTCACATTCTACCTCATCAACATAGCTGAAAATAATGACAAACTTGTTTTTACATCATCGAGTGATTCTCATAACATTTTTTTCTTGCAACCATACTAGTGAACTTGATTTCACTAGATCATAGGTTTCTAGACCAATCTTATCAAGTAATGTTTCGGAAATGAGATTACTTTGAGAACCACCATCGAACAAGGCATTTAGCCTTCGGTTCTTCACTTGAAATTTGACTCAGAATAGTGCATGTGTATCTCCACTCACCTTTGGTTGTTGCAATGTGGTGCAAACCACAACTTCGTCAAGATCAGAGGTTCTTTCTACTGATTCTTCTTTTGTATTGGTAGATCCCTTGGATTTTCCCTTATACTTTAGCCACTATGGACATAATTCCAAATGAATTTTTGATCACTTTTATTCTTTGTGTCCATCTACATCACAATGATTGAAATTCCTATTAGGATCCCTCCATTTTTTGGCTATGGATGTCATCTTCTTGGTCCATGTGATGCTCTGATTTCTTGGAGTCCAACTCAATGTAGAGAGACTTATTACTTTCTTATTCTATGATTTTCACACCATTAAGTTGCAATTGTCTTAAGATATGGATGAAAATTCCTCCAAGGTACTTCATCACCACTCTTGGCTCTTACAAAGAGATGCCAAACCGAATGGCCTACCTCCTAAACTCAAAAGTGTATTCTTGCACTCCTTGTCCCTATTCTTCCCGAAGGTATTGCCACTTCATGATTTGTTCCTCTTTATAGCCTATGGGATAGAATTGTGACTTCAGTAATGATTTGAAGTCCTCTCATTTCATCACCATGGGATTCTTTACTATCCTCAGTGCATCCACATAACTCTCCCACCATAGTAGAGAATGTCCAACCATATTCAAATGGGAAAAGGAAATATGTTGTGTTTGTTGGACTTGATAAATCCCAAAGTGAAATTCCAATTGTTTCAACCAACTATTCAACACCTCGGCATGAGTTTTTCCATCATACATGGGTATTTCAAGATTCACTTCAACTTTGAAAGGGTCACTGGAAGATAA
The DNA here is from genome assembly GCA_000966675.3 of Picea glauca. Taxonomy (NCBI): domain Eukaryota; kingdom Viridiplantae; phylum Streptophyta; class Pinopsida; order Pinales; family Pinaceae; genus Picea; species Picea glauca. The sequence goes on along the minus strand of JZKD02S2071239.1, from coordinate 933,338 downwards.
ATAAAATTTAGAATTTAACCTTGTACAACTATTTACTGCAAACATATTTTCAATAAAAGAATAAAAAAGATATAATGGAAAATACACACATTACATAGAGATTTTTCCCTTGGAAACCCAAACAAAGAAAACCAACATATTCTATATTTATCATCTCATACATTGTTTAGTATCCAAAACCCTAAACCAATAACCCAGATTAGTAAAAAACCCTAATTCCTCAACCATAAATATAAAACCATCAGCGAAAACCATGTGCCGAAAAACCAACCAAAAAGGGACGCAAAAAACCGACAAAAACAAAATCGGGGGATCCCACCCCCCTGTGACCCCCCGAGAAAGGGAGCGTTCCACCCCCCTCTTATGCCCCTATGCGATTGATGAAATGTAGACACTAGTTCTAACAATGCAAAGAATATAACCAATACCCAACATTCTCCCACTTGTTTTTTTCTTTCTATACAAGGGGTTACAAGTTTACATAGTCAACAATCCAAGGAAACTGTTATCACTCCAAGAAACCCTTTGTGGTTGTAGACCAAAGGTGCTTGGTAACTTCAAGTAAAAATGTTTTTTGTGTTTTGTGTAGACTGATCAGTGGGATAACTCAATTCA
>JZKD02S2071239.1:858052-878223 GCA_000966675.3 Picea glauca | reverse complement strand
TCTTGTACTTGAACATTTAAGTGGGGTAAAAGAAGGTTTCCCCCTCGAAGAGGCTTATTATCTGAAATTATCTCTTTTTCAAGGTGTTGAGTACTTTTCCTAAGGTTTTTCTATGTTATATTGATGTTTGGTTCTTAACATTTGACCTGTTATTAACATTTGAAAGAGTACAACATCTTACTGTTTACTAGAGGCTTGCAGAGGATTGATGCAGGTTTCCTCCCATAGAACAACTGAATCAACCATCATACACAGGACAAACCTGAAGTGTTACTTCAGGTCAGTTTGTTATATTTTGTTTAATAGTTAATTAGTTAGTATAATATAAGTATCTTAGATAAATACATTAGTTTAGATACATAATTAGAATTATTGTTTTAATTGCTTAGCTTAGATATTTTTTTTTAGTTTATTTCTTTTTCATAAAATTATAAAAATCAAAAAACAATAGTTTCGCTGTCTTAGGACAGATTACAAATGAGTTTTGCAGGTTTTCATCTAAATCTGTAATTTTTAAATATTGTACATTTGTGAATAAGTTTTATTTCTGTTAGTAGTTAGATGTTTAAATTCGTAGAGTTATTATAGTATTAGATGGTAAATTGTATATATAATAGTTTAGATTTGTTTATTAGTTTGTTTTAATTGTTATTTTTCATTTAGATTAGTTAATTTAGAGTAGTTTTCATTTTTCCTTAGGACTTAGATCGGCTAATGGAGCCGCTAAACCCGTCAGGGTGGGTTATCCCAAACGGCTTGGGTTATTTAGACAACCTCGGACCAGATCCACTCTTCTAGTTGGAAAGAGTTCAATTTCGCCTGTCAACAAATGGCGCTAGAAGGAGGGCCTGAAATTAATTAATGGAACGAGGCGGTCGTAAGACGACTCCACCACCTAATCACTCACCTATAGTGACAAGAATTCATTCAAATGATAACATTCCCCCTCAAATAGAATCCACATCAAACGACGATCCACGGATCATAGTTGAGCCAACAACCCCAAATCCTACAGGTGGTGACATACAAGAGATTGTCCGCCAATCTCTCATAAAAACACATAGTGCCTTAGCCCATTTGAGGCAACCAAATCGACCATGGGACCAACCTTTGGATTTATCTGATATCAGAGAACAACTCGGAGGCACTAACCTCACTGTGAACCCTACAGATCCAATCCTCACTCCTGCTGCGGGAGGATCTGGAATACCTCCCTCACCACCTCCATCATCTCCTTCCTCTTCTGGAGAATATTCTTCTGATGAAGGCAGTTCCTCTTCTCAGCCTTCCACACCGACTACACCAATGGCCAACCAAAACAACCCTGCTAGACCTTGGCTTGACTAGGATGTCGTAGTTGTACCTGGAGCTCAGCATCCCTTACCCAAACATCCAGAAAAGTGGCTTCCCAAGTTTGACCCTGACTCAAAACAGATCGCTGAAGATCACATTAGAAAGTTTATGTTAGCCATAAGAATCCGAAATGTCGAACATGAAGATGTAGTCCGTAGGTTGTTCCCCTATACTTTCGAGGGCAATGCATCAACATGGTACTTTGCCTAGCAACCCCATACCATCGTGTCTTGGGAAAAGTTTGAGTCATGATTTTTGGAAACGTTCGGAGATGGTAAGCCTCTGGAAGTCCTGGTCATGGACCTTTCTAGCTTAAGAATGAACCCAAAAGAGAAAGTTAAAGACTTTAATCAAAGATTCTTAACACTTAAAAACCGAATCCATGCGGATTCCATGCCTTCCGAGAATCTCATAATAGCATACTATACTAAGGCCTTGCATCAAAGTGTAGCTATATGGGTTAAAATATCTAAGAAAGCCACGTTGTTAGAAGACTTCGAGGAGGCCAGCCAGATTGAAAAAGACATACTTAGTCTTAGAGACTCTACTAGCAACGAAACAGAGACTAGTTCTTCTTCCAAAAAGAAGATTTAAATCCTCCCTAGACCTACTCAAAGTAAAACACAACCTGAAAGCTCTGATTTAGAAAATTTAACTAAAGTCGTTCAGAAACTGTCGAATCAAGTTATAGATTTGAAAAATATATCAGAATAATCTTCATCGAGCAAAGGGCCTTACAAGCCCCTGTTCAGGAAGCCTTTTCCCACCAACCGACCTAATCCAACCACTGAGGGTCTTAATCTAGAAAGTCTGCAATACTCCCTTCAAACAATTCTAGAAGCTAAGGATAACTTGATGCCTCCTGAGATTACTGAGGAGGTAGTTGAACAAGAGATAGTTCAAGAAGAGGAGTCTTCTCCAAATATTTTTGGGCACTTCTCGGATAACATCTTTCAAGCTAACTTTGAGACAATCCATCCCTATAATACCAGGAGTAAGACCGCAAGCAAACCTTCTTCCGAGAACACTGCGACTGTACCCCCAAAGCAATACAAACAAGATGAGACTAAACAGAGTAATGTGAACCCCAACTTAGATTATGATGTAGTTGAAGATCTTAAAAGTTTAAGGGCTGACATTTTTGTTTATGAGTTATTGAAATTTCCATTTCTGCTACAAAACATCACAGAGAATGGAAAAAATGGTAATTCAAACAAAGTTGTGTAGAACAAAGTCCCTCAAAAGACTTCCACAAAGAATAATCTCGATCCTCAAGACAAAGGAATCCTTCCCGTAAATAATGTAAATAATGTAAACAATGTAGATAAAGTAGCTTTAGAAACTGCGAGTAAAAAGACACAAACTACCACCCTTAGCACTTGCAGAAATGTACCTCCATTTTTGTTAACTTTCGAAATATTTAATAGAAACATGCACAATTGTATGGTAGACTCAGGAGCGTCATCCAATGTGATGCCATGGTCTGTGTGCTAGAAGATTAACGCTGAAGTTGAACCCTCTACTTTAAAAATCATCCAGCTTGATCGAACCAATGTAAAAGTTATAGGTGAATTAAGAAATGTACTTATAAGATTATCGTCTAACCCCAAGGTTCATCAAGTTATTGATATTATTGTTGTGGATATTCTAGAAGTGTATGGTCTATTTTTAAGAAGGGACTGGTCAGAGCAGCTACATGGCTATTTCGCGATAGATTGGTCTCACCTATGGATTCCAGAGAATGGCAATCCCAAAAAGATCAAGGTAAATCATGAATGCTACCTTAAGTTCACAGTCACAGATTTGAACGATCCCAACAAACCATTTACACCTTCTGTTGATTCACCCGAAGTACAAGGGATGGATACCTTTTTCATCAATTTCATGGCCGAGGCTTCAGCTATCACCAATCCAAAATAGAAGTCCGAGATTGTAGCATATATGCAGCTAGAAGCTTCCACACAACGGTCTCATGTACCTGATGAAAATCAAATTTGGTCTCTTTATTTTGACGAGTCAAAGTCCAAAGAAGGAGCCGGTGCAGGCTGCGTTATTATCGATCCAGCAGGTAACAAAACATTGATTGTATGTAGGTTAGAATTTGAATGTACTAATAACATTGCAGAATATGAAGCTTTACTGCAAGGTCTCAGAAAAGCTTTAGATATGAACATTCAAAATCTAGACGTTTTTGGCGACTCCGAAATTGTGGTTAGACAGGTAAGAGATTCTATCCATTGTTTGTCTCCGCATCTTAAAAGATACCAATCTGAGGTATGGAATTTAATGAATAAATTTTCTTCTTTCAATATAAATTCTATTCCTAGATTGAATAATGTTGAAGTAGATCTATTAGCTAATGTAGCTTCCAAACTCTTTCTTGCAGAAGGCTTGTCCCCGAATGCATTCTCCATCGAACTATTGTTCAGGCCATCCGTTCTCGACAACTTCACGAACTGGAGAGTCTTCGACGACGATAAGAAGATTATTAACTTTATACACATGGAAGAAACATTTCAAGGCGCAGTGATAGACGAACGCACGCACGATGACAATTTGTGCGATTTCACGGTAATACCAGATCCGAGAACTCCTGAATCTTCATCGGACATGGTAAATTTGATCCCTAAATCTATAATTAGATTAGAGAAATTTTATGATCTTCAATATAAATTCAAAAAATCGGTCAACTGTAAAACCAATAGTTCCTCATTATCATATGAAAAAGTAAACTTAGGGACTAAGGACAATCCGCAGTGCATTAATTTAGGGTTGGGGTGTTCTCAACAAGAAAAATATGCATTTATTAAATTGTTCAAAGAATTTAAAGATGTCTTTGCATGGATGTATGATGACCTTAAAACTTTCGACCCTAACATCATACAACATGTCATTCCTATGAAACCCCAAACCTCACCCTTCCAACAAAAATTGAGAAAAATGCACCCTAAGCTTGAACCGACCATTAAAAAAGAATTGAATAAACTCCTTAATGCTAAGATTGTTTTCCCTGTTAGGCACACTCAATGGGTTTCTAACCTTGTCCCTGTCCGGAAGAAAAGTGGGGAAATTCGACTATGCGTCGATTTTCGAAACCTTAACAAAGTGTCTGATAAAGACAACTATATTGTCCCACCCATGGAACAGATCCTTCAATAGGTATCTGGTTCTGAGAGGCTATCCTTACTAGATGGTTTCTTGAGGTACAACCAAGTCCTGATGTCTCCACCAGACCAACTTAAAAATACCTTCCGCACTCCATGGGGCACCTACGCTTATCGAAAAATGTGCTTTGGATTGATTAATGTAGGTGCCACTTTCCAGAGAGAGATGGACATCGCTTTCCAAGGCTTAATCAATCAGTCTGTCATAGTTTACTTAGATGACGTGACTATATTTTCTAAAAACAAAACTAATAATCTAGCTCACTTATGAGCCATTCTGCAGTGATGTCGTAAATACGACATTTCCTTGAATCCTAGAAAATCCATTTTTGCAGTAGAACAGGGTAAACTCTTAGGATTTATTGTGTCAATTGAAGGGATGATTATCGACCCCAAAAGGACTCAAGTCATCGTGAAACTTCCCCCTCCTACATCCAAAAAATCTATGCAGTCTTTCTTAGGCTAGATTAACTTCGTAAGGAGATTCGTCCCCAGTTTCTCCGAAATGGTCAGGCCTTTACAGAATTTAATTAAGAAAGACACCCAATATCACTGGGAACCCTTAGAAAATCAATATTTTAATGCAATAAATAAGTCCATAATAGACGCTCCTTCCCTCATGAGCCCCGACTTTTCCCAAGACTTCACGCTCTACCCTTTTGCTTCTGACCGTTCCTACGTTGTCGTCCTAACTCAGAAGAACGTCGAAAACAATGAAGTACCCATTACCTTTATGAGCTCTGCTTTCAAAGGTGCTGAACTTAATTACCCAACAATATATCAGCAAGCCTATGTTGTTTTCAAAGCAGTCAAGCATTTATGGTCTTACCTTTTGAAATCCAGGACGAAAGTTATTGTCCCTTATCCAGCCGTCAGGAACCTATTAGTGTAGAAAGAACTAGGAGAAAAGAGGGCTAACTGGGTTACCTCCTTGCAGGAGTACGACATAGAAATTACCCCAGCACATATAGTGAGAGGCCAAGGTTTATGCAAGTTAGTTGTTGATTCAGCTGCAGGACAACAAGAAGAAAGCGATACGTCAAACCTAGGACAACACGATCAAAATGCAATCTTTTGCGCACAAAACTCTGTCAGTCCATGGTATGACGATATAAAATTCTATCTTGAACATGGATCATCCCCCCATCACTTGGATCCCACTAAAAGAAGAGCGTTAAGATTAAATTATGCCTCCTTTCATTTGGTTAATGGTATCTTGTTTCGTCAAAGTTTTGATGGTGTACTGATGTGTTGTCTTGAGAAAGACGAAGCAGAAAAAGTCTTACTAGAGTTGCATGCAGGAGAAGTTGGTGGTCATTTTGGTGGTGACACCACTGCCCATAAGGTTTTGAGAGATGGTTATTACTGGCCCACACTTTTTAGAGACGCCCATCCATTGTGTCGTAAATGCACTATTTGTCAAAAAGCATCAGGGCGTTTACAGAAACCAACATTTCCTTTGCAGCCCGTTTCAGTAGACTCTCCTTTTCAGCAATGGGGACTTGATATCATAGGTCCAATCAACCCCCCATCCTCACAATAGCATAAGATTATCATAACAGCCACGGATTACTTTACCAGGTGGTCTGAAGCTGTCGCGTTGAGAACAGTCAATACCAGTCAGGTAATTGCCTTTCTAAATTTTAAACATTATTACTCGTTTTGGTATCCTTGACTGTTTAGTATTCGATAACTCTTCTTAATTTTCCTCTCTTGATATGAGTGAGTTCACTTTGGAAAAAGGAATTAAATTGAAGTATTTTGCTAGCTATTACCCCCAGGGCAATGGATTGGAAGAATCAACAAATAAGAATTTGATTAAAATCATTAAGAGAACGGTGGCTAAAAATCACAAAAACTGGGCCAATGCAATGTTAAATGCACTTTGGGTTGATAGGGTAACCCCAAAATCTGTTGTAGGAAACTCTCCTTTCTTTCTTGTTTATGACAGAGAAGCAATTCTGCCACCACACATTCTTCTTCCTTTACTACAGCTGTCGCATAAAATTCAAGAAGAAGATTGTCCCCCTTTATAAAACTGAATTAACGCTCTGATGAAGCTGGAAGAGGTAAGAGCCCAAGCTAAATGTAAGTTATATCAACATCAAATATTGGTCAAAAGCTGATTCGATTCCAACTCTGCCTCTGATAGGAACTTCGAAGTAGGTGATCTCGTCCTAAAATGGGACAAACTGCATGAGGGAAAGGGAGAGCACACGAAATTTCAAAACTTATGGCTTGGACTGTTTTTAATTGCTGAGAATTTGGGTCCCAGCTCTTTCCGGTTGTAGAATCTAGAAGGGCAGCCTGACACCTATCCAGTGAATGGCCAAGCCCTGAAAAGATACTTTGCTTGATGACAACCCTTGTATATTATGTACATATTTTTCTTTGTCTGTTTTTCTTTTGCTATTTTGGTTTGGATTTCTCCTTTTTCGTTTATCATTTTGTGTTTTTGGAAATACACATACCTGCATAGTGAGTTATTCAGACAAAGAAAACAGAAAATTCCTTCACTGAAATGGATGCTGAAAAATTGTATAAACATCAATTATATACTTTTAAAATTTACATCTGTGATTGGTAAAAGTTTGTTGTTTGAAAGAAGTCAATTGATTTCGATCTCTGAGTAAAGCCTGTCAAGGATGATTTTAGGGGCTAAATTTCGCTCATGGGCTAATTTTCCATGGTTTTTCCAAAAACAAGATTCGCTATTTTTAAAATTATTCACCCAAATTCTATAGGATAAAAATATTTTACCTTAAAAATCGCCAAAATTTTATAAAAACTATATACAATACTTAGAAATTTGAATATTTTTACAAAAATATCGTTAACATTTATAGTTGACATATGAAAGAGTAGTAAAATTCACCAAGGTTTCTACATTTTAAAATAAATTTCCATCCTTAAAATCATCCCTGAAGCCTGTCATGATCATCTATTATCTTTTTACGCTGTCCCTTTTCCTTAAGGGAATGACTTGGAAGATGTCTCCCTGCCTTAGAAATTTGGTTATGTAAATGAAACATCTCTAGATCTTAATAAAGAACAGTTCTAAAAAAAAATTCTCTTGAGGTCTGTAAAAAATATGTTAAAATATCATAATTTTCAGCGTCACCCCGCTCAACTATATATCTTTGAAAAAACAAAATAAATCATTAAAGGGTTGTGGGAAGTGCTTGTAGACCCATCGGGATACTGAACATGTCTTTTGGCAGCGGGTAAATGCATGCATGATGCCAAGACAACTTCGTCGGGGTACTGAACAGGCCCACTGGCAGCGAAGCAATGTCGAGTATATGAAAATTGGAAAAAATAAGATAACTTGACCTTAAAATGTCCTTTATTCTGATCTGGAACTTCTTGGTAGGATATAGATATCAGAGTGCGTTAAATGGAAACCCTATCGAGGCTATGGATGCCTGCTAGCAGCAGTGGCTCTTTCAACAGTATTGGAGATTTTATCTTTAATATCGTGGCTTGTTTGTCTTAATACTATTATCAGTTTTCATCCTTTAAACACTGCTAGAATATTTGGTTAATGATGATGTTTACATGATTTTCTGGTTGTCATTTTTGAGTTAGAATTTTCCTCATCTGAATTTTTTCTTGTGGAAGAGATAACTGCCTCTACCAGTGTGTCGCCATTGTTGGCAGCCAATTCACATTTTTATACTGTCCTTATAAGCTGCCTACGCCTGAGTTTTGCAAAATTTGATTTTCGTCACAATCTTCAAATAAAACGACACTATTGTTTGCCCAGTTGCCTTTGTTCTTGCTTTCACAACTGCAAGCGTGAAAACTTGGTTTTTGAAGACACATTAAAGTCATCACTGGATTGTTGTAATCATTCTTGTCGATATGTCCATTGCATTTCTAATTTACTTATCGTTATACAGTTGGAAAGACCCCTTGATTTGTACTCATTTGGCATTCTTTGAGTGATTATATGATTTTGTTTTATGAGTGATCGAGTTTGTAATGCATTGATCATTGGATTTATATGTTCTTTGACACATTGGTTTCATGAAAACACATTTGTGTTGTAATTAAACCCTTGGTATAAATCGTTTCAAACAACACATAACTCATATAATCAAACCCTTGGTGTGATTTCAATTTATTGCTTTGGTTTTAAAACTATGGTAAAACTATGGCTCGCGCAAATTTTTGGTTCAATTACCATATATCCATTGATTAATCGAATGGTGTAGTTGTTAACATATGCATAGTGGGTTGAATAGTTTTATGTGCCGGCGGTTGTACTATGGATATGACTGTTGTGCATGGGCCAAAATAGCTCCACCACCTTCGCATGATCTTTCATTAATGTTTTCCCCCTATCCCGGTTCACCTTTGCTAGTTTCGGGTAAGCCTGTGAGTGTTCTGCCCCTGCAAATGCTATGATCAAACCCTGACTCGGTCACCTCACTCACCATGTGCTCCTGTCTATGGCACCAGTGGTGCGAATAGAGCCAAACGATAGTCAATCTCTATTACTGTTTGATGATGCCCATAAGGATTTACAAGACAGTGGCTGGCTTCGGTTTATAAAGAGGTTCGAGGGCTTCAACCTTACTGTTGCACAACAATTTTCCCTCACATTTCATGGGTGTAGGGATAAAGTAGGTGACATTCAACTTGAACTCAATGAAGAATTCATAAGCTCTGCTACAGGATTGGCAACCACAGGCTAGCGATGGTTCAAAAACTCCAAAGTTGATGAGGTGTCATGGCCATTACTATTCGTATCAAGGAAGGTTGTCTCATGTGACAAAGGTATTCCTATTTCCATCCTTAAACCCAGGTGGCACGACCTTTTGGTAATTATGAAACAATTTGTGACCTGAGAAGATCAGTATGGATTGGTTTTTCTCTATCACCTCTGGTTGTTAATGAATTTCATGGGCTATCCTTTGAACATGTTGCATTACTTCTTGCGTAGTCTCTATAAGATGTCTAAGAGGTACAAACCTGAGAAGGTTGATAGTATCTTGTTTCACCATGGCTTGATTAGAATCATCATCGTCCACCATTTAAATCTTCATGGCGATAATTGGCAAGCCTTTCTGTCTAGAAATGGCTTTGTTGATTCAAAGTCTATTCAAACTGATAAAGTCATGGTTAGTGAGACTATGGTCGAGCCACACGTGCCATTCCATGTCCTCCTACCCCCTACCAAACCCTCTGTTTTCCCTGAGATTGACCTACCCGACATCATAATAGACAAGGCTGAGGTTGTAAAGAAGCCTATGAGTAAGAATGTCAAGGGTAATCCTACTGTCGACAGCAAGGGTAAAAAGAATTCTCGATTGATATCGAGACTTGCCCGGAATAAACCTAAGCCCAACGTCGACCAAAAGCCTATAGTCCTGAGCGAGGACTTGGACTCTGATATCGAGCATTTCCTGGCTGAAGAGTACCCCTATTCCCATGGCTTATGCTCCGAGCACCCCTATGACTATGTATCTAATTTACCCCCTTGTCTCAAAAACAATCCTAGCTACCCAGGAATCAAGTTGCAGAATGAAAACCCTGGTGACTTAAACAAACCCCCCCTTGTTTCGAAGCCCGAGAAAACATCATGCAGCCAATGTAATGAGTGGCTAGAGAGTTACTTCACCGACATTCCCTTATTACAATCGAAGATTAAATCTTTAGAGAACCAAGTTACAGTGTTTTCAAGAGAAAGGGACAAGTTTCAAGCTAATGACAAGAAACAGAAAACCACTGGTTCGATCGTCTTTAGGAATGTCGAATCGACGATAGCCTTCGTGAACTCCAAACTATCATAACCAAGTTGTTTTATGATTAGCCAGGTATGAAATTCAATATCAATTTCGTTTTATGAATTTCTTGGATTAATATAATGAATTGGGTTTTGGGTTTCAATTAGCTCTGTTCATTATTCGAATGATTCTGTCATAGTTGGATTATCAAAAATGGTTATGCTCTGTCTCTTGTATAGTAGATTCATTTTACTAAACTCAAATGTAGCTATGATTTGGTTATGCGATTTGGTCATGTCCAGTTTAGTAATTGATTGGTTTTGAATGGGTTTGATTCGTTCTATTGGTTTGAATTAACGAAATCAATGGGGTTTGTTTTCGCTTGGATTTTAATTGTATCCAACCTGTACAGGAGATTTTTATGCTAAAATTAGAATACAGTTGTATGCCATTAGCTCTGATTTAGTTCTTATGATTTGATTTTGAAACGATTTCGTAGGACTGAATTGGTATGATCATTTATGAGTGTAATGCATCATTATTAGGGATTGGTTTGATAAATACGATGTAGTCTATTAAATTAGAAAAATGACTCTGTTTTGTATTGAATCAACATTCTCGTTTGGATTTGGACTACATTCGACCTGTGCAAAGTATCTCTTCGCTAAAATCGTGGAGTTGTGTTGATTCATAACGATTGTGTCAAACCCAAATTGTTTCGATTCATTTTGATTTGATTGATGTGTGACTTGAGTTAGCACAATTGCTTGTATGAGTTGGGTTGGTATCCAAAATAGGTTTGATGCTGCTCTGTTGGTTTTGATTTAAAAAAAATGATTTTGTTAAGCTCAGATCGACATATCTTGTCTCTGTTGAATTCATATGAAAAACTCGGCTAATAGTTCATTTTGAAATTGATTCAAGTGATGAGTTCGTTGACTGTCAATTGATTCTGTCTGCTCCCAATTGGCAATAACAATCACACATATCCTGTTACCAATTGATTAATTCATTTACGATTTCATTTGCTTCAATTTACATGCCAGTTTTGATTTGGTTTGCAAATAGCATGATTGTTTGTATATGTTTAATATAGTTATATCAATTTGAAAAACGATCCTGTTGATTTCGTTTGGATTCGACAATGATTGTGTCGATGGCTGAAGCAGCATAAACTATTTGTGTTGATTTCAATTGGTTCATGAAAATAATTTCATTGCTTTCGAATAATATGAGAGATTATGTCTACCCCGAATTGGTGATAACGAATTAAACAGAGTGCATCCATCTCTGTTATCATTCGGTTGATCACGATTTTGTTCAATTTACATACAAGTGTTAATTTTAATGATTTGTTTGGTTTCTAATTAGTAATCAAAAAATGTTAAATAGTTTGAATATATTCTTTAAGATTTAAATTGATTTTCAAAACGATTCTGTGTCCAATTTAGACCAGCTACAGAATCGCAAGATTCTATAGCTAGTCTTAAAAATTAGTTTTTTGACAATTTTATCAATAAAATATCCTCTTAACTTGTCTGTTTTTGCCTTCTTTCAGGTACATACAAATTACCATGAGCTATTGGGCATGATATAGAAGTTTATGAGATACTTTGGATTTGGTTTTGTTTTAAGTTGTTAGACTTGGGATATTTTCCCAGATTTTTGTAAACTGATTTGATAATTCCCACAGGGATGTTTTACCCTGTGGGAGGTCTTTAAATACTTGTCATTTTTTGTAATATGATCATCATCCTCATTGTGGGAGAACCAGACTATGGATTTATGATACAGACTGAGATGAAAGTTGATGTCTTGTAACAACTTTTACTTTCAATATATCAAACTTTTGTTTCAAGTTTTATTCATATCATTTTGTAGTCGATTATAGACTACTTTAGCTATCGTAATCTATTGCAGGTTGATGTGACTTGATTAATGTGTAATCTATATCTGATTTCTCTCTTATTTAAAAAATACGGCAATTAATTTGTTTCAGTTAATGAATTACAGATTTCTCTTCTTCGTTGATTGAATCATTTTGTACAAATCCTTACACGCAGATTTATCTAAATGTTATGATTTGTAAATCATAAGATTGATGTAAATTTTTATGTCTTGTTTGTCCTGTTATTAACATTTGAAAGAGTACAACATCTTATTGTTTACTAGAGGCTTGCAGAGGATTGATGTGGGTTTCCTCCCATCGAACAGCTGAATCAACCATCATACACAGGACAAACCTGAAGCATTACTTCAAGTCAGTTTGTTATATTTTGTTTAATAGTTAATTAGTTAGTATAATATAAGTAGCTTAGATAAATACATTAGTTTAGATACATAATTAGAATTATTGTTTTAATTTCTTAGCTTAGATAGTTTTTTTTAGTTTATTTCTTTTTCATAAAATTATAAAAATAAAAAAACAATAGTTTCGTTGTCTTAGGACAGATTACAAATGAGTTTTGCAGGTTTTCATCTAAATCTATAATTTTTAAATATTGTACATTTGTGAATAAGATTTATTTCTATTAGTAGTTAGATGTTTAAATTCGTAGAGTTATTATAGTATTAGATGGTAAATTGTATATATAATAGTTTAGATTTGTTTATTAGTTTGTTTTAATTGTTATTTTTCATTTAGATTAGTTAATTTAGAGTAGTTTTCTTTTTTCCTTAGGACTTAGATTGGATAACGGAGTCGCTAAACCCATCAGGGTGGGTTATCCCAAACGGCTTGGGTTATTTAGACAACCCTGGACCGGATCCACTCTTCCAGTTGGCGAGCATTCAATTTTGCCAGTGAACACCACCAGAAGAAAAAATAATCATTGTAGGGTGTCTCCACCCTACCTCCCCCCTGTCTTCTCATGACCTTGATCCACCATGCCATAGACGGATTGCATGGTCCTCTAGGAAGGATCTCCACTCTAGGTCCCAAACCTAGAATTCACTCGAAAAAGAAGCTGCAAATAATAGAGGCAAACCCAAAGTTCCGCTTACCTCCTTTCTTGTACTCTGTCAAATGACCTTTCATATTGGTCAGTAGTGAGGTACACTAATCATAGAAAGTGGGTCTCGCACACTCCAATGCATAAAAAACAAGTGGTCTCGATGCTTGATGCAATGAGGCCGATCCTATGATCCTGGTAAGCACGAGAACAATGATGTTCAGGCTAAGGTTACCTATAGACCAGATGGGGATTTGACTTCCCACCATGGGTGTCCCTGCGACATAGTGGGCTTCGATATACTCCTCGACCTTCATCCCACTCCCTGCCCCATGTGACTTGAGGACCACGACCTCTCCTCAATGTGAAATTCCAGTCAAGAAGTAGATGTCCTCTACTTCAATCCTTAATGGTTGTCCATCAAGGATAAAGCTCTCACTATCAGGATCCCAATAGCCCACCAACATCTCAAACAACCTCACTTGGGCTTTCATTCCTTTGAGAGCCTAAAACTTGTATAGAACACATCTTTTTAGAGCCGCTTAAACCACCAGATCTTGATCCACTGCTACATCTACCACCTCATGCTCTCTCTCTCTCCATTCCAACACCATCCTGCAAACAAACAAATCATTTTTGAGTTAGAAACCCCTCTTTTTTTCCTTTTGCATACATATACATGAATTTACTTGCTCACAGTCATAGGTAGGGCTTGATATACGCCCCCTTGTGGTTCACACAGGGCTGTATACCTAGTCGTACATGTGACCTATTCAAAGAAACTCGTGTGTACCGAAAATCCCAAATTGCACCCTAAAAAACTAACAAAATAGAACCTAATTCGAAAATCTAAACCATTGAATTTGAAGAGGATGCGATGAAGAGTTACATGATCCAGACGGTTCATGATTCTATTGCCTATTTCTCCCGCAATCGTTGTTTGAATCTTGGAGGTATTTTAGTCCAAATTGCACTATTTGGGTAAAAATGAAAATGATACAATAATTTGTGATTTTATTACTATTTATAATCTATTTTTACCCACTTGATATAGTTTCATGCTATTTTTTCACCAAACAAACTAATTCAAGAATGGTTCTAAGCTAGTTTTTTCAGTTTTGACTCAGTTTTCTTGCGGATTTCAACGTCATAGTTGGTCGTTCATCTCCTCGGGCAGGTATAATCATAACCTAGCATATAGGATAGGTATCTACTCCATCGTGCATTTTGAATTATCCTTCGACTACCTCTTTTTACGCCTTAGATACAAACCCATTTATTGTGACGCATAACCCTCCATCTATTATTAATAGTGTCGTTAATAAATGGTAGAGACTTACCAAACATGGGTACCCTAGTTAGAACCTCTTTGTCATTTGGCGCCCATGCCAATTTTTTCCTTAGAACTATGAGTCCATTATAATTCAACACATGACTTCATGATGAGCCTCATTTCTCATTCATGCACATGTGGCCTTATTACCCACAGACTCCCAAAAATGAGTCTCAATTAAGCTCTTTTCTAACTCATCTAAAAACTGAAAAGATCGTCGAGTGATTTGTCCCTTTCACACTCGTTAAAGTTGAATTTGAAATTTCATGATTCTTAGTTAATCTCTTTTCTGACTCGCTATCAAAAATTGAAAATATTTCCGAGTGAACTTGTCTTTTTGACACTCATAAATTGGATTTGAAAAGACGTATATTTGGCACAAGTTTACCCCTTTTTCACACTAAGTAGACTAAAAGATATAAAAAAGGACATTTTTTGTCATTAATTTGTGATTGCATCTCATGCCCTGACTTTCTCTATTGATCCTTTATCCAGTTCTTGCTTTGCATTATAAACCATTGCCAAAGCAGGTTTCATCCTCGACCAAGCAAAACCTTGTTTATATCCTTCACAATTTGACACCCTATACCCTAGAGGGAACATCACCCTGAGTGTCCATCTCCCACATTCATTTCCTTGCATTGAGCATAGGTACGTTCCACTGCTGGAACTAGTTTTTCTTACTTGTGACACTCATTCCCTCCTCTGTATCATAACATTCATTTGTTATGAAAAAAGAAATAATGACGGGCGGGAAGGGAGTACTATATTGTAATTGGCAGCAGTCGTGTCGCCTTTGAATGGAGAAAATTTTTATTGAGTCCTTGTGTCATCATAATTTTGGGTTTACCCTGGACTTAGGAAGTTGATCTCGCTACAGAGTTTTCTCTACCGACTAGTTTCTCTTCCAGTCCCTATAGAGAACATTATGGATGCCTCATGCATCTAATTGTCACATCATTGAGTAAATTTTGCCAGATTCCACCATATGTCTCATGCTCTTATTCAAAGGAATTCTATCAACCTGTGTTGGCCACTCCTCATAAATCTTGACCTTGCATGTTGGCTATACCCTCAGTTTGTCTCAAAATCACATGATATTTTGGTCTTATCATGCACCCTGGCCCTACTTTCATCATTGGTAGGTCACCTTGAACCCAACAATCGACATTTCATCATTGGTCATTGACTGGGTGGTTTCCCTTCTGTTTGAAGGCAAGACATCTATTCACACTTTGGGATTTGTGCAGTGTCTTGGATGCCATTATCCTTATTGGTGGTTTCCTTTCCTTTGTCAGCAATTTTTCATCATTGGCTTCCATTCAAAGGGTCTTTTTCGTGTACCTCTTGCATTGGGAACACGTGGAAGATGCATAGGGCCATTGGTTCGTGAACATGTTCTTTTTCCGATCTCCACCAAATCATGAAGCTCTTGCTTTGTTCCTCATGCTGACTGATGAGAGATGCCTCAATGCTCTCCTTTCAATGGGTCTCTTTCCATCGAATTCAGCTCATTTATTATGGATATGGGACCTAGATTTTTATGAAAACCTTGAGGCTTGCAGTCATTAGTGGTAGGACTTCTCACCATTGACAGATGGGAATACATCAATGTCTCCTAATCAATGGATTTATCAAGTGTTCGACATTGACTCCTTTTTCACACTTGTAGGAATGTACTCGGTGCCTTGATACCTACTTTCATTATTGGTAGGTTGTCTCGCATTTGTTAATAGTATACCTCAATGACCAGTAATCAAATGATGTCTCATCATGTTTGACCTCAACTCCTTTATTCACATGATGTATACTTGCACCTTTGGCAGATAGTGTAGAATACTTGAAGACATCACTATGTGGTCGCATCTTTTCTAAGTTGTTTCTTCCCCTTCATTGGACCAGTATCTATTTAACTTAAGTGATCATGGGAGATCATATTGTAATCCATGGTATACAGATATCTTTAGATTGATTTTGATTCTGGTTTCACTGGGCCTTGTTCGTGACTATGACAGCTTTTGGCATGTAGCCATGTAGTATATTTTCCACATGGATCTACATTGTATTCTTGGTAGCCATGTATGTAAATTCAGTACATAATGTAATGAGAAATTGAGTTCATCCAATTGGTTCTCTACCACTCCACTTCTAGGTTATTTATAATGTATTTTGGCCATCGCAGACACTCCTCTGATATCACACATTAGAGGGCATCTACTATAGCAAGATTTTCCTCACCATTGCTATGTTGCACAGAGGGCCTTTTTCCATTTCCCTATGCATACTTATCATCCCTTTTTGATGAATCTAGAGCTAAAAATATACATTTTTACACATATACGCTCCCTATATACTATGCAAGATGTGTATACGTTGGTTGCTCCACTACAACCCGCGTACATCAGGATTTGTGCCAGAAAATACAAAATGAGGTCAGTTTTCCATGTCACGATAGAATATCTCTGATCCTTGGCCTTCCATATACTGGAAACATTCTGACTCAGCCCTTCAGTTGCATTCTGAAGGCTATAAGAGCACAATTTTGAGCTGTGGAAAAGGGGAGAAAGCATTCAACTTTGAGAGAAAAGTTACTCTGGATAAATTACTTCATATTGAGTCTGCATCCCTTTGTCCCTCAAGTCTGAACACAATGTTCAACCCCCAAGATCTTTCCCTATTGTTGAGAGGACCTCATTGCCTCTTTCCTATGAGCTTGCCTTTGGTGGAGGATTGAAGTGGTGGAGACCCAATTGGAAGGAACTTGGTTTCTTGGTTTCTAACCATGCCGACATGGAAGTCTGTAACATTGTCACTTCTGCTGATCAATTATTAATAGAAATACTCCTTTCCCATCCTATCAATATCTTGCAAACATATGATTATTATCCATGGGTGTGTTTGTATTGTTTATTAATGGATTATGTTATTTGATGTGCTAACCCCTTTTATATCATCACTATAGGCTTTCTTTTCTTGTTTGTTGAGAACTTCTCACTGGTATAAAGCTTTGGGTCAAAGTGCTCAATGGTGGAACATCATCAAATGTTGGATCGAGGTAGGCCTCTTTCTTATATTGCACATTAGTCTATATAGCATATGTTGGAATTGAGCTGATTTCTACAGTCATACCTGTCTGTTGTGGTTTACCCTTGGCCATAGAGAGTTTTTCCCTTGTAACATAGGTTGATCTATTGACCATGTAACATGCAATACCCATTGCCTCTGTCCATAATTCTTTTCCTAACCTGACAACACTGAGCATGAACCTTTCTTTTTCCATCAGAATCATGTTCATCCTTTATGAAACTCCATTCTACTGAGATGTATATGGATTAGTATTCTTCCTTTCTATACTACACTTCTTACAAAACTCTTCAAATTCATTCCGACATAACTCTCCACCATTATCCATCCTCGACACGTTAATTATTTTCTCTGTTTGATTCTCAACAAGAGCCTTAAACTCTTTAAACCTGTCAAAGACTTCAGATTTATTCTTGAGGAAATATGTCCAAGTATTCCTCGAGAATTCATCTATAAATGAGACATAGTACACATATTTTCCAATGATGGAATAGGAACAGGTCCAAACACATCATTGTGCACTAGTTATAAAATTCATTTTTCCCTCATTGCATCAGAGGGGAATCTTACCTGCTTCTACTTTCCATATACACAATGTTAACATAACTACAAATCAAAAGAGTAGTTATACATACCTTCAACCATACCTTTACCGTGTAGTAGAAAAAAACCCTTCTCTCTGATATGCCCCAATCTTTGATGCCACAACATAACCTTTTCTCTAGATAATGTAGGATTTTTTTCTTCTTCAAATTCAATATCGGGAACAATAGCACTATTACACCCATCACTAATAGTTCCTCCTTGCAACTTATACCAATTTCCAATCCAAAATCCCTTCAGCAAGATGATTTCTCCTCGAACCATCCTACATGTTTCTTTTTCAAATATTGTTTTTATTCCTGCATCGTCCATTTTTCTTACATAAATCACATTTCTAGCCAATCTTGGGATGTGCATAACACTAGGAAGTGTTCTAATACTTATAACTATGAGCCTCAACTTGAATTTTCCTCGTCCTATGATTTGTTTTGTTGATTCATCACCTAGGAAAAAAACACCTCCATCATACCTTTCATATTCACAAAACCATTCCCTGTGGGGAGTCATATGAAAGGATTCACATGATTTAATTAGCCATGCCTCATGATCTCCATGTGTTCTTGAACAAGCCAAGTACACATCTCCTCCTTCTTCCTTGGACATATTTTCTTCTGTAGAAGGAGAATCTTCAGATCCCTTCGCTCTCTCAATGCTTCTGGATCTACATTTCTTCTTTTAGTGCACTTATTTTCCACATCTTCATCACACCTTTACAAAATTTCCAAGAGATTTAGATCTCCCACTTGATGACTTAGATCTATTTCTTTCCTAAGAGCGTTCTCTTGCAAATAATGCATCTATGTTTTGTCCTTCCATGTTCTTTCGTCTCATATCCTCCAAAAAAAAGGATGAGACCACATCATTGAAAATCAAGGTAGTTGTATTACTACATATGGCCACAACCAGACTATCCCACAAGTCTGGTAAAGAGCATAATAAACTGATACACTTATCTTCATCTGAAATTTTAATCTTAATAGATAATAAATGACTTACCACAGTATTGAATGTGTTTAGATTCTTTTTCACTGAGTCTCCATATCTCAGCCTCGGGTTATAAATATTCTTCCATAGGAACAATTTATTTACCGGGTACTTAGACTGATACAAAGCTCCCAACTTATCCCATAACGACTTGGTTGTAGCTTCCCCTGACACATTCAGTAATAATAAATCTAACAAACACAACCATATTGTTCTCTTCACCTTTCGATCCAAATGTTTCCATTCACATGTTGATGTTCTTGTACGTGCAGTACATGTATGCACCACAATCCACTGATCTTTGTCTACCAATAGATGTTCCAACTTGAGCTTCCATAGCTAAAAAAATTTCCCATTAGATTTCTTGATCTCTATTTTCAAATT
Organism: Picea glauca; assembly: GCA_000966675.3. Lineage (NCBI taxonomy): Eukaryota > Viridiplantae > Streptophyta > Pinopsida > Pinales > Pinaceae > Picea > Picea glauca. The sequence goes on along the minus strand of JZKD02S2071239.1, from coordinate 858,635 downwards.
GCTCTCCATTTCTTTTCACCTGAAAAATCAATACCGTAGATCTCCCACTATAACAAGGCTTATCACAATCCTGAGCCAAACCCCTAACCACAAAGGAATCCCCCTAAAGAAAAAAAATTCTCTGACACCAAATGTATACTTTAACCTTGTACAATTAATTACTACAAAAAACATTTCAATAAAAGAACATAAAATATACAATGGAAAATAGACATATTACACAAATATGTTTCCCCTAGAAACCCTGTTAGGCAAAATATATGGCGTTATAGTACTTGCCCAACTATTTAATTGTCAACCTGGGATACGTAGACTGACGAAGCACACGCACTGTATATGCAGGACTGAAGTAGAACTAATCTAATCTAATCTATGTTGCTGAAATAAAACTAATCTAAGAAAGCATTGAAACACTAACTAGGAAAGCATGAAATTGCCTAAGGGAAATACAACATGTGAAGAGTTAACACAATGAGCTCATACAATATATCAATCTCAAATCATATTACAATAATCAATGACAAAACATGAAAGAATAACAAAGCTAAGAATCCCCTTCTCCAGATTACAATCACATCCTAAT
>JZKD02S2071239.1:846681-858042 GCA_000966675.3 Picea glauca | reverse complement strand
CATCTTTGTTTCCAATAATCTGATCTAAAGGATGATTCTTCTGTACTCGTTTTCTAGGTGTCTTTGGAGATACTTGTTGAACTTGCTCTTCTACTTCTGTCGGATTCTCTTCATCCTCATCTTCATCTTCCTCTTCTTCTTCTTTTTCATCTTCTTCTTCAAAAAGTTTTTCCATTGATTTGTTTTCTTCTTTCTTTGATTCTGGTCCACCTGTTTCATCAATTGTTACATTGATGCTTTCCACAACTTTGTTTAATCTTAGATTGTAAAACTTGTATGCTTTCATTGTACTTGAGTAACCAACAAGTATTCCTTTGTCCACATGAGAGTCAAACTTTCTCATTCTGCCATTTTCTCTTTTGATGTAGCATTTTCTTCCAAAAACTCTAAAGTGCTTCACATTTGTTGGTCTTCCTTTCCATAGCTCGTATGGAGTTTGTTGGCGATGGAAGTCACTCCTAGATTGCAGCAGGAGCAGAGCCCGATGCCCATCAGTTTTTATATCATGGTATTTTTTAATGGGTGATCAAATGGGTAGAGACTCAGGAAGATATCACTGAAACTTAGGGATTGGGTCTGGCATGCAAGGAACAAAGGAGGTCTTGATCTAACTTCAGTCAGTGGGTTGATTTGAAAATGAGCAGGTTGAAGAATTGGTGAGAGGAGTGGACAAACTACCTCAAGCAACAGGCCTTTCAGTAATTTGTAGAAGAAAAACTATGAATGTGAGATCCTTTGGTTCAGAGCTTCGAGGAACTGAAAGGGGGGACTTGACTTGATTCTCTAATTCCAAGTCATTCAGTGCTAAGAAAATCACAGGGACCGATTAGAAACAATGCAACTGTTACAGTGATCAAACTCTACATCATCCTATAACAGTTACAACTCGACTGTATTCTCCAATTGCAAGCCATTCTAATATAGTGTAAACAAAGACGTGAAAGAAAAACCAACATTCATCAGACAAGAAGTCTCAAGAGTCCAGACATAACCAGGAAAACAATGCTTCATTAAATTTTACCACCGGGAGCCTTGCTCAACCATCGATCCTTACAAAAATGGCAAAAACGCCTACATATACTCCAAAACAACAACAGCAGCAAAAACAAGATGTTGCATTAAAAACATTGTGTCTACATGTCTTCTGACAGTCTACCCATGCAAACTTAGGATGATCATGCGCCTATGACAGATGCTACCTTAACTTCACATGGCCTTTGCAGGGGAGGTAGCCAAAACATTAAAGGCCAAAATGGCGTGTGCAGACTTCTCTGTCTAATCGAGGACTTCGGCATGGCTTATTTGGATAATCAGTACATAGAACTCCTTCGAATAGACCACTTGCCAGACCCTCCATATCTCATATTCAATGAATGAAAGGAGGTTTCAACCATCCGTTCTTTCCTTCGTTTACTCCAAGCGGAAACCGGGAGCAAAATCGTATCCACTGGAATCTGGAAATCGTGTTGATCCTTTCGGCGACTGGAATCAACACCTTTGGCCCCTTTTGCTTGACTCTTTTGTTTCCCAAATGACCATGGACCGTGACCCTGCTTTTAATTCTGGGGCTTTCGGCATTCGTGAATAGGAAGGAGCTGATCCTTGCTTATCATAGTTGTGATGGGTGAAACGCCGAGACGACTCAATTGGGCGCCACGCATCCTCCAAATCTGATGGTCCTAAACTCTCCCGACACTATTGTGGGCCCCAGGTCTTGGATGCTCTCGTTACTTCGTGCATTGGGGATATGAGGGAGTTGTTACTTGCGCTTCGAAACCATGATGGGAGAAAAGGCGGGGAGCCTAATTGCGCGCTAGGTGTCTGCTTCAAATGGACGATTGAGACTGCCCCTTGATACTGCGGGCCCAACTTTGGGCTCCATCGTCGCTTCGGGGTTTGGGGTTTTGAAATGTACAATGACATAAAACCTTCACCCCTTGAACTCGCAACTTCTGAAAAGCCGACGCGACTGGGTCTCGTGCCACGCGTCCCTCGGATGAACGACTGTTATTCTTCCCTACATACAATATGGGTGCGATCTATTTGCGCTAATATCGATGCAACTCTACTATCTGCGATTTTCGGCTGACCATCGATCTGCTCCGTCAATTGATCCTCGTCGTTGAAATCAGACTGCTCGCTCGCTTGATTTTTAGCCTAAAATGGAGCTTTACGTGCTACGCTTGGGCATTCTTCATGCAACCTGCAGACTTGGATTCTCTCGAGCCCAAGACAAGAATTGTCGCTAACATTAGGCTCCATGGGGTATAGATTCGTCCCTGCGATGCTCTAAGAACTCATTCCACAACTTCAGTGACTTGTTGTTGGGCTATGGAGTCAGGCTCAAAACATCCCGCTGCTGAAAATACAAGCTGAAAAATAAAAGCAACAAAATAAAAATACATGCTCAAAGGAGCTTATTTATATACAATCCTAAACTAGTAAAACACTTTACATGGGGCTAGGTGAAAGAAGACTTCCACCATAGCCAATCAAGCAACTTCCTGAAGGGAAGCTTATTCTTTATGTCGATGATCACCAGCAGATGGTGTAACTGTGATAGCAGAACAGCTACACTCTTCAACTTCTCCTCACAGGGTGAAGTTGATATGGAATAGGGAGGCTCCAAGGCATAAAGGACATGCCATTCCATGTATTCGCTGACAGGGTCATAGAATGAGTGGCAAATTTTGGAAAATTGGTGACAGGCAGCCTCCTCTGCTAAAGAGTTGCTCACATGTGGTTGAATATCTTTGATAAGCACAGGTGAGTGGACAACTGACGTAGGCTCACTCATCTCAGGTGATAGCTTCTCGCTGACTGGATCTGGAATGAAATATCTACTCAATTGTTCCTCTGGTTCCTTTTCCTCTTCTTGGCTCTCCCCCAGGTCAGATTCGTATTCATCATAAATAGGGACCATAGGGTGATTCTTCTTGCTGACTGGCTCTTCAGTATCTTTATAGTGATAAAATGTAGGATAATCTTGTCTCTCATCATCACTATAATATACATCAAAAAGGGGTTGTCCTTCATTGATATGACCCTCCTGCAGAACAGTGATCCCATCAAAAATTTCCATTTCAGGGACAGTGGGACCTGCTGCTTTTGGCTGCTCATACATAATCCTTTTCTGTTTAATCCCAGGTAAAAATATATCATGAGAAACCCCCTAGGGGAAAAGAGAAGAATCCTCTTCCACAACTAACCCCTCTTTTAAAAAGAGAGGGTCTTCGTCATCATGAGAAGAGCTGCTAGGAACATCTGCTTCAACCCAATATCCAGGTGAATCATCTACCATGGACCACATTTTCTCTATAAACTCACAATTTCCACAAGAGGCATGTTGATCATTATGAACATGTAAAAGAATAGAGGCATCTAATATGATGTCAGATTCTTCTGTTCTAGGGCTAACACAATTAACATCATTCAACACCTCATTATTCTCCTAGAAAATGCTTTCCTCCACAGTAAAAGCTTCATCATGGACCTGGTCTTCAGGGCTAGCAGAGACTTCATGAAGCGAAGAAAACTCCTCACAACAGTTTTCAAACAAACAATTAGCTAGATAGTAGTCTTTACAAAATGAATTGAAAGCTGTATGAAAACCTGTTAAAGAGCGGATGCTCATAGCGGGAAGAGATCGACACCACTCAAGAGAAGCTCCCTTCAATGAATACCTGAAGAGATTAATCTGGACATCCTCATGCATGATTTTGTGTCGGTGAATAGCCTCATGGAAGTCCAGTAAATGCTCAGTTGGTTCCTCCCAACTTGTTGCATGAAATTCAGGGAGGAAATCTTCCCATTGGTCTCTATCAGGAAGTGCATTAGGAAAACAAACTACCTGAGAAAAGTCACATAAAGAAAACCTTAGAGCCATAATTTTCTCCATATCAAACTAGTGGAGTCACCAATCGATACTCGAATCATGGAGTCGCCAGGTGAAAGATGCACAGCTTCAAATGTACCTGGTCCTTGTTCACCATCAAAGGCCAGATCTTAACATTGTCGTTACCCCAGGAAGCTTCTCAGGCTGAGAAAGTAGCCACTGAAACCTTCTCGAGAAATCTCCTCTAGGTTATCTTTCAGGTGTGCCAACAGTAGCCAGAGATGAAATAGTGAAGTGTAAACAATGGAGTCGCCATAGTGGAGTCGCCAGGTGCACAGTAGTAATCTTGAAGGGATCTTATGTCTGATGCACCTTCAGAATCAGAGGCTCAATGTCGTTCTACCCAGGGAAAATATTTAACTTCGTCCCTGGCAACGACGCCAGAAATGTTGGCGACGAAAGTCACTCCTGGATTACAGCAGGAGTAGAGCCCGACGCCCATCAGTTTTTATGTCACGATAGTTTTTAATGGGTGATCAAATGGGTATAGACTCAGGAAGATATCACTCAAACTCAGGGACTGGGTCCGGCATGCGAGGAACAAAGGAGGTCTTGATCTAACTTCAGTCAGTGGGTTGATTTGAAAATGAGCAGGTTGAAGACTTGGTGAGAGGAGTGGAAAAACTACCTCAGGCAACATGCCTTTCAGTAATTTGTAGAAGAAAAACTCTAAATGCGAGATCCTCTGGTTCAGAGCTTCGAGGAACTGAAAGGGGGGACTTGACTAGATTCTCCAATTCCAATTCATTCAGTGCTAAGAAAATCAGAGGGACCGATTAGAAACAATGCAACTGTTACAGTGATCAAACTCTAGATCATCCTATAACAGTTACAACTCGACTAGATTCTCCAATTCTGATCCGTTCTAATATAGTGTAAACAAATACGCGAAAGAAAAACTGACATTCATCAGACAAGAAGTCTTAAGAGTCCAGACATAACTAGGAAAACAGTGCTTCATTAAAGTTTACCACTGGGAGCCTTGCTCAACCATCGATCCTTACAAAAATGGAGAAAACGCCTACATATACTCCAAAATTACAACAGCAGCAAAAACAAGATGCTGCATTAAAAACATTGTGTCTGCATGTCTTCTGACAGTCTGTCGATGCAGACTTAGGATGATTGTGTGCCTATGACAGACACTACCTTAACTTTGCATGGCCTTTGCAGGGGAGGTAGCCGAAACATTAAAGGCCAAAATGGCGTGTGTAGACTTCTCTGTCTAATCGAGGACTTCGGCATGGCTTCTTTGGATAATCAGTACACAGAAATCCTTCGAACAGACCGCTTGCCAGACTGTCCATATCTCATATTCAATGAATGAAAGGAGGTTTCAACCATCCGTTCTTGCCTTCATTTACTCCAAGCAGAAACCGGGAGAGAAATCGTATCCGCTGGCATTTGGAAATCGGGTTGAACCTTTCGATGACTGGACTCAACACTTTTGGCCCCTTTTGCTTAGCTCTTTTGTTTCCCAAATGACCACAGACTGTGAACCTTTTTTTATTTCCATAGGGGCTTTCAACATTCGTGAATAGGAAGGAGTTCATCCTTGTTTATCATAGTTGCGATGGGAGAAACGCCGAGATGGCTCAATTGGGCGCCACGCATCCTCCAAATCTGATGGTCCTAAACTCTCCTGACGTTGTTGTGGGCCCCAGGTCCTGGATGCTCTCATTACTTCATGCATCGAGGATATGAGGGAGCTGCTACTTGCACTTCGAAACTGTGATGGGTGAAAAGGAGGGGAGCCTAATCACGTGCCAGGTGTCCGCTTCAGATGGACGGATGAGACTGCCCCTTGATATTGTGGGGCTGACTTTGGGTGCCATCGGTACTTCGGGGTTCGAGGTTTCGAAATGTACAATGACATAAAACCTTCACCCCTTGAACTTGCAACTGTCGAAAAGCTGACACGACTGGGTCTCATGCCACGCATCCCTTAGATGAATGGTTGTTATTCTTCCTTGCATACAATATGGGCGCGATCTATTTGCGCTAATCTCGATGAAACTCTACTATCTACAATTTTTGGCTGACCGCCGATCTGCTCCGTCAATTGATCCTCATCGTTGAAATCAAACTGCTCGTTCGCTTGATTTTTAGCCTGAAATGGGGCTTTACATGCTACGCTTGGGAATTCTTCATGCAACCTGTAGACCTGGATGCTCTCGAGCCCAAGACAAGAATTGTCGCTAACATTAGGCTCCATGGGGGATAGATTTGTCCCTGCGATGCTCTAAGAACTCATTCCACAGCTTCAGTGCCTTGATTTTGGGCTATGGACTCAGGCTCAAAACATCCCGCTGCTGAAAATACAAGCCGAAAAATAAAAGAAACAAAATAAAAATACATGCTCAAAGGAGCTTATTTATATACAATCCTAAACTAATAAAACACTTTACATGGGGCTAGGTGAAAGAAGACTTCCACCATAGCCAATCAAGAAACTTCCTGAAGGGAAGCTCTTTCTTTTTGTCGATGATCACCAACAGATGGTGTAATCGTGACAGCAGAATGGATACACTCTTAAAATTCTCCTCACGGGCTGAAGTTGATATGGAATAGGGTGGCTCCAAGGCATAAAGGACATGCCATTCCATGTATTCGCTGAAAGGGTCATAGAATGAGTAGCGAATTTCAGAAAATTGGTGACAGTCAACCTCCTCTGCTACAGAGTTGCTCACATGTGGTTGAATATCTTTGATAAGAACAGGTGAGTGGAAAAATGACGTAGGCTCACTGATCTCAAGTGGTAGCTGCTCGCTGACTGGCTCTAGAATGAAATATGTGCTCAATTGTTCCTCTAGTTCCTTTTCCTCTTCTTGGCTCTCCCCCGGGTCAGATTCGTATTCATCATAAATAGGGACTATGGGGTGGTTCTTCTTGCTGATTGGCTCTTCAATATCTTTATAGTGATCAAATGTAGGATAAGATTGATGCTCATCATCACTATAATATACATCAAAAAGGGGTTGTCCTTCATTAATATGACCCTCCTCCAGAACAGTGATCCTGTAAAAAATTTCCGTTTCAGGGACAGTGGGACCTGCTGCTTCTGGCTACTCATACATAATCATTTTCTCTTTAATCCCAGGTAAAAATATATCGTGAGAAACCCCCTGGTGGAAAAGAGAAGAATTATCTTCCACAAATAACCCCTCTTTTAAAAAGAGAGGATCTTCGTCATCATGAGAAGAGCTGCTAGGAACATCTGCTTCAACCCGATATCCAGGTGAATCATCTACCATGGACCACATTTTCTCTATAAACTCACAATTTCCACAAGAGGCATGTTGATTTTTATGAACATCTAAAAGAATAGAAGCATCTGATATGATGTCATATGCTTCCGTTCTAGGGCTAACACAATTAATATCATTCAACACCTCCATATTCTCCTAGAAAATGCGTTCCTCCACATTAAAAGCTTCATCATGGACCTGGTCTTCAGGGCTAGCAGAGGCTTCATGAAGTGAAGAAAACTCCTCACAACAGTTTTCAAACAAACAATCAGCTGGATAGTAGTCTTTACAAAATAAATTGAAAGTTGTATGAAAATCTGTTAAAGAGTGGATGCTCGTAGTGGGAAGAGATCGACACCACTCAAGAAAAGCTCCCTTCAATGAATACCTGAAGATCTTAATCCATACATCCTCATGCGTGATATTGTGTTGGTGAATAGCCTCATGGAAGTCCAATAAATGCTCAGCTGGTTCCTCCCAACTTGTTGCATGAAATTCAGGGAGGAAATCTTCCCATTGGTCTCTATCAGGAAGTGTATTAGGAAAACCAACTACCTGAGAAAAGTCACAGAAAGAAAACCTTTGAGCTAGAATTTTCTCCATATCGAACTAGTGGAGTCACCAATCGATCCTCGAATCATGGAGTCGCCAGGTGAAAGATGTACAGCTTCAAATGTGCCTGGTCCTTGTTCACCATCAAAGGCCAGATCTTAATGTTGTCGTTACCCCAAGAAGCTTCTCAGGATGAGAAATCATATGCTGAAACCTTCTCGAGAAATCTCCTCTGGGTTATCTTTCAGGTGTGCCAATAGTAGCCACAATTGAAACAGTGAAGTGGAAACAATGGAGTTGCCACAGTGGAGTCGCCAGGTGCACAATAGAAATCTTGAAGGGCTCTGATGTTTGATGCACCTTCAGAATCATAGGCTCAATGTCATTCTTCCTAGGGAAAATCTTCAACTTCGTCCCCGGCAATGGTGCCAGAAATGTTGGCAACGGAAGTCACTCCTGGATTGCATCAGGAGCAGATCCTGACGCCCATTAGTTTTTATGTCATGATAGTTTTTAATGGGTGATCAAATGGGTAGAGACTCAGGAAGATATCTCTCAAACTCAGGGACTGGGTCCATCATGCGAGGAACAAAGGAGGTCTTGATCTAACTTCAGTCAGTGGGTTGATTTGAAAATGAGCAGGTTGAAGACTTGGTGAGAGGATTGGACAAACTACCTCAGGCAACAGGCCTTTCAGTAATTTGTAGAAGAAAAACTCTGAATGCGAGATTCTCTAGTTCAGAGCTTCGAGGAACTGAAAGTGGGGACTTGACTGGATTGTCCAATTCCAAGTCGTTCAGTGCTAAGAAAATCACAGGGACCAATTAGAAACAATGCAACTGTTACAGTGATCAGACTCTACATCATCTTATAACAGTTACAACTCGACTGGATTCTCCAATTCTGAGTCGTTCTAATACAGTGTAAACAAAGATGTGAAAGAAAAACTGACATTCATCAGACAAGAAGTCTCAAGATTCCATACATAACCAGGAAAACGGTGCTTCATTAAAGTTTACCATCGGGAGCCTTGCTCAACCATCGATCCTTACAAAAATGGCGAAAATGCCTACATATACTCCAAAACAACAATAGCAGCAAAAACAAGATGCTGCATTAAAAACATTGCATCTGCATGTCTTCTGACAGTCTGCCCATGCAGACTCAAGATGATCGTGTGCCTATGATAGACGCTACCTTAACTTCACATGGCCTTTGCAGGGGAGGTAGCCAAAACATTAAAGGCCAAAATGGCATGTGCATACTTCTCTGTCTAATCGAGGACTTCAGCATGGCTTCTTTGGATAATCAGTACACAGAACTCCTTTGAACAGACCACTTTCCAGACCCTCCATATCTCATATTCAATGAATGAAAGGAGGTTTCAACCATCCATTCTTACCTTCATTTACTCCAAGCTGAAACCAGGAGAAAAATCGTATCCGCTAGCATCTGGAAATCGCGATGATCATTTCGACGACTGGACTCAACACTTTTGTCACCTTTTGCTTAGCTCTTTTGTTTCCCAAATGACCACGGACCGTGACCCTACTTTTATTTCCGCGGCTTTCAGCGTTTGCGAATAGGAAGGAGATGATCCTTTCTTATCATAGTTGTGATGGGAAAAACGCTGAGACGACACAATTAGGCACCACGCGTCCTCCAAATCTGATGGTCCTAAACTCTCCCGACGTTGTTGTGGGCCCCAGGTCCTAGACGCTCTTGTTACTTCACGCATCGAGGATATGAGGGAGATGCTACTTGTGCTTCGAAACCGTGATGTGCGAAAAGGAGAGGATCCTAATCGCGCGCCAGGTGTCTGCTTCAGATGGATGGCTGAGATTTCCCCTTGATACTGCAGGCCCATCTTTGGGTGCCATTGACGCTTCGGGGTTCAGGGTTTCAAAATGTACAATGACATAAAACCTTCACCCCTTAAACTCGTGACTGCCGAAAAGCCGACGCAATTGGGTCTTGCGCCATGCATCCCTCAAATGAATGATTGTTATTCTTCCCTGCATACAATATGGGCGCGATCTATTTGCGCTAATATCGGCACAACTCTACTATCCATGATTTCCCGCTGACCGTCGATCTGCCTCGTCAATTGATCCTCGTCGTTGAAATCAGACTGCTCGCTCGCTTGATTTTTAGCCTGAAATGGGTCTTTACGTGCTACGCTTGGGCATTCTTCATGCAACCTACAGACCTGGATGCTCTCAAGCCCAAGACAAGAATTGTCGCTAACAGATTTTTATCAGTGTTGTTTCTGAGAATTACTCTGTTTTGAATGTGAACTGTTGTATGCACTGCCTGTGTCCAAAAACTATCTGTCAACGTTGAATCCATTATCATTGTTCGAGCCATTTCTTGTATTGTCCTATTCTTTCTTTCAATAACTCCATTATGTTGAGGTGTCCTAGCAATAGAGAATTGCCTTTTTATTCCATGATTGCTGCAGTAGTCCATAAAATCCTTTGAGGTGAATTCTCCTCCATTATCCGATCTTAAGCATTTGATTCTTGAATCCATATCATTTTCAACCATTTCCTTGTAGATCTTGAAATTTTCAAAAGCTTCTGATTTGTTCTTGAGAAAGAAAACTGCAGTCATTCTTGTATAATCATCAACTAATAACATAAAGTATCTCTCACCTTTTAAGCCTTTTGTTTTAGTTGGTCCAACTAGATCAGTATGCACAATTTTCAGTGATTTTGCTGTTGGATATTCCTTTGATTTGAACCTGGTCTTTGTTTGCTTTCCTTGTTGGCAATGCTTGCATAAAGTGTTGGTTGGTTTTGTGGTCTAGGGAATTTCTCTAACTGCTTCTCTTTTGCTGACTTTGAAAAGGTTATCAAAATGCATGTGACCCATTCTTCTATGCCATAGCCAATTTTCATGTTCATTTCCTAGACAACACTTTTCATTTCCAATTTCACTTAACACATATATGTTGCTTGAAGTTCTTGCAGCTATAGCGACCAATTTCCTTGAACCTTATTATCTTATCTCACACTTTTGTGAATCAAAAGTAACTTTATGACCTTGGCCACACATTTGACTCACACTTAAAAGATTATGTTTCATATCTTCTACTAGTAGAACATTTTCTGCCTTTTCATTCTTGTTCCCAATTCGGACTGTGCCTTTTCCAATGATTTTGGATGAATCATCATTTCCAAAGGAGACTGATCCATCTCTTTCCTCTCATAATGTAGGAAACTTGTCTCTATAACCTACCATGTGTTTTTAACATCCACTGTCAACATACCAACCACATTTCTTCTGTTTATCTTGTAGAGCGACTATGCATTCTTCATTTCTATACTGATCTTTCTTTCTTATCCATGTCATTTTCTGAGATTCTTGTTTGTGACTCTGTTGAGGTTCTTTAGGAGGAACTGTCATTCTGCAATTTTTGGCCATGTGTCCAAAATTTTTACATTTGTAACATTCCACTTCAATGCTCAAGGATTCAAACCTGTTGTAACTGCTTCTCTGTGTTTCACTAGGTCTTCTAGAATAACCCCTTTGTGTATGGATCTCAAAGAAGTTATTGTTCCTGTTGTTAGCTCTGCAATTTACAGCTTTATGTCCAAAATTATTACAAGCATAACATAAACCAAAAAATATAGTTTGATACCTGGTAGTTGAAGATCTTATGAA
>JZKD02S2071239.1:822887-837473 GCA_000966675.3 Picea glauca | reverse complement strand
ACCATTCTAGCGAGTCTTTCACTCTGTATTTTTACAGTCTTTGTACATTTCTTTCATTAATAGAAATCATGTATTACTGTATATCTGTTTTTATGGTTGCATCTCTGATACATTTCTTTTATATTATCTAATATCCGCGATATCTCTGTGCATTTCCTTATTATATCTCTGCTCACATTTCGTGCCGAAAATAATCCGGATCACCACTGATATCCACCTGGATCAATCCTCCCTCCTTAGGAAGCAATGGTCTCCATTGCATTGAGTTTTCTGGGGAGAGAGAAAAGCATTTGCTGAATCTGCATCTTGGTGATTTGCTTGCCTTGCTAGAGACATTGCACTGATCAATTTGTGGAATTCTGTCATGAACCTGTTGAGGATGAGGTTGTTCAATAAGTCGAGCTACATGAGAGGACAATGTGCAGAAGGAATATTTTCACTTTTTTGCAACCTTGTTGACCTGCTTCTGTTGGATAGAAGGTGCTTGCGCCGAGGCTATAGTTGTTGCAGTGTCCTTATGTTCCCCTTTTGAATAGACTATGAAGAAGCTGAATTTTGCAGTATGAGATACTACCTTGCAACACTTATTAGGTGGAACAGTAGTTGGAACTACTTCTGGTACTCTATAGAAATGACCCCCCAAAGTAGCAATGACAATATGGGGCCGAGACTCATAAACAACATGGCGTCTCCACATATATGGTTGGCCCAAGAGGACATCACATACATCTAATGGGGAAACATCACATAATACCTCATCCTTGAAGGGTTGGATGCTGTATGATAATTGACATTGTTGGCTGGCACGAAGATCTCGTCCTTGGTGAAGCCAACCAATGTTGTATGGCTGTGGGTGTGGTGTTGTCGATAATCCCAACTGTTTGACGACCTCTGGTGAGATGATGTTCTTCTATATTCCACTATCAAAAATAAAATGCAGTGGTGTCCTCTTCACCCACATCTGTGAATGAAAAATTCGCTCCCCCTCTTCCGGATCTGTTGGTTCTTCTGGTTGAATTGTTGCAGTCGCGACAATAATAGTGGGGCCTGCGTCAATGATATGTCCTTTACCAGTATTTTTCAGAATTAGATTCAGAATAAGGGTTTGGATCCTTGTCTTTGATCTCATCCACCAATGACTATTTTGAGTGACATTCATCGGTGTTGTGCCAGGGGCATTTGTGGAAATTGCACCATTTTTCGGTGTCCTTCTTTGTCTTCCCATGACCCTTCTTTTCATGTGTCTTGGACTGGTTTTCAGGAGACTGTTTGTTAGGGTCATATTTTTCATACTTTGGTTGCTGCATATTTGCAGACCCGAACTCCCGTTTGTTCTGGTGCTTAAAGTTCTGCTCAATTTTAACAACATATTGATAAGCAGCACCGAGTGATGAGATGTCCAGAGAATCCATTTCAGTCTAGATGTATCTATGTAGAGCCCCATGGTATTTTAGAACCAAATGTCACTTGGAGTCTTTGATACCCAACTTGGTGCGCAATGTATGGAAGGTATTGGTGAAATCTGAAACTGCTTGGCCCCTCTCTTGCCGTAGTGTGTTCCATCTCATGTACTGGTCCTCGTAGTTTCCAACAGGGTAATACTGTTCTTTTAATGCATGCACAAAAAAATACCAAGTGGGATCGACCCCATATATTCCAGACTCCTCTGTGGAACTTTTCTCCTATTAAGTTTCCCACTAATGTTTGAAATGAGGGAGATCTTTAAGGAGTGTGAAGGTGATCTTTTCTTTGTCGAAAAAATTGTGAACAGAGAAATAACCGTCTAGCAGAGTTAACCATTTTTCTAGTGCTTCTGCATCTATCTTTCCTTCAAATACAAGAATATCAAAATTAAATTGTACCTTGAAAGGTGAGGTTCCTCCAAAGTGGTCACTTGATGAATATGTGTCTGATGCTATCGGCAGGCGTTGAAGGATGTGGGCAAAATTCTCCATCTTTTTTTCCCTCTGTCACGTGAGAGCTTGCTCAAGCAACAAATTGATAGGAACGTCTGCTCCGTCGTTTTTATTTTCTTATGCCATTGAGGGTTTCTTGGGTGTGTGAGAGAAATTGTATTCAAGAGAGACAATCTCAAGACCCAACTTTCTATACTCGGACCTCATCGAGGACATGCACTGAAAAAACGATCAAGAGCAGCTTGCTCTCATACCACTGATCCGGATTATTTTCGGCACGAAATGAGAGTGGAGATATAATAAATAAATGAATAGAGATATCATGTATATCCAATAATATAACAGAAACATATCAAATATGCAACCATAAACACAAAGATACAGTAATATAGGATTTCTATTAATGAAAGAAATGTACAAAGACTGTAAAAATACAGAGTGAAAGACTCGCTAGAATGGTGGCAGCTTATCTCTGAGAAGAGATGTGATGGCTACTTGCATTCACAAGAATATGATTAAAATGAGGCTCTGAAGGCCCTTTTACAATAGAAAATAATTCCAAAAACCCTAGACATCCAAAAACCTAACCCTAGGCGATGAAGTGCCAAAAGTCATGTGGGCCCTGTTTGGGTAAGTTAGTACATCATCTTCCCGGTGTCGTAACTTTTGCATACGATCTTCATTTTAGGCATATAATAGCTCGTTGGAAAGGTATCGTAGAGGAGATTAATTTTGGGGGCTCAATAATGCCTTTGGTTATCATTGATAACCTTGATCTCAAAAAACCTTCATTTGGGCCCTCAAAATGGCCTTGGAAGTTAAAACCTGCTAAAAATAGTAAATTCCCAAAATTACCAGAAAACCATTTTAAGCCAGCTGGAAAAGGTGGGTGGCCACCGATATCCACTAGGATCGATCCTCCCTCCTTAAGAAGCAATTTTTTCCATTGCGTTGAGTTTCCAGGGGAGACAGAAAAGCATTTGCTAACTTTGCATCTTGGTGAGTTGCTTGCCTTGCTGGAGACATTGCGCTGCTCAGTTTGTGGAAGTCTGTCATGAACCTGTTAAGGATGAGGCTGTTCAAGAAGTTGATATGCATGAGAGGACAGTGTGCAAAAGGAATATTTTCACTTTTCTACAACCTTTTTGACCTTCTTTTGTTGGATAGAAGGTGCTTGGGGTGAGGTTGTAGTGGTTGCAGTGTCCTTATGTTTCTCGTTTGAACAGACTGTGAAGAAGCTAAATTTTGCAGTATGAGATACTACCTTGCAACACTTTTTAGGAGGAAAAATAGTTGGAACTACCTTTGGTATTCTGTAGAGATGACCTGCCAAAGTAACAATGACACTATGGGGTGAAGACTCATAAACAACATGGTGTCTCCACATATATGGTTGGCCCAAGAGGACATCACAGACATCCAATGGGGAAGCATAACATAATACCTCATCCTTGAAGCATTGGATGCCGTATGATAATCGACATTGTTGGCTGACATCGAGATCTCGTCCTTGGCGAAGCCGCCCGATGTTGTATGGCTACAGGTGTGGTGTTGTCGACAATCCCAATTGTTTGACGACCTCTACTGAGATGAGGTTCTTCTGGCTTCCGCTATAACTAATAAAATGAAATGGGGTCCCCTTCACCCACATCTATGAATGAAAAAGGCGTGCTCCCTCTTCTAGATCTATTGGTTCTTCTGGTTCAATTGTTGTGGTTGCGACAATAGCAGTGGTGTCTACGTCGGTGATCTGTCCTTTACCAGTATTTTCAGAATCAGATTCTGAATCAGGGTTCAGATCCTTTTCTTTGATCTCGACCACCAATGACTATTTTGAGCGACATTCATGTGTTGTGCCAGGGAAATTTGTGGAAATCGCACCATTTTCCGGTGTCCTTCTTTGTCTTCCCATGACCCTTCTTTTCTTGTGTCTTGGACTAGTTTTTGGGAGACTGTTTTTTAGGAAAATCTTTTTCATACTTTGGTTATTGCGTATTTGCAGACCCGAAACCCTGTTTGTTCTGGTGCTTAAAAAATTTCTCAATTTTAACAACATATCGATAAGCAACACCGAGTGATGAGATTTCTAGAAAAACCATTTCAGTATGGATGTATTTGTGTAGAGCCCCACGGTATTTCAGAACCAAATGTCTCTCAGAGTCTTTGATACCTAGCGTGGTGCGCAAGGTATGGAAGGTATTGGTGAACTCTGAAACTGCTTGGCCCCTCTCTTGTCGTAGTGTGGTCCATCTCATGTACTGGTCCTCATAGTTGCCAATAGGGTAATACTATTATTTTACCGCATCCACAAAAAAATCCCAAGTGGGATCGGCCCCATATATTCTAGACTCCTCTATGGAACTTTTCTCCCAATAAGTTTCCTACCAATGTTTGACATGAGGGAGAACTTTAAGGAGTGCAAAGGTGATCTTTTTTTTGTTGGAAAAATTGTGAACAAAGAAATAACCTTCTAGCAGAGTTAACCATTTTTCTAGGGCTTCTGCATCTATCTGTCCTTCAAATACAGGAATATCAAAATTAACTTGTACCTTGAAAGGTGAGGTGCCTCCAAAGTGGTCGCTTGATGAATATGGGTCTGATTCTATCGGTAGGCATTGAAGGATGTGGGAAAAATTCTCTATCATTTCGTCCCTCTGTCGCGTGAGAGATTGCTCAAGAAATAACTTGATAGGATTGTCTTCTCCATCGTTTTTCTTTTCTTCCACCAATGAGGGTTTCTTGTGTGTGTGAGAGAGATTGTCTTCAAGAGAGACAAGCTCGAGACCGAACTTTCTATACTTGGACCTTATCAGGGACATGCATTGAAAAAATGATCAAGAGCAGCCTACTCTGATACCACTGATCTGGATTATTTTCGGCATGAAATGAGAGCGGAGATATAATAAATAAATGCACAAAGATATCACATATATCCAATAATATAATAGAAATATATCATAGATGCAGCCATAAACACAAAGATACATTAATACACGATTTCTATTAATGAAATAAATGTATAGAGACTGTAAAAATACAGAGTGAAAGAATCGCTAGAATGGTGGCAGCTTATCTCTGAGAAGAAATGTGACGACTACTCGCATTCATAAGAAGATGATTACAATGAATCTACAAAGGCCTTTTTACAATAGACAGGAATTCCAAAAACCCTAGACATCCAAAAACCTAACCCTAGGAGATGAAGCGCCAAAAGTCATGTGGGCCCTGTTTGGGTAAGTTAGTACATCAACTTCCCGGGGTCGTAACTTTTGGATACAATCTCTGTTTTAGGCGTATAATAGCTCGTTTGAAAGGTATCATTGAGGAGATTAATTTTGGAGGCTCAATCATGCCTTTGTCTATCATTGAGAACCTATATCTAGAAAATCCTTCATTTGGGCCCTCAAAATGGCCACGGAAGTTAAAACCTGCTAAAAATAGTAAATTGTCAAAATTGCCAGAAAACTATTTTGAGTCAGTTGGAAAAGATGGGTGGCCACCGATATCCACCTGGATCAATCCTCCCTATTTAGGAAGAAATGGTCTCCATTGTGTTGAGTTCTCGGTGGTGAGGGAAAAGCATTTGCTGACTCTGCATCTTGGTGAGTTGCTTGCCTTGCTAGAGACATTGCGCTGCTCAGTTTGTGGAAGTCTGTCATCAACCTGTTGAGGATGAGGCTGTTCAACAAGTCAAGCTACATGAGAGGACAGTGTGTAGAAGGAATATTTTCACTTTTCTGTAACCTTGTCGACCTACTTCTATTGGATAGAAGGTGCTTGGGGCGAGGCTGTAGTGGTTGCAGTGTCCTTCTATTCCCCTTTTGAATAGACTGTGAAGAAGCTGAATTTTGTAGTATGAGATACTACTTTGCGACACTTTTTAGGTGGAACAGTAGTTGGAACTACCTCTGGTACTATGTTAAGATGACCCCCCAAAGTAACAATTACACTACGGGGCCAAGACACATAAACAACATGGTGTCTCCACATATATGGTTGGCCCAAGAGGACATCACAGACATACAATGGGGCAAAATCACATAGTAACTCATCCTTGAAGGGTTGGATGCCGTATGATAATCGACATTGTTGGCTGACATGGAGATATCGTCCTTGGCGAAGCCACCCGATGTTGTATGGTTGCGGGTGTGGTGTTGTTAACAATCCCAACTGTTTCATGACCTCTTCTGAGATGAGGTTCTTCTGGCTTCTGCTATCAACAATAAAATGCAGTGGGGTCCCCTTCACCCACATCTGTGAATGAAAAAGGCACTCCCCCTCTTCCAGATCTGTTGGTTCTTCTGGTTGAATTGTTGCAGTCACAACAATAGCAGTGGGGTCTGCATCAATGATCTGTCCTTTACCAGTATTTTCATAATCAGATTAAGAATTAGGGTTTGGCTCCTTGTATTTGATATCGACTACCAATGACTATTTTGAGCGACATTCATCGGTGTTGTGCCAGGGGAATTTGTGGAAATTGCACCATTTTCTGGTGCCTTTCTTTGTCTTCCCATGACCCTTATTTTCCTATGTCTTGGACTAGTTTTCGGGAGACTGTTTGTTAGGGTCATCTTTATCATACTTTGGTTGCTGCAGATTTGTAGACTAGAACTCCCATTTGTTCTGGTACTTAAATTTCTTCTCAATTTTAAAAATATATTGATAAGAAACACCGAGTGATGAGATGTCCAGAAAATCCATTTCAGTCTAGATGTATCTGTGTAGAGCCCCAAGGTATTTTAGAACCAAATTTCACTCGGAGTCTTTGATACCCATCTTAGTGCGCAAGGTATGGAAGGTATTGGTGAAATCTGGAACTTTTTGGCCCCTCTCTTGTCGTAGTGTGGTCCATCTCATGTATTGGTCCTCATAGTTGCCAACAGGGTAATACTGTTCTTTTAATGCATCCACAAAAAATTCCCAAGTAGGATCAGCCCCATATATTCCAGAATCCTCTATGGAACTTTGCTCCCAATAAGTTTCCCACCAATGTTTGACATGAGGGAGATATTTAAGGAGTGTGAAGGTGATCTTTTATTTGTCGAAAAAATTGTGAACAGAGAAATAACCCTCTAGCAGAGTTAACCATTTTTCTAGGGCTTCTGCATCTATCTGCCCTTCGAATACAAGAATGTCAAAATTAACTTGTACCTTGACAGACGAGGTGCCTCCAAAGTGTTCTCTTTATGAATATGTGACTGATGCTATCGGTAGGCGTTGAAGGATGTGGGAAAAATTCTCCATCATTTCGTGCCTATGTCGCATGAGAGCTTGCTCAAGCAATAGATTGATAGGATCGTTTGCTTCATTGTTGTTCTTTTCTTCGGCCATTAAGAGTTTCTTGGGTCTGAGAAAGTTATTGTATTCAAGAGAGACAAGCTCGAGACACAACTTTCTATACTCGGACCTTGTCGGGGACATGCACTGAAAAAATGATCAAGAGCAACCTACTCTGATACCACTGATCTGGATTATTTTCGACACGAAATGAGAGAGGAGATATATTAAAGAAATGCACAGAGATGTCACATATATCCAATAATATAACAGAAATATATCATAGATGCAACCATAAACATATAGATATAGTAATACACTATTTCGATTAATGAAAGAAATGTACAGAGACTGTAAAAATACAGATTGAAAGATTCGCTAGAATGGTGGCAGCTTATCTCTGAGAAGAGATGTGACGACTACTCGTATTCGCAAGAAGATGATTACAATGAGGCTCTAAAGGAATTTTTACAATAGACAGGAATGCCAAAAAACCTAGACATCCATAAACCTAACCCTAAGAGATGAAGCACCAAAATTCACGTGGGCCCTGTTTGGGTAAGTTAGTACATCAACTTCCCGGGGTCGTAACTTTTGCATATGATCTCCGTTTTAGGCGTATAATAGCTTGTTGGAAAGGTATCATCAAGGAGATTCCTTTTGGGGGATTAATAATGCCTTCATATATCATTGAGAACCTCTATCTTTAAAAACCTTCATTTGGGCCCTCAAAATGGAACTGGAAGTTAAAACCTGCTAAAAATAGTAAATTGTCAAAATTGCCAGAAAATTGTTTTGAGCCAGTTCGAAAAGGTGGGTGGCCACTGATATCCACCTAGATCAATCCTCCCTCTTTAGGATGCAATGGTCTACATTGCATTGAGTTCTCTAGGGAGAGGGAAAATCATTTGCTGACTCTGCATCTTGGTGAGCTGCTTGACTTGGTGGAGACATTGCACTGCTCAGTTTGTGGAAGTTTGTCACGAACCTATTGAGGGTGAGGTTGTTCAACAAGTCGATCTACATGAGAGGAAAGTGTGTAGAAGGAATCTTTTCACTTTTCTGCAACCTTTTCAACCTTCTTTTGTTGGATAGAAGGTGCTTGGGGTGAGGCTGTAGTGGTTGCAGTGTCCTTTTGTTCCCCTTTTGAACATACTGTGAAGAAGCTAAATTTTGTAGTATGAGATACTACCTTGCGACACTTTTTAGGTGGAACAGTAGTTGGAACTACCTCTAGTATTCTGTAGAGATGACCCCCCAAAGTAACAATGACACTATGGGGCCGAGACTCATAAACATCATGGCGTCTCCACATATATGTTTGGCCCAAGAGGAAATCACAAACATCCAATAGGGAAACATCACATAATACCTCATCCTTGAAGGGTTGGATGTCGTATGATAATCAAAATTGTTGGATGACACGGAGATCTCGTCCTTGGCGAAGCCACCCGATGTTGTATGGTTGCGGGTGTGGTGTTGTTGAAAATCCCAACTGTTTGATGACCTCTACTGAGATGAGGTTCTTCTGGCTTCTGCTATCAACAATAAAATGCAGTGGGGTCTCCTTCACCCACATCTATGAATGAAAAAGGTGCTCTCCCTCTTCTGAATCTGTTGGTTCTTCTAGTTGAATTGTTGCGGTTGCGACAATAGTAGTGGGGTCTGCGTCAATGATCTGTCCTTTACCAGTATTTTCATAATCAGATTATGAATCAGGGTTCATCTCCTTGTCTTTGATCTCGGCCACCAATGACTATTTTGAGTGGCATTAATCAGTGTTGTGCCAGGGGCATTTGTGGAATCGAACCATTTTTCGGTGTCCTCCTTTGTCTTCCCATGACCCTTCTTTTCCTGTCTCTTGGACTAGTTTTCGGGAGACTGTTTGTTAGGGCCTTATTTTTCATACTTTGATTGTTGCGGATTTTCACACCTAAACTCTTGTTTGTTCTGGTGCTTAACTTTCTGCTCAATTTTAACAACATATCGATAAGCAGCACTAAGTGATGAGATGTCCAGAAAATTCATTTCAGTCTGGATGTATCTGTGTAGAGCCCCATGGTATTTTAGAACCACATGTCGCTCAGAGTCTTTGATACCCAGCTTGGTGCGCAAGGTATGGAAGGTATTGGTGAACTCTGGAATTTCTTGGCCCCTCTCTTTCCACAGTGTGGTCCATCTCATGTACTGGTCCTCATAGTTGCCAACAAGGTAATACTGCTCTTTTACTGCATCCACAAAAAAATCCCAAGTGGGATTGGCCCCATATATTCCAGTCTCCTCTATGGAACTTTGCTCCCAGTAAGTTTCCCACCAATGTTTGACATGAGGGAGAGCTTTAAGCAGTGCGAAGGTGATATTTTCTTTGTCAAAAAAATTATGAACAGAGAAATAACCTTCTATCATAGTTAACCATTTTTCTAGGGCTTCTGCATCTATCTGTCCTTCAAATACAAGAATATCAAAATTAAATTGTACCTTGAAAGGTGAGGTACCTCCAAAGTGGACGCTTGATGAATATGTATCTGATGCTATCGACAGACGTTGAAGGATGTGGGAAAAATTCTCCATCATTTCATCCCTCTCTCACGTGAGAGCTTGCTCAAGCAACAGATTGATAGGATCATCTGCTCCGTCGTTTTTCTTTTCTTCCACCATCGAGGGTTTATTGGGTGTGCAAGAGAGATTTTCTTCAAGAGAAATAAGATTGAGACCCAACTTTCTATACTCGTACCTCATCGGGGACATGCACTTAAGAAATGATCAAGAGCAGCCTGCTCTGATACCACTGATCCAGATTATTTTCGGCACGAAATTAGAGCGGAGATATAATAAAGAAATGCACAGAGATATCGCTCATATCCAATAATATAACATGAATATATCAGAGATGCAACCATAAACACAGAGATACGGTAATACATGATTTCTATTATTGAAATAAATGTACAGAGACTGTAAAAATACAGAGTGAAAGACTCGCTAGAATGGTGGCAACTTATCTCTGAGAAGAGATGTGACGGCTACTCGCATTCGCAAGAAGATGATTACAATGAGGCTCTGAAGGAATTTTTACAATATATAAGAATTCCAAAAACCCTAGACATCCAAAAACCTAACCCTAGGAGATGAAGCACCAAAAGTCATGTGGGCCCCGTTTGGGTAAGTTAGTACATCAACTTCTCGGGATCGTAACTTTTGCTTACGATCTTTGTTTTAGGCATATAATAGATTGTTGGAAAGGTATCATCGAGGAGATTCATTTTGGGGGACCAATAATGAATTTAGATATCATTGAGAACCTAGATATCGAAAAACCTTCATTTGGGCCCTCAAAATGGCCCCAGAAGTTAAAACCTACTAAAAATAGTAAATTGCCAAAATTGCCAGAAAACTGTTTTGAGCTAGTTGGAAAAGGTGGGTGGCCACCGATATCCACCTAGATCAATCCTCCCTCCTTAGGAAGCAATAGAATCCATTGCATTGAGTTCTCAGGGGAGAGGGAAAATCATTTGTTGACTCTGCATCTTGGTGAGTTTCTTGCCTTGTTGGAGGCATTGCGTTGCTCAGTTTGTGGAAGTCTGTCATGAACCTATTGAGGATGAGGTTGTTCAACAAGTTGAGTTGCATGAGAGGACAGTGTGCAGAAGGAATCTTTTCACTTTTCTGCAACCTTGTCAACCTTCTTCTATTGGATAGAAGGTTCTTAGGGCGAGGCTCTAGTGGTTGCAGTGTCCTTTTCTTCCCCTTTTGAATAGACTATGAAGAAGATAAAAATTTTCAGTATGAGATACTACCTTGCAACACTTTTTAGGTGGAACAATATTTGGAACTACCTCTGGTATTCTATAGAGATGAATTCCCAAAGTAACAATGACACTACGGGGCCGAGACTCATAAACAGCATGGCGTCTCCACATATATGGTTGGCCCAAGAGGACAGCATAGACATCCAATGGGGAAACATCACATAATACCTCATCTTTGAAAGGTTGGATGTCATATGATAATTGACATTGTTGGTCAACATGGAGATCGCATCCTTGGTGAAGCCACCCGATGTTGTATGGTTGCGGGTGTGGTGTTGTCGACAATCCCAACTGTTTGATTACCTCTGCTAAGATAAGGTTCTTTTGGCTTCCACTATCAACAATAACATGCAGTGGGGTCCCCTTCACCCATATTTGTGATTGAAAAATGTGCCCCCCCTCTTCCGGATCTGTTGGTTCTTCTGGTTGAATTGCTACGGTCGGGACAATAGCAGTGGGGTCTACGTCAATGATCTGTCCTTTACCAGTATTTTCAGAATCAGATTATGAATCAAGGTTTGGCTCTTTGTATTTGATCTCGGCCACCAATGATTGTTTCGAGTGACATTCATCAGTGTTGTGCCAGGGGAATTTGTGGAAATCATACCATTTTTCGGTGTCCTTCTTTGTCTTCCCATGACCCTTCTTTTCCTGTGTCTTGGACTGGTTTCTGGGAGATTGTTTGTTAGGGTCGTATTTGTCAAACTTTTGTTGTTGTGGATTTGCAAACCTGAACTCCCATTTTTTCTGGTGCTTAAATGTTTGCTCAAATTTAACAACATATCGATAAGCAGCACTGAGTGATGTGATGTCTAGAAAATCCATTTTAGTTTGGATGTATCTGTGTAGAGCCCCACGGTATTTCAGAACCAAATTTCACTCGGAGTCTTTGATACCTAGCTTGGTGCACAAGGTATGGAAGGTATTGGTGAACTCCGAAACTTCTTGGCCCCTCTCTTGTCACAGTGTGGTCCATCTCATGTACTGGTCCTCATAGTTTCCAACAGGGTAATATTGTTCTTTTACCGCATCCACAAAAAAATCCCAAGTGTGATCGGCCCCATATATTCCAGACTCCTCTGTGGAATTTTTCTCCCAGTGAGTTTACCACCAATGTTTGACATGAGGGAGAGATTTAAGGAGTGTGAAGGTGATATTTTCTTTGTCGGAAAAATTGTGAACAGAGAAATAACCTTCTAGTAGAGTTAACCATTTTTCTAGGGCTTCTACTTCTATTTGTCCTTCAAATACAGGAATATCAAAATTAACTTGTACCTTGAAAGGCGAGGCGCCTCAAAAGTGGTTGCTTGATGAAGATGTGCCTTATGCAATTGACAGGTGTTTAAGGATGTGGGAAAAATTCTCCATCATTTTGTCCCTCTGTCGTGTGAGAGCTTGCTCAAGTAATAGATTGATAGGATCGTCTACTCCGTCGTTTTTCTTTTCTTCCGCCATTGAGGGTTTCTTGGGTGTGCGAGAGCGATTGTCTTCAAGAGAGACAATATCGAGACACAAATTTCTATACTTGGACCTCGTCAGAGACATGGACTAAAAAAATGATCAAGAGCAGCCTGCTCGAATACCACTGATCTGGATTATTTTTGGCATGAAATGAGAGAAGAGATATATTAAAAAAATGCACAGAGATATCACGTATATCCAATAATATAACATAAATATATCATAGATGCAACCATAAACACAGAGATACAGTAATACATGATTTCTATTAATATACAAAATTTACAGAGACTGTAAAAATACAGAGTGAAAGATTCACTAGAATGGTGGCAGCTTATCTTTGAGAAGAGATGTGACGGCTACTCGCATTCGCAAGAAGATGATTACAATGAGGCTCTGAAGGCCTTTTTACAATATAAAAGAATTCTAAAAACCCTAGAAATCCAAAAACCTAACCCTAGGAGATGAAGCGCCAAAAGTCGTGTGGGCCCCGTTTGGGTAAGTTAGTACATCAACTTCTCGGGGTCGTAACTTTTGCATACAATCTCCATTTTAGGTGTATAATAGCTCGTTGGAAAGGTATCGTCGAAAATATTTATTATGGGGGATCAATCATGCCTTTGTCTATCATTGAGAACCACAATATCGAAAAACCTTCATTTGGGCCCTCAAAATGGCCCCGAAAGTTAAAACCTGCTAAAAATAGTAAATTGCCAAAATTGCCAGAAAACTGTTTTGAGCCAGTTGGAAATGGTGGGTGGCCACCGATATCCACCTGGATCAATCCTCCCTCCTTAGGAACCAATGGTCTCCATTGCGTTGAGTTCTCGGGGGAGAGGGAAAAGCATTTGTTGACTCTGCATCTTGGTGAGTGTAACAACCCTAGTTGAATATATGCTTAGGGATTATTAAGTAAAAATTTATTAGGTAATTAATTTTTCTAACATGTTATTAACTAAACAAAGATTGGTATAATGATATTAATTAAATATTWATTAATTAATTAATTKTTATAATTTTGATTAATTAATTAATTACCTATTACATTCAATGACATGGGTATTAAATTTAAGAGGGTTAATAAATTTAATTGTTTAATTAAAGGATTACATATACGGAGGGGATAAGAAGCATTAAATGTAAGGATAAGAAACATTAATAATTGAATAAGACATTAACTAAGAGGATAAGACAATGAATGTATGGATAAGGAAATGAATGAGGAGGAAAGGGTCGGTGAAGGAGGGATATGGCGAGGAGGAGGCTTACGGAAGAGGGGGATATTTTTTTGAGGGCTCTCTTGGATTTTGGGGTTCTGAGTTTGAGTTCTGAAGTACGGGGAAGGATCATTATGGGGGGCACCGGTTTGTTGGGGGTTTGGGGCACGGGGGCCAGGATATCCATATGGTATCCTAGAGCTAGGAAGCCGGATAGGATGCTCCTAGCTGGCAGGGAGGAAACACGGTTTGGGTAGAGTTGATCAGGGCATCAGACAGTACCAAGGCAACAACAAGGCAGCAGGGGGAAGGGACAATCATATCGGCATAAATTAGCATCAGAAGCAGGTAATTTGTTATGAAAGTGCTAAGTTTTCTTTTTTTTTATGTTATAGTTAAATATTAATCTATGTTGAATATTGTGTATATGCTGGTGATTAAATTATTTGTGTGATTGAAATGATTTATATCAAAATTAGTATTTACAGGCACTACATAATGGTATTAGAGCCCTGGTTCAAAATATGGAACCAAGGGCCTACCTACCTACCTACCCACCTACCCGATTTAGAAATGGAATTGTACCCATCCATAAATTAGATAAAATTAGATAAATCTGGACCTGAGGGCCAAGTTCCAGCTCCAAGTCCCAGCGCCAACTCCACCTAACCTGCAAGCCAAGTATACATTTTGATTTTAGTATATACACAAATCTATATATAATATATAAACAATATGCCTAGAAAACGAAATTGGTTTAATATTATAAGTATTTAAAGTGTTAAATAAATTTTGGCACTTGGCTCAATTAAACAAACAAATTATATATATACACATATATAAAATAAAAAAATAAAAATATACATATATATATATATATATATATATATATATATATGTATA
>JZKD02S2071239.1:788834-800636 GCA_000966675.3 Picea glauca | reverse complement strand
CTAAGCAAGGATTCCCTGGAACACATCCAGGGGCCCTAGAACACATCTAGGGGCTTGTATCAACCACCAAGGAACACATCCAAGGATCAATCCAAGCACTAAGAAAGGATTCCCTAGAACACATCTAGGGGCCCTAGAACACATCTAGGGTCTTGTATCAACCACTAAGGAACACATCCAAGGATCAATCCAAGAACTAAGCAAGGATTCCCTGGAACACATCCAGGGGCCCTAGAACACATCTAGGGTCTTGTATCAACTTGTTCCCAGACCAAATACCCCAGGAGTGCACTGGGGGCCCTAGATCTCGTCTAGGGTCTTAGCCATCTTCCAGGAGAATGGCTCTCGCAACTGCTTATAAATTTAACACCCCTTTTGAACAAACTGTGAAGAAGATGAATTTTGTAGTATGAGATACTACCTTGCGACACTTTTTATGTGGAATGGTAGTTGGAACTACCTCTGGTATTCTGTAGAGATGACCCCCCAAAGTAAAAATGACACTACGGGGATAAGACTCATAAACAACATGGCGTCTCCACATATACGGTTGGCCCAAGAGGACATCACAAAAATCCAATGGGGCAACATCACATAATACCTCATCCTTGAAGGGTTGGATTCCATATGATAATCAACATTGTTGGATGACACGAAGATCTCGTCCTTGCCGAAGCCACCCGATGTTGTATGGCTACGGGTGTGGTGTTGTCGAGAATCCCAATTGTTTAACGACATCTGTTGAGATGACGTTCTTCTGGCTTCTGCTATCAACAATAAAATGCAGTGGGGTCCCCTTCACCCACATCTGTGAATGAAAAAGGCACTCCCCCTCTTCTGGATCTTTTGGTTCTTCTGGTTGAATTATTGCGGTCATGACAATAGTAGTGGGGTGTTCATCAATGGTCTATCCTTTACCAGTATTTTCAGAATCAGATTATGAATCAGGGTTTGGATCATTGTCTTTGATCCCAGCCATCAATGACTATTTTGAGCAACATTCATCGGTGTTGTGCCAGGGGCATTAGTGGAAAGCACACCATTTTCTGGTGTCCTTCTTTGTCTTCCCGTGACCCTTCTTTTCCTGTGTCTTGGACTGGTTTTTGGGAGACTGTTTGTTAGGGTCATCTTTGTCATACTTTGGTTGTTGCGGATTTGAAGACCCGAACTCCCGTTTGTTCTGGTGCTTAAATTTCATCTCAATTTTAACAACATATCGATAAGCAACACTGAGTGATGAGATGTACAGAAAATTCATTTTAGTCTGGATGTATCTATATAGAGCCCCACGGTATTTCAGAACCAAATGTCGCTCGGAGTCTTTGATACCCAACTTGGTGCGCAAGGTATGGAAGGTATTGGTGATCTCCAGAACTGCTTGTCCCCTCTCTTGCTGCAATTTGGTCCATCTCATGTACTATTCCTCATAGTTGCCAATGGGGTAATACTGTTCTTTTACCGTATCCACAAAAAAATTCCTACTGGGATCGACCAAATATATTCCAGACTCCTCTATGGAACTTTGCTCCCAGTAAGTTTCCCACCAATGTTTGACATGAGGGAGAGATTTAAGGAGTTCCAAGGTGATCTTTTCTTTGTCGAAAAAATTGTGAACAGAGAAATAACCTTCTAGCAGAGTTAACCATTTTTCTAGGGCTTCTTTATCTATCTGTCCTTCAAATACAGGAATATAAAAATTAACTTGTACCTTGAAAGGTGAGGTGCCTCCAAAGTGGATGCTTGATGAAGATGTGCTTGATGTTATCAGCAGGCATTGAAGGATGTGAGAAAACTTCTCCATCATTTTTTCCCTCTGTCACGTGAGAGCTTGCTCAAGCAACAGATTGATAGGATCGTCTTCTTCGTCATTTTTCTTTTCTTCAACCATTGAGGGTTTCTTGGGTGTGTGAGAGTGATTGTCTTCAAGAGAGACAATATAGAGACCCAAATTTCTATACTTGGACCTCATCGGGGACATGCACTGAAAAAATGATCAAGAGCAGCCTGCTCTGATACCACTGGTCCAGATTATTTTTGGTACGAAATGAGAGCGGAGATATAATAAAGAAATGCATAGAGATATCGCGTATATCCAATAATATAACAGAAATATATTAGAGATGCAACCATAAACACAGATATACAGTAATACACGATTTCTATTAATGAAATAAATGTACAAAGACTGTAAAAATACAGAGTGAAAGACTCGGTAGAATGGTGGCAGCTTATCTCTGAGAAGAGATGTGACGGCTACTCGCATTCGCAAGAAGATGATTACAATGAGGCTCTGAAGAAATTTTTACAATATAAAGGAATTCCAAAAACCCTAGACATCCAAAAACCTAACCCTAGGAGATGAAGCGCCAAAAGTCATGTGGGCCCTGTTTGGGTAAGTTAGTACATCAACTTCCCGGGGTCGTAACTTTTGCATACTATCTTTGTTTTAGGCGTATAATAGCTCGTTGGAAAGGTATCATCGAGGAGATTCATTTCAGGGGATCAATTATTCTTTCAGTTATCATTCATAACCTTGATCTCAAAAAACCTTCATTTGGGCCCTCAAAATGGCCCCAAAAGTTAAAACCTGCTAAAAATAGTGAATTGCCAAAATTGCCAGAAAACTATTTTTAGCCAGTTGGAAAAGGTGGATGGCCACCGATATCCACCTAGATCAATCCTCCCTCCTTAGGAAGCAATGTTCTCCATTGCGTTGAGTTCTCCGGGGAGAGGGAAAAGCATTTACTGACTCTACTTCTTGGTGAGTTGCTTGCCTTGCTGGAGACATTGCGTTGCTCAGTTTGTGGAAGTCTCTCATGAACCTGTTGAGGATGAGGTTGTTCAACAAGTCGAGATACATGAGAGGACAATGTGTAGAAGGAATCTTTTCACTTTTCTGCAACCTTTTCGACCTGCTTCTGTTGGATAGAAGGTGCTTGGGGCGAGGTTGTAGTGGTTGCAGTGTCCTTTTGTTCCCTTTTTGAACAGACTGTGAAGACGCTGAATTTTGTAGTATGAGATACTACCTTGCAACACTTTTTAGGTGGAATAGTAGTTGGAACTACCTCTGGTATTCTGTAGAGATGACAACCAATGTAACAATGACACTACGGGGCCGAGACTCATAAACAACATGGCGTCTCTGCATATATGGTTGGCCCAAGAGGACATCAAAGACATCTAATGGGGCAACATCACATAATACCTCATCCTTGAAGGGTTGGATGTCGTATGATAATCAACATTGTTGGTTGACACGAAGATATCATCCTTGCTGAAGCCACCCGATGTTGTATGGATGCGGGTGTGGTGTTGTCGACAATCCCAACTATTTAATGACCTCATCTGAGATGAGGTTATTCTGTCTTCCGCTATCAACAATAAAATGTAGTGGGGTCCCCTTCACCCACATCTGTGAATGAAAAAGGCACTCCCCCTCTTCCGGATCTGTTGATTCTTCTA
Organism: Picea glauca; assembly: GCA_000966675.3. NCBI lineage: Eukaryota > Viridiplantae > Streptophyta > Pinopsida > Pinales > Pinaceae > Picea > Picea glauca. The sequence goes on along the minus strand of JZKD02S2071239.1, from coordinate 797,174 downwards.
GTTGAATTGTTGCGGTCGGGACAATAGCAGTGGGGTCTGCGTCAATGATATGTGCTTTACTAGTATTTTCAGAGTCAGATTCTGAATCAGGGTTTGGCTCCTTATCTTTGATCTCGGCCACCAATGACTATTTTGAGCGACATTGATCGGTGTTGTGCCAAGGGAATTTGTGGGAATCGCACCATTTTCTGGTGTCCTTCTTTGTCTTCCCGTGACCCTTCTTTTCCTGTGTCTTGGACTAGTTTTCGGGAGACTATTTGTTAGGGCCATCTTTGTCATGCTTTGGTTGTTGTGGATTTGCAGACCCAAACTCGCGTTTGTTCTGGTGCTTAAATTTCTGCTCAATTTTAACAACATATCAATAAGCAGCACCGAGTGATGAGATCCCCAGAGAATCCATTTGTTTGGATGTATCTGTGTAGAGCCCCACGGTATTTCAGAACCAAATGTCGCTCGGAGTCTTTGATACCCAGCTTGGTGTGAAAGGTATGGAAGGTATTGGTGAACTTTGGAACTGCTTGGCCCCTCTCTTGCCACAATGTGTTCCATCTCATGTATTGGTCCTCATAGTTGCCAACAAGGTAATACTGTTCTTTTACAACATCCACAAAACAATCCCAAGTGGGATCGGCCCCATATATTCCAGACTCCTCTGTGGAACTTTTCTCCCAGTAAGTTTCCCACCAATGTTTGACATGAGGGAGAGCTTTAAGGAGTGCAAAGGTGATCTTTTCTTTGTCGGTAAAATTGTGAACAGAGAAATAACCTTCTAGCAGAGTTAACCATTTTTCTAGGGCTTCTGCTTCTATTTGTCCTTCAAATACAGGAATATCAAAATTAACTTGTACCTTGAAATGCGAGGTGCCTCCAAAGTGGTCACTTGATGAAGATGTGCCTGATGCTATCAGCAGGCATTGAAGGATGTGGGAAAAATTCTCCATCATTTTGTCCCTTTGTCGCGTGAGAGTTTGCTCAAGCAACATATTGATAGGATCGTCTGCTCCGTCGTTTTTATTTTCTTCCGCCATTGAGGGTTTCTTGGGTGTGCGAGAGTGATTGTCTTCAAGAGAGACAAGCTCGAGACCCAAATTGCTATACTCAGACCTCGTCGGGGACATGCACTGAAAAAACGATCAAGAGCAGCCTGCTCTGATACCACTGATCCAGATTATTTTCGACACTAAATGAGAGCGGAGATATAATAAATAAATGCACAGAGATATCGCGTATATCCAATAATATAACAAAAATATATCAGAGATACAACCATAAACACAACGATATAGTAATACACGATTTCTATTAATGAAATAAATGTACAGAGACTGTAAAAATACAGAGTGAAAGACTTGCTAGAATGGTGGCATCTTATCTCTAAGAAGAGATGTGACGGCTACTCGCATTCACAAGAAGATGATTACAGTGAGGCTCTGAAGGCCTTTTTACAATAGACAGTAATGCCAAAAACCCTAGACATCTAAAAACCTAACCCTAGGAGATAAAGCGCCAAAAGTCATGTGGGCCCTGTTTGGGTAAGTTAGTACATCAACTTCTCGGGGTTGTAACTTTTGCATACGATCTTTGTTTTGGGCGTATAATAGCTCGTTGGAAAGGTATCGTCGAGGAGATTCATTTTTGGGGCTCAATTATGCCTTTAGCTATAATTGAGAACATCTATCTCAAAAAAACCTTCATTTGGGCCCTCAAAATGGCCCTGGAAGTTAAAACCTGCTAAAAATAGTAAATTGCCAAAATTGCCAGAAAACTATTTTGAGCCAGTTGGAAAAGGTGGGTGGTCATTGATATCCACCTGGATCAATTCATATGGGATATAATACCATGTTCCACAAAACAAGGTATTTCCACATAGGTTGAACACCTTAAGCAATTTCTCACACAAACAAAATAAAGATTAGTACACCGGTGTCGTTAGTATCGAGAATAATTTGAATCATTGAATCACTTTTTGTCTAGAACATATCGTGATTGTCGGATTACATAACTACTAATACATACTAAAGAAACATGCTTTACCTAAAAACACATTAAACCAAATTGATCTTAACTAATTCCTAAACGTTTAAATATCCTAACATATTGAAATGTATGTGTAGTATCATTAATTTTTTATTTGACATTGTGTAATAGATGGCCGCATTCGAAATTTCATAAACAAATTTTACTCAATATTAATCTATAGATTTTAAGTAAGTTGATTATGATATTTGTTAAATTCTATTTATATCAATTTAATTTAAAAAAAAAAAAACAAAAAAAAACCAAAGAATTAATTGGTATACTTTAAAATTTATTTTCCTTTTCTTTTAAATTTCTTTTTTATATTTATATTATAAAAATAATAAACATTCTTATTATCAAATAAATTTTTAACCCATACAAATTTTAATTTATTATTTTTAATCAAAATAATATTTTTAAATAATTTCAAATTTATTTTATATTTTATATATTAACATTAAAATAATTTTCTTAACAACAATTAAGCTCACCTCCCTAAAGAAGTAAAAGAGTTTGAATAAAACATTTGTCCTTATATAATACATATTATTAAACCAACATAGAACCTTTATTATTATTCATGTTATGATTTTTGTTGTATTATTATTCATGTTATGATTTTTTTTTTAGGTATATTTTAATTTGCTTAACAACAATTAATCTCACCTCCCTAAGAAGTAAAAGACTTTGAATAAAACATTTGTCATTGTATAATACATATTATTATTATTAGACCAACATTTGTCCTTGTATAACATATATATATATATATTATTAGACCAACACTTTATCATTATTAATGTTATAATTTTTGTTGTAGGTATATATATCATTGTAATTTTTTAAATATATAATAATAAAAAAATATTGTGATATAGGTTAAAGTGTTGTATGAGATTTTTTTATTTGTGGGATAAAGGATTTTCTTTATGAACAATTTTAGTGGGTTTAATGATTAAAAATATATGTTTCTTCTTTAAAAACTCACATATTTAAATTCCAACAAAATAGAATATGCAAAATAAGTTTATTGTCCCACAAATTAAAAAATTCATACATCAATTATATATATAACTTTAATTTATATGGAAAAATTTATTTTCAAAAATAACCCTACCATTTCTATAAATATAATAAAACACTTAAAATATTATTTATTAATTTATTTTATAATATATTCTATTTATATGAATGGCATTGTCTCCCACTACCATATTTCAAGTAATTTTATAAATGAGAGGCTGAATGTGAAGCTACATCCTACTCAAAATAAAACTAGTAATTTTAAAGGTAAAGAGAGAGTTGATTGAGTTATGGTTGAGGTGGGACATTTATATATTAAAGTAATGTACCTAGCATTTTTAATGGAATGAATTTAAAAATAATTGGCTTAAGATAAATATAACAATCTTATCATGGTAGTGTTTGGGTGTGACATCGATGAAGAACACGAAGTCCGCACTAATAAGAAATGTCAAGTTTTTTTGTGACTCAAGGTATTCTATAGAAAAGAGTGGGGAGAAGGAAAACACTAAAGTTAAAGTGATCAAATAAGTTGTCAAGATAACTAATAAACTAATGTCTTCATTATTAAGAACAAAGAATAAGGGGGCCATTTGGAGTATTTTATGGAAAAGAGTGAAGACAAGGAAACACTAAAGTGATACTAAGCAAAGAAGTTGTTATGATAAATTCTAAATGTCTTCATTATTAAGAACAAAGAATGATATAATGGGCCATTTTGGAATTCACAACATTTAAGTCAAAGAATGATATGGGTTGTTTTGGTATTTATAATTCTTAATTTTTAAGTCATTTTGGCATTACAATTTTAAAGAAAGTAACATGTTAATTTTATTAAGCATAATTTCAATTTTCCACACATTTATAGTAACAAGTGAAATAGTTGTAAAGCAGCTAATCTCTTCTTAGTTAACTAATAATAATAATTGTAATAGGATAATTGAAATTTCAATGAAAAAAATATTTAAAATATCTACCGATTTCTAGGGTATGGGTGGTTAGTAAGTTGAAATAATTGTTTTAATATTTTAATTTACATCTCAAAAAAATTTAAAATTTAATTTAGATCTTAAAAAGTTAATTATTTTTTAAATCTAAATTCTAACTCTATTATCCATTTAAATTTATCTTCATTCCCATTTATATTACACATTTCTTCAAATATTTAAATACTAAAAATGTTTTTGATGCCGATAAATATTTGATAAATTATAAATAAAAATTGATTTTATTGAGATCTATGAGTGAACACATAGATACGATATACTCCCAGCTCAAATAAAAGTTAAAAAAGTCTGCATAATTCAAAGATACTTGTGCTTAAATCCATTTTAAAAAACACAATGAAGATAGTGAGGTTAGCTTTAGCTTATTGTTTATAAAATTGATATTATAATAGTTTAAGAATGGGTTGGGAATAACCTATACTAAGGCCAAGGTCTATGTTTCAAATACACTTGTGAGATTTCATATACACTCAATACAAAGATTGTATAAAATAGAACAACCATATGTCATATTAAAAAAATATTTTATGCTAAATTTCATGTGTTCTATTATCATCAAAATATAAATATCAGGGTCATCTTTTGTCTTTTCATCTTTAAACTTTATTAAATCATTATCAAATTGTCATGTACTAGAAATACCCATCATATATATTTAAACAATGTTGTATTCTTTAAACAATCTACATAACATGCATCCCTAAGAAACTTCAATTATTATTAATATAAACCTACAAATATATCTATAAACAATCTACATAACATGCATCCATAAAAGACTTCAATTATTATTGATATAAATATATATATATATATATATATATATATAATCCTTTTTCTCTGCACTATATAGAAAAACGATATCTTGTTGAGAAAATAGAAGTGGATGAAGGTAACTATGGAAATGATTTAAAATGAAAGGGACCGTCTTCGTTCCTTCCTTCCTAATTCTCAATTTGTTAGTTGAGATGACGAACTTGTTATTCTAGACTGAGAATTTAAATTGAGAATTCTTATTGAATTTAAAATAATAAAAATATAAACAAGTGGGTAGCGTAAAACAACTTTCTCTTTATATATAAAGAATATTAAATATTTGCACTGTGTGACATGAAATGTGAGGTATTATAAACTAGGATTTTCTCAGAATAAATCAATGTGTTATCTTTCATTTTATTTTTGAATGGGAGATGTGTCTAGTATTATAAACTAATAATTTCTCAACGAATGGTAACGTACACTAAATCAATACAGGGAAATTCTTCCTTCGCTCAGGAAAAAAATTATATGTCAGGAAAAAAAGTTTATATTTCTTCTGCAGTTAATGTATAAAAAACTATAATAAATATAAACGTTGGAGAATTCTGAGAATGCGGTAAATGTGAGCCTGTCCTTGCAGTGTGTGCAGTGCAGACTACAATGTCAGTTGTCAGAGCACAAGTGTCAGAGCCAACCTCCAAATGAGCAAGTAAAATAATAGAAATTTCCATTTTTTAAATTAATTTTTATTACTGAAAAATATGGGAAATAAATCCGCTTCCACCATCGGATTTATGTCCAATCAAAACGAACTTAACCAATTAAAAATTAAATAACATAAAACATAAAATTCAGAAAAATATTTTATTTATATAAAAAAATTCGAAATTAAAAAGAAAATAAATCAAGGTAGTCTGTAACATAGGTTGTTCACTACATAATATTAGATTTTGTCTAAAAAAGAACCTAATAATATAATAAAACGAACCAAGCGAAAACTATAATCCCTACTTTGGCAGGGATTAATAATAAAGATGAAGAAACTTCATCACTTCATTTTGGGGTTAAAACTATAGTCCCTACTTTGGCAGGGATTAATAATAAAGATGAAGAAACTTCATCACTTCATTTTGGGGTTATTAACATTTTTAGGACGAAAATGTATAAACCCAATTTATAACATATCATTTATAACAATAAATAATAAATTATAAATATGAGAGTGTCATTACACATAGATACATGTATGTAAAGAATAGTTGACTCTCTATAACTCTTCACGAGATGGTCGATAATAAGGTACTTGGCATGACAAGTTTTCTTGTAATTTTTACAAGGTCATATGGGAGTTCCTCAAGTCCAACCATCTACAAGTTTATAATAAAGCTCTTAAGAACTAATCCTTGGGAGAAATACTCAACTAAGGAAACATTAAGTTAAACCCTAAGGCATTAAACCCATAATTAATCATCAGTTGGTAGCTTATAACTTTGCTAAACACTTACTACAAGAATTTGACCAAGGTGCTTTCCTTATGCATCGAGCATATTTTACTAAAAATAATTTGTCCAAAACAAAAAATGTTTATTCATCGAGCATATTTTACTAAAAATAATTTGTCCAAAACAAAAAATGTTTATTCGTGAGTGATACATTATGTATAATTTCATTGCAATCTACGAAGGCATGGAATGGGCCTATTCTAACTACATAAATGCCTTATTTGTCAAAAATGAGCTTGAGAAAGCCTATGACCAGGGGGGTGGCCTTTTATTATGGTGATGCTTAAATATTTGGGTTTTGGTCCCACCTTCAACAACAACTTCCAAACCCATTTTGCAAATTCCTTGGCTAGCCTATGCATTAAGAGAAGTAAATTGGAAGCATTTGGGATCTTTTGGTTAATAAGGAATGGTTTCCCCTTGGCCCCAACCCTATATGTCTTAATTGTTGAAGCCTTAAGGTATTTATTGTATCAAAAATTTGATGCAAGGATAATTCATGGTATACAATATCAATTGTTTCTAATGTTTGCATTGAGTTAGGTGGTATTTTTAGTTTTTTTATTGTTGTGAACACTTCTTTAAATTGTAATATTGTCCTTGGGCGTGACTATGTGTGTGGAAGTAAATTTGTTGTGTCTTATGTCTTTTCTGTGATACAACTTTCACATGAAGGAAGCATTATAACTATTGATTATCTCTCATATTGTATCCCTCCACCACATATAACCCATAGAAATATCTTGCCTTTAGTGGCTCATTTGTAGTCTATCCTTACTGTTTGGTTGGATAAATATTCTTCGCAACTATCTTGTGTGACCACTTCCACCATTTTCACAATCTCCACTCTCATCAAGTTTGAATATTTGGATCCTTTTAGCAACTTAGAATCAAAGATTGATATTGTAACCTCACATTTGGGTGTCATCGAGCCACTCTCTCCCCCATATGTGAATGTTCTCTTCCCTCTTCTATCATGAACTTCCATGATGATAAATAATTCTTAGACACCATGAATTATTTCTATGGTCCATGTGATGAATCCATGTCGGTTCTCCAATTTACTTCCTACCTGGGCCTAACTAATCCATCAACATTCCCTTAGACTCTATCTCCTTTGGAAGTGTCTTTGATTTCTCTATAATAGTACCACTTCTTGCACTTGATTAGGAGACCTTGGACCACTTTTCCAAATTGAAGACCATTGAATATTACACCACACAAAATGTTTCCAGATATATTGAGGTTACAAACACTTCCAAAATTTTTGTAGCTCATGATGAATCTAACACGACTTTCCACATTTTATTTCATGGATACACGACTTTGAACAATATATTATGATTCTTGAAAATGCATCAACATAATTACATATTTTCATGAAGGAGGATCAACAATATATTTACATATTTTCATGAAGGAGGATCAACATAATTTTATAATTTTTCCAATCAATCATAAGACTTAATAAGGGGTTGGCATGTTCCTTGTAATCTCATGAATATCCCTTGGAAAAAATATTTATATTTAAATTCCTCAATAGTTGGCCTTGTGAAAGGGCCTATTAAAGTCTTGATTTCTTCCAAAGTCTTGGATGGACCAAATTCCTTAAATTATTAGGAAATCCACTAAACCTAGAGAAAATTAATTTTAAATTCTTTGAATGGATAGTGGAATTAAGCCTCCACATACATCTCTTCATAATCCATATCCTTCACCCTACATTCCCTCTCTATAGATTTACACTTTGTACTATTGCATCTATCTCCATCATCCAATTTTCATTCCTCCCCTAGACCCACATTCCCACACTTTGCTTTCCTAATGTGGTTGGAGGATGGGATTTAATCCTCCTTTATCTTTCATATGTAGCCTTTGTCCCATGCTCCATTCCATCCATATTTTCTTCTCTCAGCTCTACCTATCAACATAAAAAATGATTGAAAGCCAAGCTTACTTTTGGAAACGAATGAAAATATCCTTGTTTTGGTTCATAATCAAACACAAGGGAAGAATATGTGCATCTTCTA
>JZKD02S2071239.1:763012-777017 GCA_000966675.3 Picea glauca | reverse complement strand
GTGTGGGTTTTCTTTAGAAAAATACATTTAGGAGGTGGTTGCAATACCTCTACAGGATCAAAATCACTTCTATATAATTTACCCATCATTTCCCAATGTATTTCAAAGTCCTATGAACCTACAACGCTTGCGTAGAAAGAGATCTCTATGCAAGTTCTGTATAATGCAGTTTTCCAGTCAAAATAAAAAACTGATCATTTGTGTTTCTTAAAAAAGACAAATTGTGAAGACATGAAACTTATAACTTAGCTACCTTTGTTATAAGGTATAAATTCCCTCTCTATTCATCATCACCCTTCATCTTCAACTTGCGAGACCTGTTTTCCTTTCTCAATGACAAATTATGCCTTTTCAAGTTACCCACTTTCCTAAACAGTAGTGCATTCCTTCTCAGTTTTGACTGAACATTTGTGAGGGATGCACAGGAATTGTTGATGGATGGTCCACATTCCTTAAAGTTTGATTGAAACCTTATATATGGTGCTCATTTACTCTCCCCGAGCTGAATGATTAGGTCTTGAGCCTCCATGAGTTGTTTATTTATCGATTTGATGGTTTTCTCATCCTCTCCAAGTGAAGTATAAATCTTCTCAACTGGTGTAGGTTGGCCATGTTCTAGTGTTTCCTCTGCAAGTTTTAAATTAACGGTTATATTTCTAGTTGAGGATATTGTTAAGGGTCATATAGGTTTAATAAAACCCATAGTCTTAGGACCTTGCCTTCTTTCCTTCACATTAGAATCTTATGGAAACTTTATGACTGATTCCTTCTTTGACCCTATGGAATATTGTGGAGTTTGAATATCATAAATCCTCTCAACCAATTTTCTTTTCATTTCCCTAATATCATGAAAAATATGAACTATGAAATGTTGATATTCCTTAAGTTGGTTTTGTAGTTCCTTGATTTCTTGGTCTTTCTCCTCTAGCTGCACCTGATATTCATCCATTCCTTGAGATGAATAATCAATAGATTGTGTATGCAGGGAAGGTACATGAAATCTCTTGGAAAATGATCTTGTGATTGGGACACTGACTCTTTGGGTTTCCTCCACCTCATCAAAAAAATGTATCCTTCTACCTTTATTTTTAGCTATATTTCTTGGTGAAGAATCATCAATCTCCTTACCTTTCCCCGTGCCATGTTCCGCAGACCCTTTTTATTTCCCACTTGAGACTCTAGAGGCCACTTTCTTAGCAGATGAGGGGGTGTCTCCTTTGGGATCTAGGGAAATGATAGATGAGGTAAAAAAAAATCCCAGACTCTGTTTGATTTCTTTAGTTCTTCCACTACTACCAAATTAACCAAGGAGAAATGAAATAAAATGGACTTAAGTTGATCAACCCTAGCTTGTACCATGTCTGCCAGTTTTCCTAAAATTTTGTATAGGTAGAAAGGTAAATTCAAGGGGTTCTTCCCTATAAAATGCATCAGAATTATTATGTGGTAAAGGTATGCCCTATAAAATCTTCCCTCATGAGTGAAATAACATTGGAATACTCTTAATAGCCTTTCATAATGCTCCAATATGCATTATCTTGTAATGGTGGTGCCAAACCTATGTTTTTTGTACTTAGGTTTCAGGAAATTAGTATAGAAAGATGGATCAAGAGGCATACCTTTGAACTATTTCTCCCCCTAGAATGGAATTTCTATTGTAGTAGCCACTATGTACTCTGATACCTGGAAGGTAATGTCAACAACTCTTGTCTCGACACCATTAAAATTAAGGGAGAACTTCTTTGTCACCTGTGCATTATACCCTTGAATTTTCTCACAGAACCTCATGCGGCCAACCTGCACAAATGAAACCCTAAATGTAGGATCAGATTTCACCAACTCCAAGCTCCGTGGATCACACCTCAACACACTTCCTCCTTTGTTTTAATTTTTTTCCTTGAGTGACCATGCTACAGATGTAGGCTAAAAATGAGACCGGTAAGGACAAAATGGTTCAAACACTAAAACTTAGACATGGAACTTTACATAGTGAATGGAAGGTTAGGGTTTGTTCAAATGTTTCAATGGACTCAACAACATGATGAGAAAGTCTTTGGATTGAATGTATGTAGGCATAGATTGTTTGACAAACAAAAAACATGTTGGGCCCTTCATTTTTGGTTAGAAGTTGCACAAGGATGACTACAGTCCCAATTTTGGTCAAACATGAGTTACACAAACCACAAAGAATATAGACAGTGGAGAAAGAAAAGAAACATAAAACAGTTGTGAAAAGGGACAACGCAACACCAGTGAGGAAAAATAAGTTATAACAGAACAAGAACAAGAATGTTAGAATATTGGTTGTTGTCATTGATGTCAACCCTAGTCATTGGTTTTGGACCGCAAGATTGATGAAGGTATTTTCACATGAAGGACAATGCACATTCAGATACAACACCCATGGATGGATAGTATACATCACATTGTTTCTAGTGGTATGTGTCACATCACTTGGATCCTCATGGTTGTTAAGAAATGAATTTTTGAATATGACAAAGTGAATTGAAGAAGGAAGTACATGTAGGCCCTGCAGATAATTAAAGAAAAGAATTACAAAATAAGAAAGTGTCAGGTTGGACCTAATGTTAAAAGGAAGTGCCATAAATGGTATAAATATATATAATTATACATTCATTTTATACACAAGTCTAATTTCAGAGGAAATCAGAAGTAAAGAAGGCCGGATTTCAAGGGAGGATGAAGTCTTTTGGTGATGTGTTCTAAGGTATGTTATTTTCAGGTCATCTTACCATTTTCGATATAACTTTTTTTTATAGAATTATTTAGATGGTGAAATTGATATGGTATTGAGATGACATATCAAGGTACCTGTGGTAAAAATTTTAGCTCTTGATTCACTATAATTATGGAGATACACTCTGTGGAAGATAGGGTTTTTGACCAGTCGTGAAGCTAGTCAATAAACAGGTGTTCCGGGTAAAACTGTCATAACGTATTCATAGAGAATCCAAATTAAGTGGGATAAATTTTATTAGAAACATTATGGAAGGTAGTTTCTTGTGTGCGAGTTTTAGAATCGAATGTTAAATATTGAGCGCATGACATTCTATACAAGTTCGGTCTCCTGAATAAACCAAAATTGAACAAGGTCTACCATTCTCTCTATAACTTCTTTTTGGGGAGGATTCAAGGAGAGAAACATGGAGAAGTTTCAGAGAATAAATTGAGTAATATTATCTACAGGATCAGAGTATTCCAAGAATTGAAGAATTGCAGAAATTGAAGAATTTTGGGGAAGCATTATCAGGTTCTATGTGATGGTTGGTTGATGGTGATGATTTAATGTAAAGTTTTATTATCTCTCATATATTCTTGGGTGGAAGTAAGTGGCAAGGATGGAGAGTTCAAATATCTCTTGATATTGGAGGATTGTATATTCCTCTTAGAGGTTTATCCCTCCCTTTACATTTGGAAGCTATAGCTACCTTTGGAAGTCATTACTTCCCTTGAACAATAACTATTGATTATTTCTCATATATTGTGCATGGTGTATAGTGCTGTATTGGTGTAACTCTTATACTATTGTTCATTTCTCATTGAATATAATTGAATGGTTTAAGTATAAGTTGAAAAAAGTTCTAAATTGTACTTGATACTGATTCACCTTCCTCTCAGTATCAACAATTGGTATCAGTGCGGGTTACCTTCAGTACAGTTTAACCACTGGAAGGAAGATCCTAAGAAGAAATGGAATACAAAATTCCAAATGGGATTCCACCATTTTATGGAAGCAATTTTGAATACTGGAGTAATAGAATGGAAAATTACTTGAAATCTCTTGGGGTAGATGTTTGGTTCTCAGTTGCTTCAGGATACAATGTTTTGAAGAAACCAAAGACTGCAGCTCAGAAGGAAGCAAAAAAGGAACAATAAATTGACAATAGATACCATCCTCGATGGATTGACAAATTCAGTGAAATTCAACGTGGGATCATTTGCATCATCAAAAGATATTTGGGACAAGCTACAAGACCTTTATGCAAGGAAAGAAGCAGAAGAAGAAGAAGAAGAAGAAGAAGAAGAAGAAGTTGAAGCGAATTACAACATCTCAGATTTCAAAGAAGCAAATAGAGGTCAATTCTTTTGCTTTAATTGTGAAGGAGTGGGACATGTTTAATTTGAATGTCCTCATCCAAGGATTGAAAGAGATGAAACTAAAGAAGAAAATTCCAATGAAGAAGAAGAAAATCATGAAGAAGAAATTATTCAACAAGAAGATGAGAATCTTAAAAAATTGAAGCATGTTGAGATTGAAAATAGCAAGCTCAAAGATACACATAGAAAAATAAGAAGTGAATTGGGTAGTTGTGAAAAGACAATTGTAATCTTGAAGAAACAATTAGAAGACTTTGAGAAACTAAGAGAAGAAAAAAATTCGTTGAAGACTCTACTCAAATAAGAAAGAAGAATAGGAGAAGTAAGGAATGTCCAAATGATGAAGAAAGAAGAAAATTGTGAGAAACTTGAACAAGAAGTTGTCTCATTGAGGAAGAGCTTAATCAACTCTCAAGTGCCAAAATACTTAACACATCTTGGATGGATGGGTGAAAATTCATACAAAGAAGATGCAAATACCAAAAAGAAGGTTGAGGAAAGATATACACAGACAGTTGATGAGAAGTGGACCAGGATACCAGAAAGAAGGAATGCTTACAAAAGAGATGAATATCCAAGAAGACCTCCTACCTTCAGGAATTAAAGAAGATTCAATCAATTTGAAGGAAACTGTATAAGAGTAGATCATGAACCTAGATGGACTACATCACAAAGAAGGCCACTTACTCCAAGGTATCAAAATTTCTTTCTTGGTCATTGTTATACTTGGAAAAAATTTGGACATCAAGCAATTAATTGCAGAATCAATGAAAGGAACAAATACACAAGAAACATGAATGGTGTAAATAGAAGATATGTAAATAATCATGGATTTGTCAACATAAGTTATAATTCATTTTCCCCATTGATGGACAAAAATATTGTATGCTACAAATGTAATTATCTTGGTCACAAAGCACGAGATTGTAGATATATGAATGAAGATGTCTTTATTCCAACCACAGTATGGAGAAGGAAAGAGATTCCAAACAATGAAGATTTTTTAATAGCATTAACCACTGAATAATGTAAAGAAGAATATGAATGGTACATAGATAGTGGATGTTCTTCACACATGACCGGGGATCAAGACAAATTCATCAGCTTTAAGATAAAGGGTGGCAATGTTGCATTTGGAGATGACTCATCTGCCAAAATACTTTGAGAAGGTGTAGTAGAACTTGGAAGAAAAAATGTAAAAGAAAAGAATGTCCTATTGGTTTAAGACTTGAAGCATAATCTACTTAGAGTTAGTAAAATGTGTGATCAAGGATACACTCTTATGTTTGACTCCCAAAAATGTAAAATCAGAGAAAATAACTCAGGAAGATTGGTTGCAACTACAACAAGAAGACCGAACAACATATACATCCTATACATGAAGAAAAGAGAAAAGAAAAAAGCCACACAAAATGATTCCAAGGAAGAAAAAGTCCCAAAGACCAAAAATAAGGATGAAGTATCATTGACTGCCACATGTTCAGGGGGAGAAACCCCAAAGAAGAAGGTTGCCTTTTGCCATTAAACTCAGGGGGAGAATCCCTAAAATCTTCCATTGATGTCAAAGGGGGAGAGAAATTGGGATCATGATGATAGGGGGAGCATGAGTGTTTCCATCAATGACAAAGCGAGAGATTTTTGGAAGATTAGTTGTTGTCATTGATGTCAACCCTAGTCATTGGTTTTGGACCGCAAGATTGATGAAGGTATTTGCACATGAAGGACAATACACATTCAGATACAACACCCATGGATGGATAATATACATCACATTGTTTCTAGTAGTATGTGGCATGTCACATGGATCCTCATGGTTGAGGAGAAATGAATTTTTGAATATGACAAAGTAAATTGAAGAAGGAAGTACATGTAGGCCCTGAAGATAATTAAAGAAAAGAATTACAAAATAAGAAAGTGTCAGGTCAGGCCTAATGTTAAAAGGAAGTGACATAAATGGTATAAATAAATATAATTATACATTCATTTGATACAAAAGTCGAATTTCAGAGGAAATCAGAAGTAAAGAAGGTCGGATTTCAAGGGAGGATTAAGTCTTTTGGTGATGTGTTCTAAGGTATGTTATTTTCAGGTCATCTTACCATTTTCGCTATAACGCTTTTTCTAGAATGAGTCAGATGGTGAAATTTCTATGGCAGTGAGAATAAATATCAAGGTACCTAATTTAAAAGTTTCAAATCTTTATTCTCTAAAATTATGAAGATACACTCTGTGGAAGATAGGGGTTTTTACTAGTCCTGAAGCTAGTCAATAAACAAGTGTTCTAGGTAAAACAGTCATAAATTCTTCATAGAGAATACAAATGAAGTGGGATAAATTGCATTAGAAAGAGTAAGGATGTTATTTTATTGTGTGAAAGTTTCAGAATCGGATGTTAAATATTGAGTGTAGGACATTCTGTACAAGTTCGGTCTCCTGAATAAACCAAAATTGAACAAGGTCTACCATTCTCTCTATAACTTCTTTTTGGGGAGCATTCAAGGAGTGAAACTTGGAGAAGTTTCAGAGAATAAATTGAGAAATATTATCTATAGGATCAGAGTATTCCAAGAATTGAAGAATTGAAGAAATTGAAGAAGTCTCGGGAAGCATTATCAGGTTCTATGTGATGGTTGGTTGATGGTGATGATTTAATGTAAAGTTTTATTATCTCTCATATATTCTTGGGTGGAAGGAAGGGGCAATGATGGATAGTTCAAATCTCTCTTGATATTGGAGGATTGTATCTTCCTCTTGGATTTTAATCCCTCCCTTTACATTTGGAAGTTGTAGCTACCTTTGGAAGTCATTACTTCCCTGGAACAATAACTATTGATTATTTCTCATATATTTTGCATGGTGTATTGTGGTGTATTGGTGTAACTCGTATACTATTGTTCATTGCTCATTGGATATAATTGAATGGTTTAAGTGTAAGTTGAAAAAGGTTTTATATTGTACTTGATAGTGATTCACCCCCCTCTCAGTATCAACAAAGAAATCATGCAGAGTCTAAAGCCAAAAGATCCCACTCAACCTATATGTATGAGATGCATATGATTATAAAAGGGTTCGGTGTAGTTGCTTGGTTGTTGGGTTTTGTCATAGTATAGAGGGAGCAGACAGAATCAAGGTTATGTGATTTTAACTTGTATATAATTATGGGGAAAATGGTAGATAGAGCTATCTGACATGAGTCTAGAGCCATAAGCTTGTAACAAAGTCTCGATTTGTATCTGAAAGATTGTATCTGAGAAGCTCTTTTGATAATATATATGGAAGGACCTAAAATTTTGAAATATATTGTGTCATTCTGTGTTTATGATTATGAATCGCCTCTATCCTTTACTTATTTATGTCTGATAACAACAATATGATGTCTCTATTTACAATTTCTATCACAACTTGATTGTCTTTATTTCCAGTATGAATGAGTTCAGATTTGTTTTGTGGTTAGTTTGTCTTTCGCAAGGTTATGGTGAATCTTGAAGATTATGGGAACTCACCTAATTATTCTCCTTTCCCTTCCCTATATTATTGCCTTGGTTTATCTTTAGGTGAGACTTCTTCTCTTCAGAGGAGATGGAAATTCCTACGCTCTAGACTACTCGGTGCCTTTTGTTGGTAACCTAAGAAGGACCCTGGTTTGATCAATTCTGGGTCAACAAAATGGTTTCATTGGTAGGAACTACATTAAAAGGGAACTTGTAGGGAGAATGCTTCCATGGATTCACAGATTCGATATTCACCAGTGGTGGGCAAAAAATTGTGACACTTTCATATGGAAAGAAGCGGAGCTGAGAGGAAAATCTGTGAAAGATACATGAGAGGTTGTCTTTTACTCAGAAAGATCGAGTGACCAGTATGAGATATTTCGGGTTAAGTTCCCGGAAGAAATTTTCCACTAGATAGATAGGCTCCAAGAATCTACGGAATTCCAAGAACGAGTCAAGAATACCTGTGCTTGGGATATAGAAAAAATCTCAACACTTCATCGGTTGAATCATCTGGTAATGCAAGCGATTGATTTTTGGGTCGATACAACATTAGATGGATAAATTATTGAGTTTGCAGCTAAGAATCATCAATATTTTTCACGAGAAGAAGAATATTTCAAGAAAGACACAAGAGAAAGACTATTGAGAGAAATCCCCCTATGGATTAAGGTTTTCTTGATGACGGAAGGGATGTTGACTATGTCCCTGACTGAGATGGTAGCGTAAACACCCTCGCTTGGGGTGGGGTGAGTTTGGGGTGGAGTCATGGCCTGAGATAGGGGAGAGGGTTCTTTGAAAAATGAGAGAGAAACAAGAAATGGAATGAAGGGATGAGAGAGATTTGAAAAGAGCCGCCATAGTTGAGAAGTGGTGGTGTGGTAAGATAAAGAAAGCAATAAAACAATCTAACAAGTTGTGGAAATAGGTTGGACCAAGAGAAGTCGAGGAAGGATAGATGGAAGAGTTTTGAAATATGAGAAGACAAGAAATATTGGACAGTCAAACATTAAATGAGAGAGAAGCATAGAGATAAAGAATTCCCCAAGAGGGTGGACAAGGAGAAGAAGGTGTAAAAGCATGGGAAAAGGAAGACTGCATGGATCTTGAAGAAGAAAGAGAATATTCATCCTCAATTCCAGGAAAGATCGAGAATCTGGTTGAAGAGACCACTCCAAAGGATGAGAATGAGACCCCCCATATCAAAGAAACCCGTCCCAAAGCCAGTGGAACCAGTCCTGAATCACCCATATCCCAAGTGTCTTCTATAAAAGTGGTAAATTCTATAATACCTTCTTATGCTATTTATGTTCCATTACAGTCATCTAGTCAGTCACAACTAGGAAGTGTGAGTACTGGGAGGATATTGGGATCCCCTGATAGATAGAAACCATGAATGTTAGGTTTTATCTTGGTAGGAGCAGTAAGATTAGCAATGGTTGGTAATGCGGGAAATTTGATTGCTTGATACCCAGAATTTTGGGGCAAGGGAGATGAATATGTTGAGCAACATTGGTTCTTGTGTGAAGCAATATGGAGGTCTAGAGGGACTTTGGATGTGAATAAATTGGTTAAGTTCCAGAGTACCTTGAGAGGTCATGCTCACAAGTGGTACATGAAGGCCATTGAACCAGGAGTACTAGGAGTGCAAGGTCAAGCATTCACACTTTACAAGGCACAGAAAAAGTTCATAGCGGAGTTTAATCTACCTCAGTAAGAACAACAAGATTTTTTTGAGTTGTGTGAAATTCAACAAAGGGAAGGTGATTTAGCCTAGGAATATAGCCAGAAGTTTAAATGTGTTATCAGGAGGTTAGAACATACAATTCATGAGGAACATCAAAGAGAATGGTATATCCATGGATTTCTACCTCTGACACAGATTCTGTTAATGCAACAATGGATAATCACTTTGACAGATGCCTTGGAACAATCAATGAATATTGAATCCATGGTAGGATATCCGAGGATCCTGAGAGTGACCAAACCCCCAACAAAGGAAATTTTGGCGCAAATACAAGGGAAAATATCAACGCTTACAGAGAAGATTCAAGAATTGATGATACTCAGACTAGGATGACCACAAGTCTGGTGTATCGGATGCTACACAGAAGGACATATGGAAAACAAATGTCCACAGATGAGGGGAATGGGACCTCCTCATAATCGGATGGAACCTGCACTAGGACCCATGGGAGGAGTTGTGCAAGTATTCACGAATTTACCATTCCATACCCCAACCCCATATCATGCTTTTCCAGGTAATCAAGTAGCTCTGCCAATTGAGTATTGCAATATTTGTCGAATCCATGGGCATGGGACAAGATATTGCCCCATTATTTAGAAGTATTCAATAGTACCAAATACTTTTCATTGTTGTTTTTGTGCATATACTACACATGCTACGAACCACTATAGAGCATTGGATGCACTTTTTGACAGACTGGATCGAACATCATTCAGGGTGAATGAAACCCCTCAGGGACCAGGAAAAGGTCGAGGAGGTGGAGCTGGAGGATACTTCAGAGGAGGAAGGATCGAGGGAATAGGACCAAGTAGATGCTAAAAATGTGATGAGAAAGGCCACATGGATAGATATTGTCCTCACCCAAGGAGACCATGGTGCTCTCACTGCAGAACTAATGGGGATGCAACTGAAGACTGCCCAGAGCTAATTACGAAATGGGAAGATCGTGTACACCAACAAGGAAATAATCTCATTAGTTTAGTGATAAAGAGAGTCATTAAAGGAAAACTACCCAACCTTAATATCGTTACTTGAGGAGGAGAAAATACTGGCGTAGACACTGATAATTTACCTCACATCCAGAAAGAAACACCTAAGGAGGACATGTATAATCCTCTGAAACAAAAGTTATTATTTAAAAATGCAATATAAGTATTTCATAATATCCCTTTCCCTGATATGAAATAAAAACCCCCTCATCCTATTGGTTATCCTAATATCATGCAAGTCCCTTCTTCCCCCCTACACCCCAAAACCCTGTAATTCTGAGAAGACAACTTGAGTAGTCACAAAATGTAGTTTACCTTTGGTTTCAACTATTTTTTGATAGTCTTGGGAATGACCAGTTGATAGAAAAGTTGCACAATTCCCTATACTTAGTCCTAGGAGTTGAGGAATCTCTAGAACCTAGAATAAGGACTAATCTTCCTTAGAAGAATACTCAGAGAGTGCAGAGAAGGAAAATACGAACTGAAAAAGAGTTTTTATTAGAAACACAATTGGATGAGTTTGAGATTAAGGATGTTATGTTAGATCTAGGATCTAATGTTAAAATATTTCCTAAAAATACTTCGTAAGCGTTAGGAAAACCCCATTTTACATACTCCCCAATTCAGTTAAGAATGGCCAATCGGTATTGTATTTTTCCAATAGGAAGATTGGAGAATGTGGAAATAGATGTTGCGGGAGTGAAGACTGTAGATGATTTTGAGGTGATCAAAATCATGGGGGACAAGGACCCTTATCTTGCACTATTGGGTATTGATTGGGATTACGAAAACTATGCAGTGATTGAACTAAAGAAATACACTATGACATTTGAGGCAGATGGAATAATAATAGTTCAACCCTTGGATCCATATGTAGGCCCCCGATACGTGGAGCCAAAAAACAACAATATGGAAGGAGAAGACTTGGATCAATTGTAAAATGTAACAGTAGGAACGAGATAAGACTGCATGAATCCTACTGTTGATGGATCAATAAGTTGGAGGAGCATACAATCGGTGGACAAAGATTCAAAATCGACATTTGAAAATTGGTAGCAAGGTTCGTATGAAAGATTTTCAAGAAGGTGCGCAGCTGTCAAAGAAACTATATGGGTTGGAACTAAGGTCAGAGAGAACCCCATATATGATGGTACCTTAGAACTTGACATATTTTTGGTTAGCATGGAAGAAAATATAGTGGAGGATAAAAGGGTCTAAGTTTTGGACTTAGCCCTCCAGGACACGCCCGTTAGATGGTGGACTAGTCACAAAGCCTTGATTAAGAACTAGGAGGATGTGAAGGAAGCTATATGATATAGATTTCAATATAAGTAGCAACTAGAATCAGATATGTGGATGAACTTACAAGTTCCACAACTATTTAATGGATAGTCTGATCCTAAGGCACATATTAAACAACGTGTGAGACAGTAGCAAGTTGCGGAATTACCATTTCACTTATGGGTTCAAGTATTTCCCCATTTGCTAGGCCTGATTCCTAAAGCTTGGTACATACATGAAGAAACCAAAAGGCATACCAATGACTAGAAACCATTGGCATATCAAGTTTTCAAGGAATTCTCATTTACAAGTAAGTACCCTGAGCTTAAAGTAGTCCTGCAAAGAATTAAAGAATTCCTTTTTTTCGATGTTGGTGAATGGAAAAAATACCTAGTGGTATGTGCAAAGCATATCCAATCACTTCAGTCTAACCCTCACATAAAATAAGACAAGATACCTATATAATTCTATAATATTTAGAAGGATGTGGAAAACCCTGATGATTTAGAAGAATTGAGAAACTTAGCCATTGAGGAAATAGAAGGAAGCAGAGAAATCCAGATAACCATACCCAACCAGACTAATGGTTCTTATAATTATCCATTGAAGTTGCATAAAGTCAACATAGGAACTACAAATCAACGTAAGATAACTATGGTGGGAGATTACTAGGATGAGCAAACTAGCCAAGAAATACATAGCTTGTTGTGGGAGTATGAGGAATTGTTCCCAAAGACATTCTCAGAACTAAACATGATTAAAGGAGATATGGGAGAGATGAAAATTGAACTAAAAATAGGATCAAATCCTGTAAGGCATAGACCATATCGCCTTAACCCCATAGTGAAAGAGAAGGTTAAGAGGGAAATAGACAAGATGTTGGAGGCTGGACTTATTTTTGCAGTAGAAGAAGAAGAATGGGTTAGCCCAATAGTCATCCAGAGCAAGAAATGCATAGAGGAAATTAGGGTCTATGTAGATTACAAAAGCCTAAACTTCTCTTGTGTGTCCCAACACCTTTTACTGATGAGGTTCTAGAACAGGTTGTGGGGAAATAATCGTACAGATGGATTTTCCGAGTATCACCAAGTAAGGATTGCTTAAGAAGAAGAAAAGAAGGACAGATTCATAACAGAATGGGGGTCATTTGCATATAATGTGATGTCATTTGGCCTAAAGAACAAACCCTGTAGTTTTTTCTTGGATTGTAATACTATCTTTCCGATAATTTATTCACAAGTTTATAGAAGTTTATATGAATGATTGGATGATATAAAGTCTGCTCAAGGAACATGTAGCACTACTACATCTGATGTTTGATAGACGTAGGGAATTGCAGATATCCTTGAACCTTAGGAAGTGTATCTTTTGTGTTCCACATGGAAATTGTTTAGGCCACATAGAGTATGCCGAGAAGGAGTACTGGTAGACCCAACCAAAGTTGTGGTTATTGTGAACATGCCTCCACCTACGTGTGCTAAGAAGTTACGCTTCACATTGTGGAACACAGGGTACTATAACAAGTTTATCAAAAGGTATTCTAACAATACTGCACCCCTAGAAAATCTACTAAAGAATTTAGAAGTGTTCCAGTGGATGCCAAAGTGTGATAAAGCGTTCTACATCCTGAAGGAAAATCTCAGCACATCACCTATTCTGATATTTCCAAACTGGGAAAATGAATTTCATGTGCACGTAGACGCATCAGGTATTTCCCTGGGATCCATCTTAGCACAACCAGGAGATGGATCCATGGATCACCCTATCTACTTTTCTAGAAGGAAGTTGTCGCAAGATGAGAGAAACTATACAACCACATAAAGGGAGGGTTTAGCTATGATTTACTCCTTGCAGAAGTTTAGAAATTAATTGTTAGGATCTCTTTTTAAGTTCTTTACTGCTAATTCTACGTTAAAATATCTAGCTAACAAGCCTGTTCTGGAAAGAATAAGTTTTCGATGGTTGTTATTGTTTCAGGAATTTTCATTTGAGGTGATCATTAAACCTAGAAGATGCAACATGGGGCCTGATCACCTGTCGATATTGGAGTTAGGAGAAATTGGTGGAGCAGTTGACGATCAGCTCCCAGATGCAGACCTGTTCCAGGTTAAGGCCATACCATAATACTTGGAATACATAGTAGTATTCTTGAGTACAATGGCCTGCCCAAAAATGTACTCCACAACTCCGAAACGTCATATGGTGATTAGAGCAGTGGACTATCAATTGATTGAGGGGAAATTGTATAATTTTTTCCTATATAGTTGTTGGGACCACATATTGTACCTTTTTGCTCATACTTTTTTCCATTGTTATACCCTTCATCACCTGTATTTAGACTCATATTATCACTTCATCTGATCACCCCAAGGTATACA
>JZKD02S2071239.1:740092-759661 GCA_000966675.3 Picea glauca | reverse complement strand
CCAGTTTCTGAACCATCCATCAGTAGAATGGCAGAAGAAGAAGGAAATGCAGCCACAGAGACTGAGACTTTTGGGTTTCCAATCTTGGATATTTCCAGAAACATCAGCATGAAGACTATCCCACTATCATCGTTACCCACTTTCAGAGGTATGTCAACTGAAGATCCAATTTTTTTTTTATTCAAGTTTGACATATTATGTAGAAGCTATAACTACTTAGATGATGCCCAAAAACTTAAGCTCTTTCTTGCTACAATGAAATATTCATCCTTAAGATGGTTCATGAGCTTAGGAGAAAATACAATCCTCTCTTGGGATCAAATGAAAGACACATTTTTACGAAAATACCAAGACTATTGTAAGGATAATGTTAAAAATGACATTTTTAAAATGTAGAAAACAGAAGATGAAAGCCCTGAACACTACTTAGAAAGGTTCTTATACAACTATCAAAAGTCAAAACTAATCACCACAGACCCAGCTGTAGTAAGAACTATATTCTTGAAAGGTCTCAGACATGATTGCATAGAATTTTTAAACTTGTTGAGTTCAGGAGATGTACACCAAAAGCCTTTTTCAGAAATTGCAGATTACTGTAGGAGGTACTTAAGAGGACAAGCTAAAACAGGCAAAGGACCAAGAGATCCTTTTAGCAGAAATACAAAACAAAGCTAAGGGACTGTCACTAGAACTGAGTTAGGAAACTTATTGGAGAAATTTAAAACAGACATTTTGAGCACAATAAGTAACCAGTTAGATACTCTGAAACTGAAAAAGAAACAATAAGAAGAGGCTTCTTTAGCAATATTTTTTCATAGATGCTGAAAGAAGCACATTGAGAAATAATGTCCATTAAATGTCATAGAAATATGTGGTTTGTGTACACTAGAACACACCACATCTGAGTGTCCAACCTTTCTTGATCTACAAGCCATATATAGGGGAGGAGGAGTCTCACAAGAACAACCATACCCTTCCAGAAGACCTTGGAGAGATAAAAATTCCAATACATTTTATGATCCTAATACATAATATCAATAACAACAATGGGGTCCTTCCCCAGTGACCTATCGACAATGGACACCTCAGCAAAATCAACCTTGTCAACAAGGTTGGAGGGGAACTTTGTATGGAAAACCCTCTTACCCTACATATCCATAGTACCCTGCAAACATTTCCCAATTACTACCTGGATTCAACCCACCATAGATGCAAGATTTACTCCCACCTCCTATACAACAACAATTTACAACCCCCTTGAACCCTAATAAGCAGCAATAAGTATCTATAAATGCTAATCAACCCACAAAACCAAGTTGCCCGCAATCCTCCAAGACCAACAACAATCCCTGTGCAGCCAATCCCTAACCCCAATAATCAACCCACCCACCCTATGCAGAATACTAAATTTCAAACCTTTCCCACCTATGAAATTCAACTATGATCGGGGAAAGTTGTAAACCAATCAGATCCTGTAGTAATAATTTAGGAAGAAAATGATAATAATTCTGAGGAAGAAAACACTCAAACCACCCCTACAGAAGAAGAGGCCTCTCCTCCTATTCCAATCACTTCTCAATTTGTACGAGTACCCCAACAAATTAATCTCCCACCTTACCCTGAAAGACTATTAGTGAAGAAACTTGACCCACCCTTGCAAAGATATATAGAAGCTGAATTACAAAATGTGTGCATAAAAATACCTCTGCTGCAATCCATTAAGGATATCCCTATATACGCCAAAATCGTAAGGGATCTTTGCATTAAGAAACTAGGAAGGAAGAAGAAGGAACCTCCCCTTGTTCAGGTAGTGGGACAATTATCTGAATTTATTTCTGAAATGCCATACAAATATAATGACCCTGGAAATCCAATAGTCACTGTCGAAATTAATGGCATTTCTCTACCAAACACACTCATTGATTTGGGTGCAGCTATTAATGTAATGCCTTTTGACACTATGAAAAAGATTCAAATCAACCAGTTAAGACCAACACAAACCATTATCGAGTTGGAAGATAAGTTAGTCATTATCCCTTCATGAAGTCTAGATGATGTCACAGTCACTCTAGCTTCTTGGGAATATCCAATAGACCTTTTAGTCATCTATTCTAAATCATCCTCCAAACTAGGACACCCTGTGGTTCTTGGACACCCTTGGCTGGCCACAACAGATGCCTTTATCAGCTGTCGGTCTGGTGAGATGACTATATCCAATGGCACACATAGCCAAAAACTTGTCCTCTTCCCTCCTACCCAACCGGCACAGGAAATACCTATTTGGTTAGAAAACCCTTATGGAGAGGAAGATTGCATCAGACCTTTGTTAACACTTGACCAAGTAAGAGGAATATAAGAACAATCATATGAACAAGTGTTAAGCTTATTTTTGGCTGACACAAATTGCATTGAATACCCAAGGTCTTTTGTAGAATTGTCACATATTTTTAGTTCTGAATTTCAACAAACTTGGAACCTTGATATCACTCAATTATATACTTTATCGCCATCCTCCTCATATAAGGAAGAAACTGCTGAACTTGTTGAGATTATCCCAAGAAAACAGTTGTATATCAACTCTAGTTTGGAACCAAAACAAAAGACACAAGTGATTGAAATGCTCCAAAGACAATTTGATGCCTTTGCATGGGATTATGCAGACATGAAAGGCATTCATCCTGACACATGCACAGATCATATCTACACTAATGAACAAATTAGACCAGTTAGACAGCCTCAGCGAAGGATGAATCCAACCCTTAAATATATTGTAAAAGAGGAATTGCAAACACTCCTTCGAGCCAATCTCATATATGTAAGTTTTAAACCTGCGAAGTAAAGCAATGCATATATATTCTTAAGCAATACATAAATTAATCAATGGCTCATACACAGAATACACAGAGATATTTACCGGAAACCCTCAACCGGGAAAACCTTTCTTTTTCATTATATCGAATTTCACCATTCTCCATACAATATATACAATGTTTTTAGGTATTCCATAGATACCAAAACCCTAATCCCTTAATTCGGGATTTATTTACAAATAAACTAAAAATAGCAAAAACCGCCCTAGGTGAAGGGATCGTCAGACGCAGTCGTCGTATCTGACGCACCCACACACACACACATGCAAAGAATATAACACATACCCAACAATATACCCCACTTCAGATAGTCAATGGGTATCTCCTCTTGTCATAGTTCCCAAGAAAAATGGTAAGTGGAGGATATGTGTAGACTTTCAGGAGTTAAAAAAACACACCCATAGGGATTATTTTCCCTTACCATTTATTGATCAGGTGTTGCATACCCTGTCCAGAAAGAAGTATTTTTTGTTCTTGGATGGGTTTAGTGGTTACAACCAGATACAAATAGCACCCGAAGACTAGGAGAAGACCACTTTCACCTGCCCTTGGGGCACATATGCTTATAGGGTGCTCCCTTTCGGACTTTGCAATGCCCCATCCACTTTTCAAAGAGTTGTCCTATCCATTTTCTCTGACTTGACCAATGATTGTGTGGAAGTATACATGGATGACTTTACAGTCCATGGACAAGACTTCTAGGAAGCATTGACCATTCTAGAAAAAGTCTTGATTAGGTGTAAGGAAATTAATCTTTCCTTAAGTAATGAAAAATAAAAAATGATGCTCACTGAAGGTATTTTTTGGGACATCACATTTCTGATTTTGGAATGAGAGTTGATCCAGAAAAAGATTTATATCATCACACAAATCAGAATACCTTCCTCACAAAAGGAAGTCCATAGATTTTTAGGACATGCTGGCAACTATAGAAGATTCATTCCGAATTTTACAAGCCTAGCTACCCCTTTATTCAAATTATTATCTAAAGAAGCCGAATTTAAGTGGGATGACGAATGCCAAATATATTTCAAAATTCTAAAACAGAAATTTTCAACTACCCCTGTACTAAGAGGACCAAATTGGTCCCTTCCTTTTCATATCTATATCGATGCCTCAGACACAACTCTTGGGGCAGTCCTTCGACAAAGAGAAAATCAAATGCCCTATGCTATTTACTTCGTCAGTAAAAATCTGTCTCCAACTGAAGTTAATTATACGGTCACAGAAAAAAATTTGCTAGGTGTAGTCCATGCTATCAATAAATTTAGACACTATATTACAGGATATCAAGATTTTGTACACATTGATCATTCAGCCATCAAATTTTTAATGAACAAACCTGTAACAAATCCTAGAGTTACACGATGGCTCTTATTATTACAAGAGTTTAATATCAACATTATTGATAGACCTGGTAAAGATAATCTTGTGGCTAATTTCTTATCTAGAATGATTCATCTAGGAGATAATGCACCAGTAGAAGATAACTTTCCCGATGAAAATTTATTTTCTATTTCTACATTCACTCCATGGTATGCAGATGTTGCTAACTATCTTGTGATAGGGAAGATGCCTTAGAAATTGTCTCCTAGAGAAAAATAGAAAGTAATTCAACTAAGTGCAAATTATATGTGGCACGATGATTGCCTTTACAAAACAGGACAAGATTTGGTGATCAGGAGATGTGTAAGGGAAGATGAAATTCATGATATTTTGCAAGCCTTCCATGATGGTCCTTGTGGAGGACAGTTCGCAGACAAGAGGACCTCTTACAAAGTTCTGCAATCTGGTTACTACTGGCCCCATATTTTCAGAGATGCTAAAACCTATGTATCCAATTGTGATGAATGCCAACGAATGGGTAAGCCTACTACATGAGACAAAATGCCACTTCAAGCCCAAGTAGTTATGTATCCTTTCGAGAAATGGGCATTAGATTTTGTAGGGCCCATTAACCCTGTATCTAAAAAGAAAAAGTATATACTTGTATGCACTGACTATGTGACTAAATGGGTTGAAGAAAAATATTTATCAACTGCAAGTGAACAATTAGTGGTAGATTTCCTTTTTAATGATATATTTACTAGATTTGGTGTAGCGCGAGAAATTGTGACTGATCAGGGAACTCAATTTACCTCTCATCTAGTCAAAGCTGTTACAGAATAGTACCAAAACAAACACAAGAAATATACACCCTACCATCCACAGGAAAATGGACAAGTAGAATCTACCAACAAAGTTATTAAGTCCATTCTTACCAAAATAGTACAGCTGCACCATAAGGATTGGGCTGACATATTATTAGAAGCCTTATGGGCTTATAGAATCACCTGGAGGAATAGAACAGGACATACACCCTATAAGTTGGTGTATGGGAAGTAGGTGATTCTTCCCATTAAATTCCAGATCAAAACCTTTAGGACTGTAGTACAAGTTGGCATGAACTTGGATGAAGCCCAACAACAAAGACTCTTGCAGCTTAATGAGTTGGATGAAACTAGGCAGGAAGCACTTCAAAGAACTACCCTCATTCAAGAACAGAGAACAAAATGTCATGACAAGTATCTCAAAAAGAAACATTTTCAACAAGGAGATTGGGCCCTATTGTATGACAATAGATTCAATAACTTCAAAGGTAAGTTAACCACCTGTTGGATGGAACCTTACGAAATTGACACTGTCTACGATAATGGTTCAATCAAGATAAAGACAATTGATGAACAACAGACACCACTACTTTTGAATGGTCATCGGTTGCAAGTTTACAACAAACCCCTATCAAAACAAGAATTCCTAACTCGTATACTACAAAATTCAGATATGCAGATGATTAGTAAGGAGGAAGACCCTCCTATTGATCCACATTGATTGATTGGTTTATTTGAAATTTTTGTACATAGGTGTGGATCGAATTTTGTTAATAAGATGAAGGTAACAAGAGATTCTTACCTCCTTTTGTTTTACTTTCGCAATTTTTTTTAAAGTAAATTTCTATAATTTATTTGATCCTTCACGAACTTGATAAACATCAGTTTGTAGGCATCAACAATATTATGTTCTACTTTGGTACCAGAAATCTTGTTCTGGTCCGGTACCAACAGTCCAGTACCAGCAGTTCGATACCAGTCCAGTACCAGAAGTCTATCCTTCTACAGTACTATCAAGACACATTACCTAATTGACAAAGCATACTACACATACTTCAAAATATTATGTCAATTAATCTGAAGTATGAATCCATGCAAACAACCACTTAATATGGAACCAAGAAGCCGAATGCAGTATCAAATGGTAGCCCTTGTGAAGAAATAATTTCTTTTGGTTCTATTGACAACTAAAGGGGATTATTTTAATTTCTTTTGGTTATGTTGCTAAGAAGTATTTTAATTTATTTTGGTTCTGTTGCTTAAAAACAAATAAAAAGAGGGACACAATCTTTACCTATGATTGCTCAAAGAACCATAATCCACTTCAAAGACTAGAAGTTGCCTTTACCCAGTATTTCAGCAAGATTTAAAGGAAATATATATATATATTAGCCTATAAGTAACTATCTCACCCTAACCAAACTTCAATAGTATTCATTGGATTATCTTATTAAAGAGTAACATATGAGTATAGGAACACTCTCTACCATGGGCACACTACCAAAACTTTTATGGAAGAGGATGTACCATTACCCTGAGGAAACTTTAGGTCATTTTCTTATGGACAAATTCAGACAAAATTATACATCTGGATCACTCTAAAGAAATAATGTGCATAAAATTTTATTTTTCCTTCATAAAAATATTTAAAAGACATCCAAAAGAAGAGTATATGACTTCCAACCCAATACCATCCCAGCCTGTAAAAAGGTTTTCAGACGAGCCTCCCCTGTCACCATGCAAAACACTCTTTAATAAAAACCAAAATAGGTGACTATGGACAAGAAGCCTCTGATGGAAAAAGGGTTTAAGAGACTAACCCGCCGGGATACTGAACAGGTCGACTGGCAGCGGGTATCGGTCTGTGGTATGACTAGGCAAACCCATCAGGGTACTGAACAGGCCTATTGGCAATGGGGTATTCTTCCTGGGGAAGGCACCTCTCACTAATTATCACAAATACCCCACCAAAGTACTGAACATGCTTTCTGGCAGTGGGTTCTGGTTGAGAAATGTCTCATCTATACTTCTCTGATTGAAAAATTCACTTTTGTCATCCAAAACAAAAAGAGAAAAGGTCACTATTGGCTTTCATGAGATACAAACTCTAGATTAATCAGCAACATAATTACTTCAATCAAATGTCCATTTGAGAATCACCCTAAGTCAACTTACTGGTCTAACATCTAAAGCCTACATTACCTAAGAAGGAAACTTCTTAAGAGTGGAGCCCTAACTAGGGAGTCTAATCTACTTATACTGTGAAATTTATCTATAACATCAAAAGATAGTAAATCTTTGAAGCAAGTTAGGTGGGATCTGTTCTTCTAGAAAACATATAAATATTCCCTGTTTCACTGTTGCATGCTACCTTTGTCAATAATCCATCAAAAGAAGGGAAATTTCACTTTTTAGGTATTAGATCATATGCTAGGTGATAAATGTACTTCTGGAATTTGATTGGTTTCTTTTTCTCTTATCATGTTTTCTCCATTATGATATGAAATGTTGAATCTTCTTGCATATAGATATACAACATCTTCGGCATGGGGGAAGCTTAAAGAGCCCCTTCAGAACTCTTTTTCAGACTCACATGATCACCCTGCAGAACCAAATACAAAATAAGATAAGCACAAAATAAAAGAAGTACAGTATATTCCGATACCAAGTTTTCAAGAAACTTCAGTCTAAAAGGATGAATTATGACAATTTACAAGCAGTCACACATGCTTTGGGTATTGTTCATACAAAGGTAAAAGCAAAGGTAACATGGTATTTATTTTCCTATGCTCATAAAAATACAATAAGTATGAAAATATATACTAGATATTATGACCTTGGTACTAAAACCATGCACCTATCCCTCATACCCATATGCCTAAACTTAATCAATTCTCTCATAGCACTCAAACATGGTTAAGGGCAAAATCACATCAAAATATGCAGCATGTCTAGTAATGATAAGCCACAAATGTATTTCGTCCTTAAGCAATTCATGAACCTATCTTATGTCATGAACCATGATCCAACACCAAATTCACCACCCGAAAAGTCCAATCACCTATCCCAAAATGATGCTTTGATACCCAATGTCTTGTCCTCATCATTACAGTAACAGGTAGAAATGAAATGGCTTACTTGGGTGGTGAAGCCATCCAGATAAGCCTCACCTGGTCATAAATTTTCCTTGCAGCATCCTTACTTAAGCTTACCATTCACATTATCAACACCATCACCATATTCCCCCTTGTCGTGAGCTTTCTCCAATCTCGAGCCTACTCCTTTCCGGTACCAAACCCTTACCCTCATCAATTGACTAAACCCTTGTGCTACAGCCCAATCCTTTTCTCACAACTTATAATGATGTTCGTTAGTAGACACGAACCGGTCTTTAAAATTTATAGGGAAACCGAGGAGTTCCAATTATGTCAAGAAAAATATGCTAGATCGAGATGGATGTCATTTCTGGAAAAAATCATAGGCTGGCATGAGAAGATATCTCATGAATTTATTCAGGGTTACGATGGAGAGATTTCACATATAGGTAATCTACAACTGACAATCAATGAAGAAACCTTAAGGGAGGTCATAAGATTACCTAACAGAGGATCCAAATACTTCAAAGGTGTAGGAATCAACAAGGAAATGCACCAACGATTCTTGAAAGAAGACCATCAACACCCTAACTGGAAAAAGGGGATCCCTAGGAACTATATAAAGGAAGAGTATCATCCAATAATTACTAGTCTTCAACGATTTGTCACTTGTGAGGGAAGGTATGCTGTGACCTTCATATATCATCTTAGGCTTCTATTACACTTTGAAGGAGGTCCTGAAATTGATTTTCCATATTTTCTATGGATGAGTTTGAACAAAATGGTAAGAGGTGTTAAATCCATATCCAAAACTGAGAAGACTAGCATTTACCATCAAGGTCTCATTAAAATGCTAGTTTTACATGAACTTAGGAAACAAAGGATTAGTTGGAAAACCCTTATCACTCAACACCTTCCCACAGAAAAAAAACCTGTGGAGGAAACCCAACATGCTCCAAAGAAAAATAAGGAACCTCAAAAGAAAAAAGGCAAGAAGGTTAAGAAAACTCCACCATCATCTAGGGCAGCAAGCCAACATGAAAAAACAGGGTCCTCTTCCATAGTCAACAAGACTTTTAAAAGCTCCAAATCAAAAGGTAAAAACAAATTAGTAGAGGAGACTTCAATAGTGGCAGTTGAGAAAGAGGGCCATCAGACAAAAATGATGAAKAAAGGGRAGCATAGCTYAGAAACTAAAAGTAAACAGTCTATGGCACAATCCCCYGTCACCATTTCACAAYTAGAAAAGAARAAAAGGAAGCCTGTGAGMACCCCTGATCYGRTAMCTCCTTGTAAAAKAACTATGAGGAGCATGGAAAAKAAGGGAAAAACAATYSTSAGTCCTCATACAYASGAAGATMCAATCGATCTTACCTCCCCTTCTGAGGATTTATCAGTCCAAGATGACATCCCTAGTTTGACYGAGGAKAAAKCCACTATTACTTTATGTGGGATGAGGGAGGAAGTCGAGGAAAGGGAGTGMATMCAACCAGTAATGATGGAGTCAACAAAGACCTTGACAAAAGAACAAATGAAGAAAAAGWTTGGGGAACTGMAAAAAAAAAATCAGGAACTCAAACAAGAAGTGAAGGAATACSAACTATTGGATAGGTATATCAAAAAGGWAAATGMGAAATTGAAAGCAACCAACCAACAAYTTCAATATGACCATGAAGATACTTCTAACAAGCTCAAGAAGKTATTACGACACCTAYAATACATTAGGGTCATCAAAAGGGAGYTGAAGGAAGAGGCCTCARCCATCAACATCATTGATCCACCAAAGTAAAGAACACAGTCTCAAGTTTTGAAACATTTTGGGTTTGTTTTCAGTTGCATGAGGACATGCAATGATTTTGGCATAGGGAAATGTTGAGACCCGAAATTGACATCCCCATTACCCTATTATACTCTTCATCTATACCTTTTTGGATTACCTAAAGCTTGGGTGAATGACAAGAACACTACCATTAGTCAGTGATAAGGTCATAAGGTAAATTTTGGTTAATTCATGCATTTTGTGGTTTATTGAGTTAAGGAATTAAATATTTCATGTACTAATGCTTCAATTTTCCATGTATAATCTTTGACCTCTAGATATCCAGCCTTCTTGTACCATCTCAACTATCCGGTACTTGTGCATCAAGACTGCCACGATCCGAATCCGGTACCAAACGCATCTGGTACTAAAATCTCATCTGTTGTGATCAGGTACCAACGGTCGTGGACTGTCGTGATCCGGTACCACAATTTGCGCATTGTTGTGATCTGGTACCATCTACCTATTACGATCTGGTACCAATATAGAGAGATGAATGTACCAAGTTTAGCTCCAGATCACCCAAGACAATTGGTGGATGTTTATTTTCTTTAGAAAGGCTATGTTAGAATAGTTTGTTGATTGCCTCATCCTCATGCACTTTGTGTCATGAGGATGAAGCTAAAATATGTAACCGAATAATTAAATTTAAACATTTGACTGATTTGCAAATCATTTCACCTCCTTGTGTTTCATGACTAAGACTGTTAAATAGCCGTGGAAAGGATGGTGGAAAGAGAGGAGAGTTATCATATTACCAACATGTGAAGCAACGTGTGATATTGCAGAACATATTATGAGTGAAGACTAATAGAAGAACACCATTTATCTCCATGTATTGATTGTCTATGATTGAATATGAGTTGAGTTGTTAACAAAAGTTTGATGTTATGTTTTGAGATTTGAGTGATAGTAATGTGTGGGTTGAGGACAAGCTTACTGTAGACTTCAGTAGCTGACCTGTTGAAGCGACAAGGGCCCACTGTCCAACAAAGGTTAGCATCTTCATAGATTAGCATTAGCATTTGTTTTCAATAGTGTAAATGTTAAATTAGTTGAAGCTTTAACTCTGTTAGATGATAGCAGTACAACTTAGACTAGGATTTCCATTATATAATTGCTTAGAGATCTTTACTTGCTCTATTTTTTCATATGCTCTATTTTTATGAATTTGGTTTTTAGACATGAATGTTGGCAGCAGTGGTCAGACATATTAGTGAAGTCCACAACAACACATTGTGAACCACAACATACTCAG
The DNA here is from genome assembly GCA_000966675.3 of Picea glauca. NCBI lineage: Eukaryota > Viridiplantae > Streptophyta > Pinopsida > Pinales > Pinaceae > Picea > Picea glauca. Next base: position 748,469 of record JZKD02S2071239.1, on the reverse strand, counting down.
TATATTGACTATTGAACTACCCATGCTATGTCTTGATGATTGATGTGTGATTTCCCTTTCAGAAGTGTGGATTGCATAGTTAGTTTTATGGGTCAGAGAGAAAAGTTGATATTTCAAACCAACTCCATCTCATGCTTTCATGTGCCATGATGGAGTAGATAGCCTCTCTGTGAAAGACAACCAAAGTGCATTGCAATTTTCTATTTTGATTTGTTTCCAGCATGCATAATCTAGCTAGTTCTATACTCATGACATTAGAAATTACCTTTCTTACTGGTGTCTTGTAACTCTGTTGATTATGAATCCTGGATCGATAATTAATGAGTGCATTATACTAAACATAGAAGCAACAAAACACAAAATTTCATCAATCAGTCAAGAAAGAAAGGAAGAAAGATTGGCACGAAAGACACATTAAGACTAAAACATTTGAGAAAGGAGATAAGGTCCTACTTTATGACAGTTGATACCAGAAACATCCAGGCAAGTTGTGCATGCATTGGTTGGGAGAATTCATAGTTGTGGAGATCCAACCTTCTGGAGCATTCAGACTCATGTAAGTGGATGGGATACTTTGGCCAGGATGGGTGAATGGTGCTCACCTGAAACCCTATATGTCTCAGAACTGAGCTAAAGGACTCTTTCTCTAGTCCAAAGGTGCATGTATAGTACTTATATTTGTGTTGTTTTTGTAATTTCTTTGAATTCATTTAATAAAGTTGGATAGTGCATTGTTGCGCTGCAACATGTAGTTCATTTTCTCTGTCTAAGTGTTGTTTTGATGAAGAACTTCTTACTCAACAACATAGGATCATAAGAGCCATGAATCTATTAATGATAGTCATTAAATGTGACGAGGACCCCTTTGTGGTTAGAGGGAGAGAGAATCTGGATGAAATCCTAGTCCATGTGCCACACGAACCCACTCTATTCATAGCCTTTATTACCGCTACAACAACCCATCTGAATTCTGTTAAACCATAAAGTTGTGATACGTGAAGATTCCATCGGTATTCCCACCAGTATTCTCATTTGTTAACAGTAAGTGATGGGATCGGCCACATCCTTGAACAACTTGCCCATTAAATACCAATATCACCTAATAGATTTACCCTGTTAACTAGTCCCATCGGAAAACTCAGCCCCAAGTTGCATCTATAGGGTTAATGATGAATAATTCGTAGTAGTTATTACAGAACTTTCCAACTAAGCCTGAGTATAAGGTTTTGTGAACTCGATCTAGGATGGATTATGTCCCAGAGAGAACTTAGCGCCTTTAAAATTTTGAATTGTTCTCAAGCCTATGCAATCCCTCAACCCTCAGTCATGATCCCCAATCCTAGTTTAGCATGTTGAAGAGTGTTGATAGTGTAGAATCACCATGCCAAGAGCTACAGGGATAAAAAGTGTCATTTCGAAGGATGCAGTTCCGAACAAGCCCTGTGACCCTTGGGTCGAGATCATGGGCGATCTCAAAGGGAAGGTTGAACAGGTCAAGCTCCTCGACCTCGACCTAAAATAATTGGTTCTATTCCCATAAATGAATATTGATGTCTTCTGGAGTGTCGCTCTAGATGAGTTGGGAGGAATTCATTTCATGCCAAAACAAGAGTTCATTAATCTATTTAACTCAACTATTATGAATCTCAGGGATTTTCTATTTTTTGGCATCACTGGAGAAGTTGCGAGATGTACCAAGTTTCTCATTAGCAGGGTACATGACATAAGTCTGTGGTTGGATAGAAGATACCCAATTCACGTAGGGGACATCCATCAACTAACTGGATTATCCATCGAAGGTGAGGATGTATCCAAAGGTTTTCAGGGTCCCAACAAGCATGGGAAGAAGAAGGGGGAGGCCAATTTATATGAGATATTTCATACGTAGAGGAGGGGGGCACAAAGCCAAGATCAAACCCATTATAACTGAGATGATCATGACTAGTTTCTATGTAATTGATAGAAAGTTCATGCGGCCTTATTACAAAGGAGAATGTACACTAGATGCCTTATCGGTGGCATATTTTTTCACCAACAGAGTTGTATTCAAATGGTGCAATTATTTATTGGAAGAAATCCTGGTGGATTGTGAGGAAGCACATGAGAAGGGTGGAAATTTCACCTACAGATACTTGTTGGTTGCGTTCGTAATGTTGAAGTGGACGCCACCCACAGGAAGACCGTTGTCGCCAGCAGATAAGGGGAGGTTGGAAAATATGTTCGAGCCTTGGCACTCAATTTTAGACTCCGAGAATACTACCTTCAACAACATGACGTTCTCAAAATGGTACAACATGTTGCTGGACGCAACTCAGAGGTTGCGCATTATGTAGGAATTTCTCAACCTCAACACACAGAACATTGCATTCAACATGAATTGCCACCATACATTCGTATGGCCAAGGCATGCTAAGAGAAAATACTTCCACTCCTGTATGCTTCCATTCTACTTGGATGGGGAGGCCTTCGACAAAGAGGTCATGTCATGTCCCGGAGTAAAACACAACCCACGTAAGTCGGGGATGCACTACCTTCTGTCGGCGAAACTGATGAATAAAAGGAGTCAGGAAGCATGGGTAGGATCGATCTCAGGCTTGGAGGCCCAAAAGAGAGAGGCCCTGATACTAATAGATTTAGAGGAGGAGGAAGAGACATAGCTGCTAGAGCGCAAGAAGAGAACATTACCCATTTTCCCGAAACTTTAAGAGAAATCCATACTGACAAGTAAGGATGTCAATGAAATCCTCAACACTGCCTTTATCGGAGACCCAATGGCTAAGAAACCTAGGACGGGGATCTCCCTAGTAAGGTTATGAACCCCCAACCCATATCATCCACCATTCCTTGCACTCACTCGACGGCTCGAGCAACCCACATTATAGATATCCAGGACGACCATGAACCTGACACCACTCCATCCAACACCATCATCACTAAAAAACCTCCATCACCACCAGAACCCCAGTAGCCACCTCACGAAATCACCATCCCATCCCAAACCACTAACCCGAAAACCATGTAGTTTAACCCCCTAGAGATACCCGAGAAGATACCAGAACTCACTGGTCCAAACCCTGAGCTATTCGAACAGAGGCTAGAAATCACTGGGCCAAACCCTAAAGCCTACAGCCAATAGATCATACCCTTTGTGCCAATTCAAGAAACTCCTTCTTCAATGGAGATGCAAACTATATCAAAGCCACAAGTTCTGAGTCCTCAACACACTCCCTCAATGACTAAGGTTGAGAGTGTGTTGACGGGCAAAATTGACCGCTCGTCAACTGGAGGAGTGAATCCAGTCCGAGGTTGTCTACTTAACCCAAGTTGTTTGGATTAATCCATTCTGATGGGTTTAGTGGCTCTGTTGGCCGATCTAAGTCCTAAGAAAGTGAAAAACAAAACTAAAGAATATAACTTAATGAAAAACACTCGCTGAAAACTATATACAAATCTAAAATATACTTACAGTTTGCTAATTAATATTTATAAAATAGCTCTACTTATTATATGTACAATATATCTAAATGATTATATCTCTAATATATGTATAACATTTACAGAATACAAATTTTAATCTAAATCTGCGAAAATCGAATATGAATTGATTTATTTAACGACAACAAAACTATCATTCAGTCTTTTTGATTTATTTTTTATAATGTTTGTACACCAGAAATGAAATAACCAACTTTCTAATTGAAAAACAAGGATAACAAACAGTAAAATGTGTTTAGATTACAGGAAATTCCTATATTAATTAAACTAATAAAATAAAACGAGCAAACTAACCTGTAATCACATCTCCTATTCGTCCTATGTATAGCATCCAATTTCGTTGTTTGATGAGGCAAACCCACAATAGATCTTACAAATTCTTCTCGTAAATGAGAAGCAGTAATGATTGAATGTGAATGACAGAACATATAAGAGATGTAGTAACAACAATTTTATAATTTCACAAATGGTCACATTGAGATAAGTCCTGCTGTGAAAATTTGTGTATAAATGTTCAATGAATAAAGAAGATGAATTTTCTAATCTCAAATTTGAACAGAGAAATTGCTGTATGTTATATATGGGACATAAAACATGGATATCATATAAATTTCATCACACCAATCTGCAATAAACCATGATATCTAAAGTAGTCACAATCTAATTACAAATCGAAACGATCATAACTTGAATAAAAACACAATATATAGACGCTAAAGCTGTGAAAATATCATCTTCTATTCAAGTATGTCAATCATAAATCCATAGTTTTTGTCCTCCAAGCAGCGATGATCTCAAGTTTACAAAAAAACACATTTATATAGGTTACAGGAACAAAACGTTTCATGTTGATAACATCTAATTTGTTCCAAAAAATGTGGGGGATGTAACCTCCCAGATTCTACTTGATACCAAAAACTAAGAGCCTATTCTAAAAAACATAAAGATAGTATGCTGAGAGATGCCAATAGTGCTTCAAATCTCCTTAGAAATCATAGGTTCCTAAAAACACATAAGACTAAAATATTTCAGATGTATTTTCAGTTATCAAAACAAGTAATTCGAATTTTTCTAACTAGCTACAGAATCTCATGATCCTATAGCTAGTTATAATTATAACTAGAATCATATTTTATTGAATCAATCAAAACAAACTAAAGGTAATCTGTGCAAACAAATCATGGATCCTAATTTGAAAAAGACAAAATCATCCTAAACTTATTTTTAAAAAATCATACCTCAAATTAAGGGATTCGAACTAATCAAGAAATCTTTGAATTTACTATTGCAGTCGTTGCTTCCACGTTCTTAAAAACAACAGACCCTGTGGGTTTTTGGCATTTATCTTTGGTTTGAGCTACGGATTGAAGTCTGCTATTCTCCTTCATTAGAAAATTCACCTGGTCTTCCAAGGATTTAAGCCGAGACTGAAGTAAAGGCACATCTTTGTAATACCTATCAATCCATGATCGACATTCATTACAATGCAGCTGAATAGACTGTGTATTGGCAGTGATAGTATTAATAGGTGGGGAATCTTCCATTTGACCTGTAGGTTCATTACTAAGTTTGATTCCAAGGAAATCGGGATTGTCCTTTAGACATGGTGGAAGGTTTGTAACATAATTGTAGGGTTTATCAGAGCAAAGTCCATATGAATATGGATACTCTTCAGCCATGAATCTTTCAGTTTCCGAATCAGAATCCTCGCTTAACACAATTGCATTTTGGTCTGCACAGGGCTTGGGTTTATTTCGAGCACATCGTGAAACCCAACGAGCAACCCTTTTACTCTTATAATTGATATCAACGTTGCCTTTACACTTTTTCCTTGTAGATTTTTTAACAGTCTTAACACCACCCTTAGGATACGAATCTGGTAGAGTGTCGGGTTGGGTAGTGTCAGAATAGGTTGAGGGTTCCAAATTAGAAATAGAATCACATGGAAAGAGTGAAGGAGGAGAGATGGTAGGCTTCACGAGGGTTTATGTGATGACAGGCTTGTCAACCTGTCCCAACTCACTACTACCAAAACCATTTCGTAATAGAAAATCATCCCAACAATCATTGTTTAATTTCAACTGATGTATAATGATAATCTTGATTAAACAATGGTGGAACAGACTAGAATTAGACTTCTTCCTTTTAAACCGCTTTGCCATTTTGTATAGACTTCGAAGGAGAAAATAGGGCATGTTCAGGGGGAAATCGATAAAACTCATAAGCAGTCGCAAGTGATACAATAAAACCAACCCATATCTCCCCTCATAGGTAACGAACTGTTTCAAAATAGCTAACAGATCATGCCATCTAGGTTTTAAATATGAGACAAGCATACCTCGGTTGCAGCTGGTAATTCTCCTTGAGGTGAACAACAATGACCAGGGAACCTCTTCAACCTTTGAGTTTTTGAACCATTTTTGTCCCACAGTTGGTAGACCGGTGGCTTGGCTTATAAAATCTTCATTTAACTCAAGCTAGATGTCTCCTATTTTTTCTCTGCAACCGTCAAATGTCAACGCGAATTCTTGAGCAACTCTTAGATTAAAACCCTTGAACTTTTCAACAAACACACGCCAGTCGTTCCTTTCTAAGTCATCTTTGGCATTGTCAAATGATAACAAGGTCTGGATGTGATTGGGCTCAATCCTCACCACAGGAGCCATGGCTAACAGAAGGGAATCAACATGGTATTCAGAGGTAGGGTTTGATAGAATAAACACAGAGCCATCACCCCGAGTTTCCTCAATGCAATGCAAAGACAACTCAAAATGGTAGGCGGGAGTGTTAATTACCATGCGTGTGAGAGAGGTCATGTAGATCGAGGCCACGCAAAGATATAATACCATGCTGTACTTGGAATGACACCTTGGCATAATGGTATGCACAATGATCAAAAGAGTTGAAAACAATAGTATGCATATCCACGACTTGATCACAAAGATTAATGTATCAAATAAACAATTGAACCATTAAAATTTTTATAAATCAAAACCCCATTGACATTAGTCAAATACTAAATGAGTGGAGGTTCTATAATCATGTAACCAAGGCATGTTTAATACCAAGGGGTTATAACCAGGAAAACAACTATGTTCATAGCGAAATACGACAATTCGACAATAGACCATATGAACATTAACCCTTTAATCAAAAAAAAGGAAATCAAGTATGAATTCCAGTTGTGAGTTTTCATGCTTACAGTCATGAAAACAAAAATAAAAAAGAAGGTATGTAGAAAGCAACGAGTGACAAGTGTCATTTAATGAGAAAGGTTGTGACGAGTAATGAGAATTTAAAGACCCTGTGTAGGCAGCTTGTAAAAATATAGATTAGATTATTTGTTGCCCACAGAGTGCGATCGAAAAGAGTGCAACTCCAGAATATGAGGTCCACAAAGAGGCAAAGATACTAGAGGTTCAACAGGAACCTGATACAACATCAGGTCAGAGTGAAACATTGGTTCAGGAAAAAATGGAGATATTACTCCAAAACCCACAACAATGCACATAGATGATGTAGCTCTGCCTAACAAGAACAAAAGTACTAAATTTCATGCCATCAACACTAAGGTTGAGGCTTGTGTTAGGACCATCTATAGGAGAAGAGGATGTGGAGACACCTTAAGAGAATTCAACGACCATTGGAATCCCACTACAGGTTCGAGTATCGAGGGAGGCCACCCCTTCTTTGGTTGACCTCACATAGTGGCCAGCAACACAATTAGTCGGTATGATCATAGCCTCAACTAATCAACTAGAGTAGAGGCTCCAGCAATTAGAAAGAAATGTAGAATTTGCAAGAGAGGAAGTACTCCTTTCCCAAGCACACAAAACACAAGAGGAATACACCAAGGTCCAGGCGGAATGTAATTTGGAAAGAGTCCGCGAGAATCTTGTTGAATCCTAGCCAGAGATAAGGAAGGCAAGACCATAACTATCGGAATCTAGTGCCACAGGAGATCCCGACCATCAAATCAAGATACTCTAGGGAGCATGGTCACAACTGGCCATTCGCACAGAAAAATTGGAAGCACAGTTGCGGGAGAGCCAACAAGAAGCAGAACAACAACTCTGGAAGCTACAAGAGAAAATGGAGAACGTAGTGCTAGAAGGAAACAATGTCAGAGAAGCACTACACAAGCACACATCTAAATGCACTAGGATATTTCACAAATTCAGTGCCTGGATGGGAATTATTGCAAGGCACAACTAAACTCTAGAGGATGTGTGCGCAAGAATAAAATTTCTCAATGAAGAAGTTGTGGTCACCATGGATTCGCTTAAGAAACAGGAGAAATTTGATCAGATCCAGCAAGAAGACAATGAGCTAAATGCTCTATTTGAAGCGCAATCAGTAGCAAAGAAGGAGTTGCGTGAATTTCGACTTGACATTCATACATTATACATGCAGATGCATCAGCTAGATGCTATAGCCAATTCCAAATGGAACTGTCTGATTGGATCCAAGCCTAAAGGATGAATTATAGATGTGAATCATCAGTTTGTAGCTGAATCCTCACTCGCTAGGAAGTGGCAGGATAAAATTGGGGGTTTCTAGGAAGTCAAGAAGTCAGCCTTAGAGTTGGTCCCAGAGGCACAAAAGGAAAAAGCGCAAGCAGAAGAGGAAAGAAAAGTGAAGACGGAGGACAAAGGAAAGCAACAGGCACTCCTAGAAGTTGCGAAAGAGCCAAGGACTTGACTCGAGGGTGTAATGATCCCAAGCCATTATGAAAGGATCATTACTGTTTTGGTGTCTTTTTAAAACTTTTCTAAGTGAGGTATTTCGTCAAACACTTTGTTGATCTACCTTTTAGATGTGTTTATATGTGTGTATGCAGCAAATAAAAGAAAGAGATAACCATGGAACATACCTCAACCAT
>JZKD02S2071239.1:720869-735822 GCA_000966675.3 Picea glauca | reverse complement strand
GGACCCCACAATGCCTCTCAAATACCCCTGTACTCGCTCTAGCATCCATCTGGCTACTCTGGTCATCATAAATCTCTGCCCTGTGATGATGTCCCAAAGTGGGGACATTACAGAGGGCGAGTCAAGGATTGTGGTCGGAGCCTGTTGGGACCTTCGTTTTTGGTTAGAAGTTGCGCAAGGAGGACTATAGTCCCAATTTTGGTCAAACACGAGTTTCACAAGACACAAATAATATTTAAAGTGGAGCAAGCAAAGAAACAAAAAACGGTTGTGAAAAGGGACAACGCAACACCAATGAGGCAATAAAAGTTACAACAGAACAAGAACAAGAAAGCATGAAGAGTCTAAAGTCATAAGATCCCACTCAACCTATATGTATGAGATGCATATGATTGTAACAGGGTTGGGTGTAGTTGTTTGGTTGTTGGCTTTCGTCATAGTTGGTATAGAGGGCGCAGACATAAACAAGGTTCTTTGATTGTAACTTGTATACACTTCCAAGGAAAATGGTAGATAGAGATATGTTACATGAGTCTGGAGCCAGAATCTTGTAACAAAGTCTCGATTTGTATTTGAAAGCTTGTATCTGAGAAGCTCTTTTGATAATATATATGGAAGGACCTAAACTTTTGAAATATATTGTGTCATTCTATGTTTATGATTATGAATCACCTTTGTCCTTTACTTCTTTATGTCTAATAAGAACAATATGTTGTCTCTGTTTACAATTTCCATCGCAACTTGATTGTCTTTATTTCCAGTATGAATGAGTTTAGATATGTTATGTGGTTAGTCTATCTTGTGCAAGGTTATGGTGAATCTTGAAGATTTTGGGAGCCAACCTAAGTATTCTCTGTGTCGTTCCCTATCTTCTTGTCTTGGTTTCACTTTGGGTGAGACTTCTTCTCTTTAGAGGAGACAAAAATGCTAGTGCTCTAGACTACTCAATGCCTTTTGTTGGTAACCTGAGAAGGACCCTGGTTTGATCAATTATGTTCCAACAAAACATACCTATTGAACCTTTTCATGACAAAATTTGGGAAGATAGAGGATGTGCAACATGTATTTCTATGAGGATTTTGCGTAGCAGACATACAGGTTTTGTGTAGTGAGTGGAAAAATTGAATTTGCCGCAGACAAGAGACTTGATCAAAGGAAAATATTTATTTTGCAAAGAAAATGGGGAGAGACATTCATATTCCAAGAAAGAAATTTTTTGAAGTACAATTAGAACATTTTAGGGTGATATGACAATTAGTGTAGTGTCAAGGAGTTTGCACAGCATGCTTGTGCAACATAGGTAATTTTTGCAGGTCTAGTACCACGAATGTTTGAAAAGACAACAAATATGCCATAACAATTTTGATGATTCTTTTTATTTCATAATGTGTCATCATGTCCCATGACATCCCCACTAAATCATTCTACCTAGACTTAGACTTGACTCATTTTAAGACATGCCATTTTGATGGTTCATAGAAATAATGACCCACATACTTTGAAACAACTCATGAGACACAAGTCCATAGAAGACACACACAACCACAATGAATCAATGTGGAATGCATTGGTCTTCCCAAGACCAAGGCATGACTTTGCAAAATCTTGACAAACACTAACTTTACCCTGAAAATAATGATACTAATAGGTGGTACTTCTTGAGCCTAGCGCCATTGACTACCTCATCTAAAAACTTTCCTTGAATTGTTCTTAATTGCACCACTCTAGTTGTTCTTATGTATTCAATTATGTAAGGCCCTAACCATGTACTTTATAAATTTATTTCCTTTAACCTTATTGTCATACAAAAGTACCAAGTCACCATTTTTTATATCTTACTTTCTTAAGTGTTGATCATGCCATGATTTTTGGTGTTTCTTCTGCACTTCTTGGTGATGGAGTGTGGTCAGTCGTTGTTATTCAAGAGTGTTTAGTTGATGAAGACTTTATTTCTTTGTCATACTAATATCATAATTTAATATTTACACTACCCTTTCTGCATTAATCCAAAAGTGAAGTGGAACAACAACCTGTTGGTCATAGATAAGTTTGAAATTGGTTTGTCTAGTCATCTACTTATAAGTAGAGAAGTATGTTGATAGAACAACTAGTACTTTGTCATCCCAATTGTGTCAATCAACACAACATATTTTTGTTAACCCATTTTGCAAAGTATTGTTTAATGATCTCACTACCTTTTTTTCTTGGGGGTAATATGGTGTTGTCTTCATGTGGTTAATTAGGAACTCCTCCATCAATACGTTTATAGTACCATTGACACAATGTGTACCTTGATCACTTATCAATGTTATAGGGAATCCAAATATTGTGATGATATTTTCATATATGAATTTTTATACCACTTCTCTTGTGCATGTGTTGATTGGCTATGCTTCTTCCCATTTGGTGAGATATTTGACTTCAATGATTATATATCTAGCTCCAATTCATTTTTATCTCTTCAAAAAAGGTCCAACAAAGTCAATAACCTATATTTCAAAAGGTAGGTTGGGATTGATTGAATTCATTGGAATATCATATTTTCATAATGGTTGACCTATTCTTTGACACTTATCACATTTATTAATTTTGGCTCGAAAATATTTATGTAGCTTGGCCCACCAAATTCCTACTTATAAAATTTTCCTTGCAATGGTATCTGCATGAAAGTGTCCTTTTGTCGACTGAGCATTTTATTTTTTAGCTGTGGCATCTCTCTCATGTTCCAAAGAACATCATCTCAATACGTTGTTTGGGCCCAATTTATAAATATATCCATTCATGAGTGTGAAGGGTGTAGATTTCATTACTAAAATCTTTCTTTTCCTTTTTGGTATATCCTTTGGAGTTTTTTCTTCTTGTAGAAACTATACAATTTCATCCAATTCTTTTGGAGTCAAATCGAATTGAAATATATGGTCATATCAAAGGTCATCATCGATGCCAGTCACTTCTTTGTTTCTACTCTTGAAAGATGTTCATGCCCAACATTATTTTTCCCTAGCCAAACCACTACTTTAAAATGAAATTCTTGAAATAATAGGAGTTGTAGAAATGACCTTGATTAATTATCTTATTTACCAAGTACTTTAGATATTGATGGTCTATGTAAAATGTGAATGGATTGTCCAATAAATAGTTCCTAAATTTTTGTAGGGTGAATATCATCCCAATACCTTCTCTTTCCATGGTCAAGTAATTCATTTCAACATTATTTATCTTATGACTAGTGTATGCATCTGTATGGTTGACTATGTTGTCACTTGGTTGGGAAGGACTGCACTAACTAATACATTGGATGCATCAACATGAGCATGGAAATTTTTTGACCAGTTAGGAAATCTTAGAATAGGGGATTCTACCAGTTTTATTTTCAAAAGATCGAAGGATTCATTGTATTCCACACTCCATATGAATTTAGTGTTATTTTTTATTTTCAGTGTTTTATCAATGGGGAAGGTAATATCTGAATAACTCCTGATGAACTTATTGTAGTACCCAATATTCCCTAGAAATACCCTAATTTTATTTGGGTTGATGGGTGGTTTTAGGTCAAGGATGACTTTGATTTTCCCCATATCAAATTTAATACCATATTTGCAGATGACATGACCAAGAATTATACCAATAGGTGTTGCAAACATACTTTTATTGATGTTAAGAGAAATATGTATTTGTCGACACCTTTCAAGAATCATCTTGAGCCATTGTATGCGATTTTTCAATAGAATCTATATTGTCCAATCATCAAAGCGAATGACCATTGTTTTATAGATATATATTTTTAAACTCTTTAACTACAATACATGAACATATGATAGGTGCATTATTTAGGCCAAAGGGAATTACTCTGTAGGTGAAAGATCCAAATTATGATACGAAAGTTGTTTTCTCCTGATCTTCTTGTGCAATAAATACTTCATTATATCTTGAAAAATCCATCTATAAATGAGTAACATTTTTTCCTTGCAATTTCATTTATTATCTTCTTTGTAAATGGTGTGGTTAACAGGTCAGTAAATATTAGTTTTTTAAATACCCAAAAGTCAACATAGATTTTGAGTTTCTTCAGGTCATGCTTCTTAAATTGCACCACCATTGAGTTGGCCCATCCAAATTTTTCAATAGGTTATATGATTCCAGCTACCAACATACCTTGGATCTCTTTTTGAATAATTTATTTATACTTGTGGGTCAATTTGTATGGTCTTTTATTTATGGAATTGGCTCCTAGTATCAAATCAAATTTCATTTCACCCATTTACTTAACCAACCCATTCAAATATTTATAGTCTCTAGCAAAGACATCTTGATATTCCTTTAGAAGGTAAATTATTTCCATGATCTTATTTTTGATCCAATAGTCACAAATGCAAGCCATTTTAGGTCGACTGTCATTTGATATGTCGACTTCTGTCAACTTGATTTCCACATCCATCCATTTTGGTGTTTTTGACTCATATGATTTGTGATCTCCTTGATGTACTTTGTTATAATAAAGGGGGAATTTGAATTGATCTGGTGATTCCTAGTTTTCTTGCTTCAATACCTTTAGTACATATTTCACATGTTTGGTTACTTCTGAGTGATCCTTCCTCCATCTAAAAATTTTCTCTAGAAAACTTTCATTTTCCATGTTGATTTGATGTGTATTCTAAATCCTTTGGTTATGGCATGATATAAAATTACAAATTGAGGTCAACCCTATGCCGACATGTTCTTTGCATTTTGTTTGTGCTATTTTGGTGTTTGTTTCTCAATATAGTCTCCTATTTCTTTGACTGCTTCATTCAAGTCAGTTTCTAAGGGGTTAAATGAAAAATATTTGATAAAATTTTCTCTGATATATTTCCAAGTGAATGTTTCATCATGTGATTCTTCTATTTTGTACCATTTATAAGGGAGATCATAAAACATATTGGGAAACATGTGAGTACATACTCTTTCATCTTTGTGCACAATATTTCTACACTCTCTCTCATAGTATTTGATATGGGTGAGAGGATCAAATCCTAGTTTGAACTTAGGTTGCCTACAAAAAATAATTTCTTTCCACTGAAACCTTCAATGAAATATGTGGTCACAATAGTCCATGTTTGTAGTCGAGATGAATGTATATCTCACCATATTATTGCTTCTCATGTGAATCACTACCTCAGGATTTGTAGTTGGTCTTTCTCTTCGATCGTCTTTATACTTCGTTGATTCGAATAGATCTTTTAAATGACAATGGTTGAGTTATTATGCATGTGTTTATTAACCATTTAGGAAGTTGAATGAAAGAGGAATAATTATAGAAGAAACATCACAACCATATGCACATATAAAAATATGAAATAAATCAAGAATAACAACAAACCATAGAACACCAAAGTGATAACGGAGTTCGACAATCTCGCCTACATCTTCGGGCCTTTGTCTCAGTGGGTGAGGCTTTCTTTTTTCTGTTCAAAACTTTAAAAGTACATCACAACAGTGTCAAAAGGTTAGAAAACTGATTTGGTGTTGTTCTACCAGATCTGTAGAACCCAACAAAATAGACGACACTGAAATCGGATGACTGGAGCTCCCAGAAATGGTCCGCAAAGGTGTGCTCCTCAATAGCTTCCCTGCATAAAAATGGCTTTGGCTTGGAAAATATTCATCATAACTTTTCTCTAAATGTCCTCCCATGGCTTCAAAATCCTTTGGTTTATATATATCTAAATTTGGTAACCATCTCCCAACTTCCCCCCAAGATATGGCCTCAAAAAGGGCCCAATATCCCCCAATATTGGCCAAATATCTCCAAAACTGCTTATAAAATCATTTAAAAACCATATAATAAAGTATTAAAACCAAAAAATGAACTTAAATAGGGTGCAACCTCTTTTTTATTGGCTCTTGGTCGTATGGACGGTATCCATGTGGCCAAGCACTTAAACGGGCATGCTAGCCCCTTGGTCTTCAACCCCCAAACTATGCTCCTGGTCGTATGTAAGGCCATGTGTCCATGAGCTTCACACTCCAACGTTGATTGTTAGTTGTAGACCCCGATGGTTTATCCCCTAGTCACCGGGCTAGCCTGACCAACTGGGGATAACCCTGCACCAAGTGTTATACCCCTGATTCATGTGGAGTGGTCATATGCACCTCCAATGCAATCGAGGATAGAGTTATCGGTACAACCATGCATCAAATGTCATCGCTTAGACCTGGGTTATATGCACACCATATATCAACACTTGTGACTAGGGATTGGTCCTATCCCCAGCCCTAACCTCCACTAAAAGGTATTTTCCACAAACTTAAATATAATTTTGAAACTATATAGAACAAGGAACAAATGTGGGTGGGTTGGATAGCCCATCCCTGCCAAACCCTAGCCTGGTGGGAGGTCTCACGGTCGAAACTCGTCGAGTCCAAAAAAATATTTCAAATACCATTAACCAACCAATGGGTGCCACGTGGAAGTCCATGTCTCAGCCACGTGGCACCTCACCATTCGCTAAATGCAATTTCACATGTCAATGGTCTATTGGTCTGGTTGTCTTCCCAGTCACCACACTTTCCCAGTCATTATCTACCACATGTCGTACGTACTCCGTACAGGGTTTCCACATGTCACCATTGTAGTGGTGAGACATGTCACTCCTGGATTTTTCCACTTGTACCTGCCATGTCAACATCCAATTGTGCCTCTACCATGTCCGTTGTATGACCAGCTTCCACATGTCACCTCTAGATGTTGCCACATTAGTGCCAATTGTTCCTACCATATCATATGTGCGGTTGTATGAACTATATAGTCAGATTCCATGTGGCACTATATAGAATATAAAGTCATCAAACTTTTTCTTGTTTCACCAAATGAAAATATCATGATATCTAGAGCATATGATGTATGTTTGAGCTCATTCAATGATCCAGATTATTTTTGGCATGAAATGAGATCAGAGATATAATAAAGAAATGCACAAAGATATCAAAGATATTCAATAATATAATAGAAATGCATTAGAGATGAAACCATAAACACATATATACAGTAATACATGATTTCTATTAATGAAAGAAATGTACAGAGACTGTAAAAATACAGAGTGAAAGACTTGCTAGAATGGTGACAACTTATCTCTGAGAAGATATGTGAAGACTACTCACATTTGCAAGAAGATGGTTACAATGAGGCTCTGAAGTCATTTTTACAATAAGAAGGAATGCCAAAATCCCTATACATCCAAAAACCTAACCCTAGGAGATGAAGCTCCAAAATTCATGTGGGCCCCGTTTGGGTATGTGAGTACATCAACTTCCCGGGGTCGTAACTTTTGCATATGATCTCTATTTTAGGCGCATGATAGATCGTTGGAAATGTATCATTGAGGAGATTCATTTTGTGGGTTCAATCATGACTTCATTTATCATTGAGAACCTCTATCTCAAAAAACCTTCATTTGGGCCCTCAAAATGGCCACGGAAGTTTAAACCTGCTAAAAATAGTAAATTGACAGAAAATTGTTTTGAGCCAGTCGAAAAAGGTGGGTGGTCATCGATATCCACCTAGATAAATCCTCCCTCCTTAGGAAGAAATGGTATCCATTGTGTTGATTTCCAGGGGGAGAGTGAAAAGCATTTTCTAAATCTGCATCTTGGTGAGCTGCTTGCCTTCCTGGAGACGTCACGCTACTCAATTTGTGGAACTATTTCAAGAACCTATTGAGGCTGAGTCTATTCAAAAAGTCGAGATACATGAGAGGACGGTGTATAGAAGGAATATTTGTGCTTTGTTGCAGCCTTGTCGACCTGCTTCTGTTGGATAGAAGGTGGCTGGGGTGAGGCTGCAGTGGTTGCAATGTCCTTTTTTTCTCCTTTTGAACAGATTGTAAAGAAGATAAATTTTGTAGTATGAGATACTACCTTGTGACACTTTTTAGGTGGAACAATAGTCAAAACTACCTCTGGTATTCTATATATATGACCCCCCAAAGTAACAATGACACTACGGGGTCGAGACTCATAAACAACATGGCACTTCTACATATATGGATGGCCCAAGAGAACATCATAGACATACAGTGGGGAAACATAACATAATACCTTGTCCTTGAAGGGCTGGATGTTGTGTGACAATCGACATTGTTGGCTGACACAAAGATCTCGTCCTTGGCAAATCCACCAATTGTTGTATGGCTGTGGGTGTGGTGTTGTCGACAATCCCAATTGTTTGATGACCTCTATTGAGATGAGGTTCTTTTGGCTTCCACTATCACCAATAAAATGCAGCGGTGTCCCCTTCACCCACATCTATGAATGCAAAAGGCACTCCCCCTCTTCAGAATCTGTTGGTTCTTCTGGTTGAATTGTTGCGGTTGCGACAATAACAGTGGGGTATACATCAATGATCTATCCTTTACCAGTATTTTCATAATCGGATTCTGAATCAGTGTTCAGCTCCTTGTCTTTGATCTCGGCCACCAATGACTGTTTTGAGCGACATTCATTGGTGTTGTGCCAGGGGATTTTGGTGTCCTTCTTTGTCTTCCCGTGACCCTTATTTTCCTATGTTTTGGACTAGTTTTCGGGAGACTGTTTGTTAGGGCCGTATTTTTCATACTTCGGTTGTTGCAGATTTTCAGACCCGAACTCCCGTTTGTTCTTGTGATTAAATTTATGCTCTATTTTAATAGCATATCGATAAGCAACACTGAGTGATGAGATTTCCAGAAAATCCATTTCAGTCTGGATGTATCTGTGTGGAGCCCCACGGTATTTCAGAACCAAATGTCACTCGGAGTATTAGATACCCAGCTTGGTGCACAAGGTATGGAAGGTATTGTTGAACTCCAGAACTGCTTGGCCCCTCTCTTGCCGTAGTGTGGTCCATCTCATGTACTAGTCCTCATAGTTGCCAATAAGGTAATACTGTTCCTTTATTGCATCCACAAAAAAATCCCAACTGGGATCGACCCCGTATATTCCAAACTCCCATGCAGAACTTTTCTCCCAGTAAGTTTCCCACCAATGTTTGACATGAGGGATATCTTTAAGGAGTGTGAAGGTGATCTTTTCATTGTCAGAAAAATTGTGAACATAGAAATAACCTTCTAGTAGAGTTAACCATTTTTCTAGGGATTCTACATCTATCTGTCCTTCAAATACATGAATATCAAAATTAACTTGTACCTTGAAAGGAAACGTGCCTCCAAAGTGGTCTCTTGATGAATATGTGCCTACTTGTATCGGCAGACATTGAAGGATGTGGGAAAAATTCTCCATCATTTCGTCCCTTTGTCGCGTGAGAGCTTGCTCAAGAAACAGATTGATAGGATCATCTGCTCCGTCATTTTTATTTTTTTCCTCCATTGAGGGTTTCATGGGCGTGCGAGAGATATTTTCTTCAAGAGAGACAATATTGAGACCCAAATTGCTATACTCAGACCTCTTTAGGGACATGCACTGAAAAAACGATCAAGAGCAGCCTGCTCTGATACCACTGATCCAGATTATTTTCGTCATGAAATGAGATTGGAGATATAATAAATAAATGCACAGAGATATCACAGATATTAAATAATATAATAGAAATCTATCAAATATGCAACCATAAACATAAATATACAGTAATACATGATTTCTATTAATGAAAGAAATGTACAGAGACTGTAAAAATACAGAGTGAAAGACTCGCTAGAATGGTGGCAACTTATCTCTGAGAAGAGATGTGACGGCTACTTGCATTCGCAAGAAGATGTTTACAATGAGGCTCTGAAGGCCTTTTTACAATAAGAAGGAATTCCAAAAACTATAGAAATCCAAAAACCTAACCCTAGGAGATGAAGCGCCAAAAGTCACGTGGGCCCCATTTGGGTAAGTGAGTACATCAACTTCCTGGGGTCGTAACTTTTGCATATGATTTCCGTTTTAGGTGTATGATATCTTGTTGAAAATGTATCTTCGAGGTGATTAATTTTTGGGGTTCAATCATGCCTTCAGAAATCATTGAGAATCTATATCTCGAAAAAAATTCATTTGGGCCCTCAAAATGGCCTTAGAAGTTAAAACCTGCTAAAAGTAGTAAATTGCCAAAATTGCCAGAAAACTATTTTGAGCCAGTCGGAAAAGGTGGGTGGCCACCGATATCCACCTGGATCATTCAAGTTGCATTGGGTTCGTATCAATGAGGCCTACGTACATGTCTGTTTTGAATCCATTCTGAGAACTTTTATTTTTAGGCCTTTCTAAGCCCCATCAAGCTCTTGGATCTAGGTCTAGATCACACCTCCCCACTAAAGTCCTTTTGGTCCCCAAAAGGTTACTAACCAGTCATCAATCTTGGGATAGGCCACCCGACTTGTTCCCTGTCTTTGAACTCTATCTTGTGCACCTATCTCATCAAGATCAACTGTAACACAATCATGATAACTGACAACATATTGTTAGCCACTTGTACCCTATAACATTTTACTGAAGCCACTATCATCCATGTAGACAATGGTACTAATGATAACATCAAAAATATGACTGCAAATGAACTAATATGTTTATAATACTTGCACGACATTAGCTTATCTTGAAGCAAAGTGTGATTGATTTTCCATTCTACAATCATCTCTTGTTCTTGCTTAAGATCGATTACTTGATTTGAAACAATTATAGGTGTGTTGCTTGCTTGAGCTTCCTTTCTTAATTGTTCCATATTTTGAATATTTTTATTTTCCTTTAAATGATGAGCATGAACCACATATTCTTGACCTGCTTTGGTTAAATGATATTGATTCTTTTCCCTGTAGAATATTTTTTTACGATCATACAAGTATGGACTACCTAAGACCATTTCACATTCACTTAGTGGCACCACATCACATGTTACCGCGTCCACAAAATTAGATGAAATTGCAAATTTTAATGTGCACTGATTTGTTATATGAAATTGATGATTGTTTCTTATCCATTTAAGTCTGTAAGGATTATGATGTATCTGTGTTCTTAATCCCAATTGCTTAACCAATTCCTATGAAACTAAGATAAATTCAGATCCACTATCTATCAATGTGTCAACCTTAGTGTGCTTCATGATGACCCTTATGTTAAACAATTTACTTCTACAATCAAATCCTTCACCAATTTTACCTATCATACCAACCAATGAGACTTTAGATTCATCACCTGAATCTGATCCCAAGTTTTTTGGTTGTGTTGTCGCTACAACTGTTTGCCTCCCTTTATTTTCCTTGAACCACTTTGGTCTCTTCTCAGGATGCAATTGCCAACAACGATCCTCATCATGCCCTTCTTTCTTGCAATGCTTGCAAGAGGGCCTCTCTTCCTTTCTTGCCACTAATTTTTCCTTCTTTCCATTCCACTTCCTTTTGTCCTCTTTCCTTGAATACGATTCCCTTGATACACCAACACCTATTTTCCCTACTTCAATATATGTCGCTTGAACATAAAACTCATCAATATTAGTAGGTCCAAACATGAATACAATATTTCGAATATGTGTAGGTAAACCTCCTATAAACTTCATAAGAGCTTATTGGGTATGTAAAGGAATATCTAACATCAATTCCATTTTATGAAAGTCATCTGTGTATTCTTACATTGTTTGTCCTTTTCTTAGTTTTATATCTTTCCATTCAATTAATGCTTTCTCTTTATAACCCAAACGATATAATTTCTTTCTAAGTGCAGAAATAAAACTTTTCCATGATAGAAATACATTACCTACTTGTTGCGTGCCATTTTGTAACTTCCTTTGCCACCAGATGAGTGTTGTGTCTGCAATTCTAAGTGATGCCAACTTGATATGAGTTGCCTCATCCTTGATCTGTTGCACACTACAATAAACCTCCATCTATCTGACCCAATTGTCAAGTCTCTCTGCATTAACCTCACCATCATACATAGGTAATTTGAATTTAACATCAAGTTTTAGTAAAGGCATTTCATTCTTATGTTTATGGACATGTTTCTTTGCAGCAAATTTAGAACTTGAACTTGAAGAATAAGGAGAAGAAGAAGAATAAGGAGGTAAAGATGGAGGTGAAGGAGAAATTTTAGGAGGATCCTCTCCTTCTTCTATTTTTCCCTTTGAATATTCACCCAGATTTTGTCGCTTCTATTCCAAGTAATCCTCATACAAAACCTCCATCATCTTCGACATGGCGAATAAATTTTTTTGAAACTCTTTCTTATCCTAAGAAAGTACCTATTCCGATGCCATTTTCTCGCTTTGAGAAGTTCTCTTTCTCAATACAATCAATGGATTCTCTTCAACAATCTCACCTTCACCACGATGTATCTTTTCCCTGGTTAACATAAAAAACTCAAATCCAGGCATCAACTAGCTCTAATACCACTTGATTCGAAAAGATCTTCTAAATGACAATGGTTGAGTTATTATGCATGTGTTTATTAACCATTTAGGAATATGAATGAAAGAGGAAGAATTATAGAAGAAACATCACAGACATATTCACATATATATATTTGAAATAAATCAATAATAACAACAAACCATAGAACACCAAAGTGATAACGGAGTTCGACAATCTCACCTATGTCTCCGAGCCTTTGTCTCACTGGGTGAGGATTTCTTATTTATGTTCAAAACTTTAAAAGTACATAACAACAGTGCCAAAAGGTTACAAAACTGATCTTTTCTTGTTCTACCATATCTCTAGAACCCAACAAAATAGACGACACTGAAATCGGATGACCGGAGCTCCCAGAAATCGCCCACAAAGGTGCGCTCCTTAATAGCTTCCCTATATAAAAATGGATTTGGCTTGGAAAATATTCAGTATAAATCTGCTCTAAATGTCCTCCCATGGCTTCCAAATCCTCTAGTTTATATATATCTTAAGTTGGTAACCATCTCCCAACTTTCCCCCAAGATCTAGCCTAAAAAAGGGCCCAATATCCCCCAATATTGGCCAAACATCTCCAAAACTACTTATAAAATCATTTAAAAACCATATAATAAAGTATGAAAATCAAAAAATTCACTTAAAGAGAGCACAATCCCTTTTTTCTTGGCTCTTTGTTGCATGGAAGGCCTGCATGTGCCCAAGCACTTAAACAAGTGCGCTAGCCCCCCTAGTCTTTATCCCCCAAACTTCACCCTTGGTCATATGTAAGGTCATGTGGCCATGAGCTTCACACTCCAATGCTAAATGTTAGTTGTATCCCCCGATGGTTTATCCCCTAATCGACGAGCTAGGTCGATCGACGACCAAGGCTAACCCTATGCTAAGTGTTATACCCCCGAGTCATGTGGAGTGGTTGTATGCACCTCCAATGCAACCGGGGATGGAGCTATTGTTACAATCGTGCACCAAATGTCATCACTTAGACCTAGGTTATATGAGCACCATATGTCAACGCTTGTGACCAGGGGCTGGGGCCTAGCCCCAACCCTAACCTCCACCGAAATGCATTGTCCACAAACTTAAATATAAGTTTGAAACTATATAGAACAAGAAACAAATGCAGGCGGGTTGGCTAGCCCAACCCTGCCAAACCCTAGCCTAGTGGGAGGTCTCACGGTTGAAACCCGTTGAGTCCAAAACAATTTTTTCAAAGACCATTAACCAACCAAACCAACCAATGGGTGCCACATGGAATCCCATGTATGGGCCACATGGCACCTCACCATTTTCCAAATACAATGCCATGTGTCAATCATCTATTGGTTCATCTGTCTACCCAGTCACCACACTTTCCCAATCACTGTCTGCCATGTGTTGTATGGGGGTGCCACATGTCACCCTTGCATTGGTGACTCATGTCACTCCTAGATTGGTCCACCTATACCTTCCACATTAGCATCCAACTGTGCCTCTACCACGTCATCTCTATGACCAACTACCACATGTCACCTCCATATGTTGCCACATAGTGCCAACTATGCCTGCCACGTCAGTTGTACGCTCGTACAACCTGTACAACCAGCTGCCACGTGGGACTATATGGACTGTATAGTCATCAAATTTTTGCATGTTTGGCCAAATGAATAGATCGTGATATCTGGAGAATATGACATTTGTTTCATCCCGTTTAATTTTCTTTGGGTTCGTATCAACGAGGTCTACGCACATGTCCATTTTGAAGCCATTATGAGAATTTTGATTTTTAGGCCTTTCGTAGCCCCATCAAGCTCCTGGATCCAGTTCTGGATCATTCATTGACATGAACCGATGGTGATTCTATTTCCTTAAATTGTGATGTTGTGGATGAGGTCGACTTGATGTCTAAGGGTATTAAACTCAAATTTTGTTTTAATTTTTTCTCATGTTTTGCAGGTACTACATGAACTGAGAAGAATAAAGAAAATTTATATATGGGAATGGATTCAATCAACCATCATTCTCTAGATTTTGATTCATATTTTTCTATTTTCCATACATATAGCTTGGCATTTAAGTTTTGACCTATCACCAATGGTGAACTATGCAATCATTGTCCTTGTATATTAGGTTCGACGAGCTAGTTAAGGGGTTGGATCAAGAAAATAATATCTTTCCAGTGGATTGAACTATGGGGAAGAGCCAAGTCAAGGTGGATCAAGGCATGAATGCAATGGTAAAGGATCACCCATATGGGTAGAATAGGGTCGAGGGCTCTATTGTGGAGAAATTAAATTGTTGGACCATGTGAAGGATCAATCAAATGGTAGGTGTTATGACTGAAATTTCGTCCGCACAGGGCGACAAGAACTTTGCATCATCAGCACAGAAAAACAGTCATTCATGGCACAAGGATTAACTCCACAACACAACAAAAGGGCCAAAACTATACAAAATTGGCTAAAAAATTAAAAAGCGCAGCATACCCACTAAAAACGAGCGCGCGCGTGCAATACCTTCGTATATTGGGCGCATATGCGCGGCTGTGGGGTGCCAAACCCGCGCGCCTGCCAAACGACGCATTTATGAAGCTGGTCGGCCTCCCAACCACTAATGGATCGGCT
>JZKD02S2071239.1:679197-691872 GCA_000966675.3 Picea glauca | reverse complement strand
GGAGGTTGAGGTTTCTGATCTTCCCCTTCCTTTTCTCTATTAGTCTTATTCCTAAGTTGATCAACTGCCAATATTTTAGACTCTACTTCCAAGGTTGCGTCTTGCATGTGACCCAAGGAAGTGGCTCTTATCTCTCTTAACAGGAGGCATAAGTCAGGGTCAAAAGTGTTGGCATAAGTAATTTTTCCAGAGACCTCTGTAGGATTTATCTCAATAGGGATTTTATTGTACATATTGTTGAATATTTTGAAGAATTCAGAGATAGACTCTCCCTCTTTTCTCTTTAGGGACCCCAACTCTATGATGTAATACATAAAGTCCTTTTTATCCCCCCATTGTCTGAAGAAAATGTCATTAAGATCCTCAATCCCAGCTATGGATCTAGGAGCCAGAGATCTGAAGCACTTTATGGCTTCTCCATCAAGACTGTGAACAAAAATCCTCATCTAGACATCTTCGTCTACTATGACGTAGTTAGCCGCATAACTATAAAACAATGTAAGGTGCTCCTCTGCACTTATATCTCCCTCTCCTGTAAAATTAGGCAATTGTTTAAGGTAGCCACTGGCTGGGAGGGAATTAAGAGGCTGAGACAAGACCAGATGGGCATATCTAGTAGCCACTATGGCATCCATTCTATTTCTAGGAGGATTATCACCTGCCATACAGATGATAGGTGGAGGATAATTAGGAGGAGATGGGGTTCGAATAGGGGAGACTAGAACTAAGCTTTCGGGAGGAAAGGGAAACAACAAAATATTTGCAAAAAATGCTACAGGGCTTGAGGGAGTAGGGAGTTATCTTAGCGCAGTAGAAACCATAATAGGAGGAGGGGTAGTAAAGTCGGGGGTAGGAAAATATTCTAAGATGGTGGGTCTAAACCATGGTACAATATCAGGGGAAAAAGGAGTGACAAATCTTTCTCCCTCCAAACCAAGACCAGGAAGGGAAAACTCAACAGGAACACCCCAAAAATTTAAAAAATGGGAAACTCCAAGAGATGGTATAATAGGCGATTGTGAAGCATATATTCGAGTTTCTACAGAAGGACATCGAAAATCATCAGAAATACTTGGTTCAGTAGTAGAAGTACCTTCTCGAAGGGCCTTTCCCTTTTTGACATTTTTCTCTGGATCAACTTCAGGTATTTCTAAAGGCAGATGTGGAGTAGACCTCGTGTGTCTACTTCTAGAAGACACAACTAAAAAGATGGATTTGCATCAATGGAGTTTCCAGGTGCACAACTGCAATATTTGATGTACTAAGTTCTGATGCACCTTTAGAACTAGTAATATTTGTCGTTCAATCCCAGGGAAAATCTTCAATTTCGTCCCTGACAATGGTGCTAGAAATGTTAGCACTGGAAGTCACCTCTAAATTGTTGTAGAGGTAAGCCCAGTACCCATCAGTTTATATGTCACATTGAATAAATTTAAGGGTGGTCGAATGGATGAAGACTCGGGAAAATATTTCTTTAGCTCAGAAAATTGGGTTGGAGATGCATAGATAAGTGAGTTCTTTATATAAATTAAGCCAGTAAGTTT
The DNA here is from genome assembly GCA_000966675.3 of Picea glauca. Classification (NCBI taxonomy): domain Eukaryota; kingdom Viridiplantae; phylum Streptophyta; class Pinopsida; order Pinales; family Pinaceae; genus Picea; species Picea glauca. The sequence goes on along the minus strand of JZKD02S2071239.1, from coordinate 690,328 downwards.
GTATAGTGGTGAGTAGGAAGAAGAAACATGAGAAAAGTATGAAGGCCTACTCTGGACATCAGGTCTTCCAGTAGCCTATGGAGGAAAAGTTTAAGATACAATATCCTCTTGGATCTGAAAACTTCAAGAAACTAAAAACATTGCAACGACAGATATAGTCAAACCTACACTATAATACAGTCACAACACCCGACTGGATCATCCATGCCCGAGATTTCAGAGTCAGAAGCAAAGAAATGAAAGGAGAAGTTGGCTTCCATTAAACAAGAAGTCTAAAATAATAGTTTATAACCATAGAACCAGAGGCCTCGTTAAAACATTACAATCGGGAGTGTAGCACTACAATCGACACTTACAAAATATAAAACTAAGTATATATACTCAAAGAAATTCACCCCCTACAGAAACGTGCTCTGGTCACTGTATTCAAGGCTTCGTGTCTTCTTCTTATCCTATCAGACTCCACATACTTTCTTATGTCAGACACAATCTTAGATCGGTATGGGCCTTGCAGAAAACTTCATTGACAAAGAGACCTTGGGCTGACAGCCTTCCTCCACAGTTGACACTCCCATAATCTCCATTTACGGGGTGAAATGAGGTTTCAACTACCTTCCACTGTTTCCATTAACTAACTACATTCGGATCGGAGTGGAACCTGACACCCAGGAATGTTCAGGGAAGAACGCAACTTCTTTCAGTCAATTATGGTTTCTAGAGACCACGCAATTCGACTCGAGCACTTCAATTCTTTGTGCAACTCTCTTTCATCACCCTACATGACCGTGGGTTGTGACCTCGCACTTAAAAAAAATGGAATTTTGGTACTTGTACTTTCAATATTATTTACTCCTCTTTGCTCCCAACATCGCGATACCGAAATCGTGAAGAGACTTTCGATATCAGTGGCTAGGCTTGCTTTAAAATGAACCACGATCCTTTCACTGACAACATGAAATGCCAGCTAAGCAATGAGCACTATCCCCTATTTCTAGACCTTCTTCCCCTATGATCAGACGTTGAGACCATGAGCTTGATTATGGGATGTTTCATGATTTCGAGTTTCGGGAGTCTTGTCATGCTCCACTTTCGAAACCCCGATTCGCGAAACCGTGAAATTACTTCATATAGCGCCACACATCTCTTAGGTTTGGAAGAATGAGATTGATCCATCAGATTTTTGGGTCTCAGGAATTTGGGCCATGGATGAAAATTTATGACAAGAACACCGAAATCCTGATTCGCGAAACCGTGAAATTTGCTGATGTCAGATCAACAACCCTCGACTCTTCTCGATCGGATGACCCATATCTTCCCTTTCATGAAACGAGATTTCGCGACTTTTTTTTAATAGTTCTACCACATGAGAACACTCGATTCCCACGCTCGCTTGCCATCGACGACAATTGAACTTGCTCGCTTGCTTGATCTAAGTCCATATTAGACCGCTCCAAGCATTGCGACCTATGACAATGAATATTTTGACAACGGACTGGGAATTGGGAAAACATATGATTAGTGTCAGTGGCCAAGGAGATGATCTGAAACAAAAAGGTGAACAGGAAGCAATTTTGCGGACTAAGAGGGAAGTAAAACACAAGGACATGGCCAACAAAATAGAGAAAAATGGGGCAAGGACATAGACTTGGGTAAGTTGACACATGCCTATGGTCCTTGACAACTTTATGTGATAGAAAATAGTTTTGCACAATCCTTCAGCGGCTACCAACATGTGATGCATCTTCCTCAAATGGAGGCTCCACCCCCTTCAATATACAAATCAACTTCGATATTCCTATATTTGAAGGCCATATAGACATAGATGTGGTAGAGAAATAGTTGAATATTCTAGAAGTATTTCTCTGTCCATAATTACTTCTCTAATAGAGAAAAGATTACTTGTGCGCTCCTCAAAGTCATCCCCCATGTCAAAGATTGGTGGGAAATGTTTTGTGAGAGGAAGAAAATAGAGGAACCCTCATTATTTATAGTCACAATCACCTGGGAGTCCTTCAGGGATGTTATTAAGGAACAATGCTACCCTTTTGGAAGTTATGAAGACCTGTACACAAAATGGACCACACTGCGGTAGGAAAGAGACCAAGCGGTGCCCGAGTTCACAAATATCTTCCATACCTTGCACACCAAGCTGGGTATCAAATATTCTAAGTGACATATGGTGCTCAAGTATCACAGTGGTATGAATAGATAAATCCAGGATGAAATGGAGTTTTTGGACATCTCATCCTTGGGCGCCTCCTACCGATATGTCATTAAAATAGAGTACAAGCTCAAACAAAAGATGTGACAATTTGGGCCTCAGAACCCCGCACAATAAAATCCAAGAAAGGGTGGCCCCAACCTGCAGAAAAAAGGACAGCGAAAATATGGACATCCTCAGGACAACGAGTCCACACCGCAAACAAAGAAGGACACTGGAAATAAAAACAAAGATACTAGGAAGTGGTGCGGCAACATCCATAAGAGTCCCTAGCATAACACTATTGATTGTCGCTCGAAGTAGTCCCTAGTGACTGAGGTGAAAGCCTCTGAATCAGATGTGGGTTTTAAATCTGAGTTAGAAACATAAATGGGAATATGGATCATAGACACATAACCTAATTCTATCATTACTACCACCAAGCTCTAGCCCGGTGAACCAAAAAAGCCAGAGGAAGGAGAGTGCCTTTTTCATTCACATATGTGGGTGAAGGGTACCCCGCTGCACTTCATCATTGATAGTGGTAGCCAACAAAACCTCATCTCAACAGATGTTTTCAAGAGACTCACCCTTTTGAAAACACTGCACCCACATCCCTACACCATCAGATGTCTCTGCCAAGGAACCGACATCCACGTCAGCCAACAATGTCGCCTCTTATACAACATCAATCCCTTCAAAGACGAGGTATTTTGTGATGTTTCCCCTCTCGAAGTTTTTAATTTTATTTTGGGCCAACCATATTTATGGAAACTTCATGATGTATATGATTCTAGGCCTCACAGTGTTATTATTACTTTGAACAATAAATTGTACAGTATACCCAAGGCAGTCCCACCCAATTGTATTTCATTGATCTCTGCCAAGCAGTCCAGAAAGGTCATCTCTCAGACAGGGAAGTTTTTCTTCTTCGTGATTCGCTTTCATGATGAGATAAATATCAAAGCCACATATAGTGTCTTTGTGATCAACCTATCCACATAGAAGAAGTAATTGGATAAGTTCATGGAATAATACTTAGATATATTCTCCTCACCTACTGGGGCACCTCTACATTTTTAGGTCAAGAATCCCACTAATCTGACCCCCAACACACTGTTTCCCAATGGGTCAATCTACCACTGCTCTCTGTTAGAGAATGAGGAGATCAAGCGATAGATCTAGGAACAGCTCCACAAGGCGCACATCCATCCCAACTCATCACCTTGTAGGAGCCCAATCGTTTTGGTACAAAAGAAAGATGGAACCTGAAGACTCTACATTGATTACTAGAATTTGAATAAAAACACAGTCAAAAAATGGTACTCAATTCCCCAAAACGATGACCTCCTTGATCATCTCATGGGGGACAGATACTTCAGTAAGATTGATTTGAATTTTGTCTACCACTAGTTCCTGATAGAATAGAAAGATGTATGGAAGACCTCCTTCAAGTCAAAGGAAGGTATTTTTGAATGGTTGATCATTCCCTTTGGTTTGACAAATGCTCCAGCCATTTTCATGAGGATTATGGACGACATCCTGTGACCATTCATGAATACTTTTTTAGTGGTTTATATGGATGACATCCTTATTTAAAGAAATACTTGGGAATAACTCTCGCATCATATTCAGCAGGTTCTGCACACCCTGCGGCAGCACCAACTCTATGTCGGGCATGTACAGGGTTCATTACCTGGGCTACATCGTTGATCAACATGGCGTACATGTGGATCTATACAAAACCCAAGTCATCTATGGCTTCCCATCCCCAACCACACTCATGGAGCTTTAGATATTCTTGGGCCTTGCCAATTTCTACCACAGGTTCTTGTTGGGATTCTCCAATATTGCATGGGCCCTCAACCAAGTAACTTGGAGTGGTGGTAAGGAAAATTTTGTGTTGGGTCAGTCCCAACCACAAGCATTCAATGATTTGAAGCATTTATTATGCTAATCCCTAGTACTTTCACTATCGGACCTACAACAACCCTTTGAGATCGAGACAGATGATTCAAACTATTTTGTGGGTGCCATTCTCACTCAAAACGACCACCCTGTGGCCTATCATAGTGAGACATGATCAGATTTTGTCTATAAGTACCATACTTACGATAAAGAGATGTACTCCATTGTGAAATCCTTCCGCCGGTGGAGACATTACATTCTTGGGAAGGAGATAGTGATCCACACTAATCATAAGACACTGCAGTTCATGCATACACAAGGAAAATTGCAGAATGACCACCATTAGAAGTAGTCCACGTACTTACAAGAATTCCACCTCAACATCAAGTATAAAATGAGAAGAAACAATCACATCATTGATTTCCTCAATAGAATTCCAATCGTAGAACTCACCATGGTGCTAGACTCTTGCAGCCACGAGACCTCTGGATGGCCCCAACTCCATGAGATAGACTCAGACTTTGCCACCACCTACAAAATGTTGGGCACAAACGTAGTTGTTGCTAATTTCCATCTTCAGGATGGTTTATTATGTCGTCTAGGCCATATCTACGTTCCATCAAGCAAGAAAGTGAATATGATATGAAAATCCCATTACATTCGGGTGGCAGGACACTTTGACATTGAAAAGACAATGCAAATGTTGCAAAAATGTTTCTTCTATCTGAAATTTTGACAGGAGGTCAGCAAGTATATCAGGTTCTGCACTACCTGCATAATTTCCAAACTGACCACAAAAAAATAGGGTATGTACACCCCTTTACCTACTCCTAATAGGCCATGGGAATCCATCTCAATGGACTACATGTCGGGCCTCCCATCCACCAAGTGGGGAAATGAAATTGTTTTTGTGTTTGTGGATTTATTTTCTAAGATGGTGATTATGGCTACCTGGAAGAAGAGCATCACAACAAAGGCCACTGCCAATCTCTTCTTTGAACGAGTCTGGGTACATTTTGGAATCCCACAAACCATTTTCTCAGATCGGGACAATCGATTTCTCATCACATTCTGGTCAAGTCTCTGGTCACTGTTGGACACCAAGCTCATCAAATCCATGGCCTTCCAGCCCCAGACAGATGGCCAAACCGAGGTCGTAAATCAAATGATCGTGCATATCTTGTGCATGTACAATTCCAAGAGCCCTCGAACATGGGATGAGAGTCTCCCCAATATAGCTACAATCAAGCCTTAGATAGCTCAATCAGCCACAACCCCTTTCAAGTGGGGTTGGGAATTCAACCATTGGGTCCCATAGATGTTACACTACCCCTTGTAGTAACTTGGACCGACTCATCTCTTTCTCCAACTAAAGTTTAAAAATCCACTCAGTTCATTGAGTAGATCTAGTACATCTTCCAATAGGTTCAATATATCCTAGAAAAGTCCAATGACAAGTACAAGAAGCACCATGATCAACACCGAGTGCCACATACGTTGCAGATGGGTGACAAATTTTGGTTGCACTTGTATAAAGAGAGGCTTAGAGGAAAACATCAGAAGCTTCATCCACTCCTTTATGGGACATACACCATCACCAAGGCTATGGGTGATAATGATTTTGAGCTCAACATTCCTCCTTTCCTCGACTTGCACCTAGTGTTCAACGTGGATATCCTTCGACCATATTTCCCACCATTATTTGACACCTCAAAGATAGCAGAAAAATTGACACCAACAGAGTTCAAACCTGACTGTATACAACATGCATCCAACGATCATATTGTGGACAAATATATAAAGGGAACTTGCCAGTGAAGGATCCAGCTTTATCGCATTGTCAAAGCAGGGCAGCTCCTGCACCAAGGAAAGTGGCTCACCAGGGGCCAAATTCAGCGGAAACTTCCTCATCTGATGGGGGAAATCAATGCAATGGAGACCATTGATTTCTAAGAGGGGAGGATTGATATATATGGATTTCAGTGGCCCCCCACCTATTCCAACTGGCTCATTTTGGCAATTTTCTAGTTTGGCAGTTTTTTCCCTAGTTTCCAGGTCCTTGACTTGCAGTGCCGTTCTGAGGCCCTAAACAACGTTTTTTAGGGCTCGACATAGTCAAAACAAATTTTCATAAATAGCATAAAAATGTGCAGTCGTCGGTAGAAATTTCCAATGGGCTATCATGCGCCTAAGACAAATATAGTATGCCAAAGTTACAACCCCGAGAATTTGATGTACTAACTTACCCAAACGAGGCCCACATGACGTTTGGTGCTTCATCTCCTAGGGTTAGGTTTTTTGGATGTCTAAGGTTTTTGACATACCTGTTTATTGTAAAAGCACCTTCAAAACCTCATTGTAATGATCTTCTTGGTAATGAGTGCAACCTTCACATCTCTTCTCAGAGATAAGTCGCTAGCATTCTAACAAGCTTGTTTCCACTGCATTTTACAATTTCAGGTTATTTCCTTATTGAATAGAAACCAATTTTACTATATATCTGTTATTTCGTGTTAATCATATTTTGATAATAATTTGTATTCATTTCGTTCTACAAATATATTCTGGATCAGTGGTATCATATCGATTTTCTCATTTTTGTTCTTAATGCATGTCCACAATGAGGTCAGAGTACAAAGAATTGGGTCTCGCGCTTGTTTCTCTTGAGGAAAAAATCTCTCGCACACCCAAACAACCTCTCATGGCATAAGAAAAGAAAGATGTTGGGACAAGAGATCATTTAAAATTGTTGTTTGAGGAAGCTATCATGCAACAGAGGAATGAGATGATGGGTAGGTTTGTGAAAATCCTTCATCGACTACCAACATGTGATGCATCTTCCTCAAACGGAGGTACCACCCACTTCAAGGTACAAATCAAATTCGATATTCCTATATTTAAAGGTCAGATAGACACATATGGGGTAGAGAAATGGTTGAATCTTCTAGAAGGGTATTTCTCTATGTTACACCTCAAAATCACTCAACTGGATAAGTGTCGCATATGTCTCTCACTTGTCGCAAGTGTCGTAAATGTCGTTGAACCATGCTATCACAATAACGACACTAAAGGGGCACTTGAAACATCTTATGTACTTGGTTTGAAGGAAGAAACTGGTTCACTGAAGTCAAACATCTCTTAACACCTAAGAGGGCTTCTTAATTAAGGGTTTGGAAGGGGAACGCTTCTCTAAAACTGTCTGAGGAGCGCCAGCACCCCTCTACCATGCCTCAGAAGCGTTATAACGATTCTCCACCCCTTTGTAGAAGCACTGCTCAGATTTGAAGTGTTGGCGCTTCCCTTGACTTGTTCAGGAGCGTTCTAACGCTCTGATGCCCCTTCTAAGGGAGCGCTCTCCATTCTGGGTAACTTGTTAGCCCGGTGAGAAGAATAAGGGAAGAATCATTCGAGTTTAGGAGGCGGTTGAGTTCAAATTATTGGTTTTGTCAAAATATCTCTGATCTAAGGAGGAGTTTCTCAACTGGTTCTAAACATAACTCAAGTGGTTAGGCTCCTCCCAACCTATATAAGCAAGCTCTATGGTGTTAAAGAGGGGGAAGAATTGAACATATGGAACTTATGATCTTGGAGGAAACTTGTAGTCAGCCAAAGGAGAGTAATCATTGAAGCTGTTGTTATCCAGGTTGTGGATCTTTCAGGCAAGGGTTAGACGAAGAGGACTTGACAAAGATGTCGCATTCGCATCTACGATTGTAAGTACTGCTGTCGTTATTCTCATTAATATGACAAGCTTGGCTTGTTTCTTTCTAGTTTGTGTCTAATGTTACATGAACTTATCATTTAATGATAGATCTATTTTCAAGCTAATGTCAATAGAGTAGGAAGTGGTTGTATCTTGTTTTGTCCACAGCTCTCAGCGAGGAGCAAAAGGATTGGAGCGCAACTTGGAGCGTGCAGGGACAAACGTCGATTAAAAGGTACTGCTATTATCCTTCCTTCTCATGCATTAGGCTTAGATAGATTTGAAAGGAAGTCAGTGTCCATGATAAGCATTTTTCTGTCTAGGGTTAAGGTCAAGCTCTAGAGGTCGATCTACTTGTCCGCAGGCAGATTTTCCTACAATAGAAACTGGCGACTCCGCTGGGGAGATAGCCTTGAATCAAAACCCTTTGTTTGGCTTTTTCTCCTCATTGACCTTGTTCTGTCCCTTGATTGTTTCAGACCTGGTTTACCCCTCTTTGATTAGTTACATGAGCTGATTGGCTCCTTGTCTTGTCACATTCAGCATATTTGTCAAGTTCAGATCTCAATTTTTGAAATTTTTTGACATTTCTGGGACTTTCAGACCCTGGCGCCCCTGACTTAGTGTTATTAGAGCACCAACGCTTTTTGTATCCCTACACAGAGCACTATAAATCTCTTTTCCCTTGGAAACAGAGCGTTATAACGCTCTTTTCCCTTGGCAACAGAGCGCTAGCCTCCTTTTGGCCCAAAAACCCTCCACAATTGCATTTTCTTAGGGTTTGCCTCTGTGGCTCTTTTGCTGAGTGATCTAGTGAGTCAATTTTTCTTCCTTTTTAGCCTTGACATCCGTATTTTTGAAGAACAAACACCTTGTTGATTGAATCTTGTAGCCTTCTTCACCTATTTTCATTTGAGTTTTCCTGTTGAGTAAAGCTTGAGATCTATGCATTGCTTTTCTTTTCTCTTCAGTTGAGTAAAACCCTGGTGAAGGTCATCAACACCCTATAGGCCTCTTTATCTTTCTTTCAGTCAAAATCATTGTTCTTCAGCTCTTGTTTTTGGGTGTGAAGTTTTTCTTTTTCTTTGATTGTTTCTTTTCTTTCGTTTTTTCATTTTGATTACTACGAAGGGTGTATTGTTTGTGTGTTGTTGCTTATGCTAGTTTGGTTCTCATTCATACCAAGAAGATAATTAGCAAAGATAAGCATTGTGATTGTATTGATCATCATTCATACGCAAACAATAAAGATATCTTAGTGATTTATTGAGCATATTAGAAGGCATTTGAAAATTTATTTGCATTACATCAGGATTTGATTGAAAAAAGAAAAGAATTGTTTGGAAGCATTCCGTAGTTGTGCTTGCTAGTGAAAGGACTCTCTCTCTCTGTTAGATAGATGTTCATCAAAAGGAAATGACTGTTTATCATGATTGATTCATTCTTTGGGTCAGAGTCTTAATTCCATTTGTTTCACTTCCATGCACCCCTTTGCGTAAAGAACAACCACTAAAATCAACGCTAATTAAAATTTATGTAGAACTTTTTCTTTATTAGAATCCTCCACCAACAGTAGAATAGGTGTAGTACTTTGGATTAGGTTGTGAGCATAACTCTCCAAAGTTGTCAAAACAAACATTAGTATCCTGAGATAGGGAGAGTAAATCCAATTGTCGTATAAGTCTGCCTGGGACCCCCCTCTCACACAGGGGTTACACACAAGGTTGCATTTGGGAGAGCTACAGGGACTACCCTTTGTGGTTTAACTGAGTGTGGCGGTAAGATCGTATTATGGGGATCAATTTGAGGTAAATCCACAATTACTGCGTGGAAGCTTCTTAGTTGGTTTCGAGCTTGATACCCTGCCCTTACGTTCAGACCGAACTGTCGACTATTCCCGCCCAGGGGCTGACTGCGAATTGGTAACCTTAGTGGCCATAATATTTAGGTTCTTACACAAGGTGACGGTGATGGGTAGTCTCACTGTACCTGGAGAAGACATTGGTCAAACTCACTCAGGCTCCTTGGAAGGTAAATCCACAATTACTGCGTGGAAGCCTTATAAAGTAAATCCACAATTACTGCGTGGAAGCTTTCACCAGGGTGTAAGTCTGTTAAGCAGGTTGCCATTGTAACTGTTCCACCCTATCCCCACCCCTTCTGGACTTGACCACGCGACGTTGGATTTCATCACCAACTAGTATGGTCATCAAAATAAGGCCCTGTTTGCTTGGTTGTGATTCTTAGATTTTTTTAGCGTGTGCTGTTTCTTTTCGCTAGTTGGCCATAGATATCTTTCGTCGACTCTTTTCTTCTGCCAACATTGACCCTCCACGACGCTCGCGGAGGCTACAGGGACTTCCTCCAGAAAATATGGAAGGAGACATCCCTCATTCTATGGAACAATCTCCCCAACAGGGCGAGGTTCAAAACACTACAACTTCTCAGGAAGAAGTTCCCGTCTCTTTGGAGAATTTTAGAATTGTCTCAGACTCCCCGGAAGCTTATCGCATTCCAGAGGGATATGAACGACAGATCCTCCACTTAAATTCTGCGGGAGAGTTTGTTGTCATAAACCCTTCTAATGCCCCGACCGGGTCTCCTCAAAACCCTTTACCCAATGACCCTTTCTGGACTGAGAACATTGTTCGGAGTCCACCACGCTTGGCGCAAGATCATTATGGAACAGGAGAAGGTGCCGATGCATCTTCCTCCTACACTGTACCCCCAAATCACTTCATTGGTACTACCACTTTTACAACCACACCAACTGTTGGTCCGAGACCTACTATTCCCCTCCAGACAGCCCATTCGACAATAACCCCGCACATTCCGACCATCCCAGCCGGTAATGCGGTGGTCACTCAAGCCCCGATTGGCACACCTGTAACACCAAGACCAAATCTCCCTTTTGGATTTAGGGCACTGAATGCATCTGCCACTAACACTGCCCAAACCACTACTCAAATCATACCGGGAAGTTCCATACCTATCCAACAATCCGGAGGGACTGTCCTTGGTGGTCCTAACCCAATCGGCAACATTGTTCAATCTTTCATGTCTGGCTCTCAAATCCCGGGAACTCTACCTCAAACTGGGGGGCACCCTCCCATCGGAGGGAAAATCCCATTCAGGGGGCACCCTCATGTTGGGGGGCAACCTCAATTCGGAGTCCACCATCAGCCATAAGGACAAAATGTGTCTGTTGCACCCAATCCGTGGAGCATCCCTTTTCAAGGAAATCCGCATGCCTCCATGGGACAAACTGTGCCTGCCGCATCTAACCCATGGAATGTTCCTTTCCAAGGAAACCCACATTC
>JZKD02S2071239.1:661630-673677 GCA_000966675.3 Picea glauca | reverse complement strand
GGTAAGTTATATTGAGCATGTGTTATCCTCCTCGAGCTCATTAAACTAAAAAGAGGTACTCATCTATCTGGATGGGGGAAAATTGAAAGGAACAAGCCAAGCAGTCTCTTGAGAATACCATCTAGCACTTCTTAGAGTCGCCCTTGAACACAACACTTTGTCATTTACCCGTATCATAATCCACTGAACCTCTGCACTGAGCCAATCTTTGAGTTTCCTTTCACTCCCTTGGGTCACCCGACGCAAGTCGCAGTATCCATCGCATAATTTTGGTCCATGTCATGTTTCGCTGTTGTGCCTCAGTGTTCAAGGGAAGTATCCACCTCGAGAGTCATCCATCCCTAATATCTTGCCTCAAAACCTGTGTCAGTCCATGTACATTTGATCTACCAATTACATCTCTATGTCCGTTTCATGTCGTTGATGGGGGATACATCAAGGCCCTCCCTCAACGAGTCTATCCCTGTCGACTCCAACACATTATCCAGGAATTAGACTTAAAAACCAGTTAGTACTTTGGGATCTGCATGCCTCAATGGCGGGCCTCTTCACATTCGACAGTGGGTTTACATCATTGACCCCTGATCGAATGATTCCACGAGTGTTCGACCTCAACTCATCTATTCACATTCGCTGGAATGTACTAGGGCACCTTGGGAATCATCGACATTAATGGTGATCTCCCTCGCACTTGTTAACGGTTTACCTCATCGACCGGTAATCAAGTGGTTTCTGCCATGTTCGACGTCAAGACATCCATTCACATGGTCAGATTCGTACCATTTTGGGATTGGTATGAAGACCCTGGGTTGAGCCATCACTTTGATATATGCTTCGCCCAGGTTGCGAAGGAGTTCTATTGGACAATGTCACATATATTGTTACATAGATCCACTTTGTATTGGTTGTGTCTATGTCTTACCATCTCGTAGATCCACTGTGTATTCTTCGTGGCTACGATCAGTTTGAGTCACTGCGGTATAGATCCACATTGTATCTTTGGTGGCTATACCCTTGTTTTTCAATACAATTATGGATCCACAGTGTATTTTATGGCGGCCATACCTCATAAGTCTCGATCTCCCAAGCATAGGTATGCTTGCCTTGGGTTTTGATATATGTCATGATATTGGTTGGATGTTTGTGTGCAGCTTCCTTCAGGTTCTCCAAGTCTATACCCTTGCTTGAATATCTACAAAGTACTTCAGTCATCAGTCCGCATCTTCTGACTTCATACTTTGGGGGGCATTCTGTTACACCTCAAAATCACTCAACTGGATAAGTGTCGCATATGTCTCTCACTTGTCGCAAGTGTCGTAAATGTCGTTGAACCATGCTATCACAATAACGACACTAAAGGGGCACTTGAAACATCTTATGTACTTGGTTTGAAGGAAGAAACTGGTTCACTGAAGTCAAACATCTCTTAACACCTAAGAGGGCTTCTTAATTAAGGGTTTGGAAGGGGAATGCTTCTCTAAAACTGCTTGAGGAGTGCCGGTGCCCCTCTACCATGCCTCAGAAGCGTTATAACACTTCTCCACCCCTTTGTAGAAGCGCTGCTCAGATTTGAAGCACTGGCGCTTCCCTTGACTTGTTCAGGAGCGTTCTAATGCTCTGATGCCCCTTCTAAGGGAGCGCTCTCCATTCTGGGTAACTTGTTAGCCCGGTGAGAAGAATAAGGGGAGAATAATTCAAGTTTAGGAGGCGGTTGAGTTTGAATTCTTTGTTTTTTCAAAATATCTCTGATCCAAGGAGGAGGTTCTCAACTGGTTCTAAACATAACTCAAGTGGTTAGGCTCCTCCCAACCTATATAAGCAAGCTCTATGGTGGTAAAGAGGGGGAAGAATTGAACATATGGAACTTATGATATTGGAGGAAAATTGCAGTCAGCCAAAGGAGAGTAATCATTGAAGCTGTTGTTATCCAGGTTGTGTATCTTTCAGGCAAGGGTTAGACGAAGAGGACTTGACAAAGCTGTCGCATTCGCATCTACAATTGTAAGTACTGTTGTCATTATTCTCATTAATATGACAAGCTTGGCCTGTTTCTTTCTAGTTGGTGTCTAATGTTACATGAACTTATCATTTAATGATAGATCTGTTTTCAAGCTAATTTCAATAGAGTAGGAAGTGGTTGTATCTTGTTTTGTCCACATCTCTCAGCGAGGAGCAAAAGGATTGGAGCGCAACTCGGAGCGTGCAGGGACAAACGTCGATTAAAAGGTACTGCTATTATCCTTCCTTCTCATGCATTAGGCTTAGATAGATTTGAAAGGAAGTCAGTGTCCATGATAAGCATTTTTTTGTCTAGGGTTAAGGTCAAGCTCTAGAGGTCGATCTACTTGTCCGCAGGTAGATTTTCCTACAACACTCTATCCATAATTACTTCTCTAATTGAGAAAGGATTACTTTTTCACTCCTCAAAGTCATCCCCCATCTCAAATATTGGTGGGAAATGTTCTGTGAGAAAAAGAAAACAGAGGAACCATCATTATTTACAATCGTAGTCACCTAGGAGTCCTTCAGGGATGATATTAAGGAACAATAGTACCCTGTCGGAATTTATGATGAACTTTACACAAAATGGACCACACTGCGGAATGAAAGAGATTAAGTGGTGCCCAAGTTCACAAATATATTCCATACCTTGTGCACCAAGCTGGGTATCAACGATTCTGAGAGACATCTGGTGCTCAAGTATTGCAGTGGTATGCATAGATAAATTCAGGAAAAAATGAAGTTTCTGGACATCTCATCCTTGGGCGTGTCCTACCGATATGTCATCAAAATCGAGCAGAAGCTCAAAAAAGAGACATGACAATTTGGGCCTAGAAACCCCTCACAGCAAAATCCAAGAAAGAGTGGCCCCAACCTCCAAAACAAAGGACAGAGAAAATACGGACAACCTCGGGACAACCATTATATGCCACAAGCAAATAAGGATAATATAAAGACAAAGAAAGATACCAGGAATTGGTGTGACTTCCATAAGAGACCCTAGCATAACACTATTGATTGTCACTCGAAGCAGAAATTGTTGGCTGAGGTGAAAGCCTCTGAATCAGATGTGTTTTAGACTTAGATTCATAACAAAAAAGGGGCAGATGTATCATATATGTAGAACCTAATGCTATCTTTACTACCACAAAGCTCCAACCAGGTCAATCAAATGAGCCAGAGGAAGGAGATCTCCTTTTTCATTCACAGATGTGGGTGAAGGGTACCTCATTGTGTTGGCATGTTCTCAAACAGAGGTAGAGTATGCATGTTTGTCATTGATGGAAAAGATCAGCATGATCAACAGAGTGATGATAGTATGGCAATGGCAAGATAAACTATGAAGAGAAATCGTGGTCGTTGGATCTCATTCAGAATCCTTGATGACTGTCAGATCTGAATTAAGATAGGAGTATTGCACAGTAGAAGAGAACAGATCTCAGGCATTAGATCTAAGCTCGAAGACCGACTGTCATTGGATCCATAAGAAGGAGCATGATATTTACATACAATATGAAACGGGCCTACAAAATCCCGAAAGCAGGAGGATCGTCCATATTCAAGTAGGACACATGGTGAGCGATTAGCATTTCGCTGACTGGAAAGTCAAAGAAAGGAGGTTCTCTATCCTTTGAAATCGCGAAATGTGAAACCGCAATTTAATCTGAGTCATTGATCAAAGGGAGATCGTGGACCATTGATCAGGCATGACGAAGGCTCGTGAACTTGAGAAATCGCGATATAATCTCATTCGTTGGATCCGGAATACATGTGAAGACAGATCAACTTTTTGTTGACTGGAAAGTCAAAGGAAGGAGGTGCTCTTACACTTTGAACTCGCGATATGAGAAATCATGAAAATATATGGACCGTCGAATCATCAAAGTTCTAGACCGTTGATATGAAGAAAGAAGTGCTCAAAGGACTAGCCAATGGTGTTATCTCATGGTCACATCGTCGAGAGCTAGAGAGCAGAGCTAGAGAATCCTAGCTCCATTTTGGAGTTTGCGACATGGAGTGTAGAGACCTTTCATCATAGGAATGTTGATATGTGAATTTGTGATGCGCCTTCTGGCATAGGCTGTGGTCACTGCTGATGGTCATATGAGAGGGAGAATCTAGCATGAAGCTAAGCTCCATTTTGGGGATCGTAACTTGGAGTGTCGAGACCTTTCGACACAGGATTGTCGAAATGCGAAATGCGAAACACATTTTGATCAAGCCTGTGGTCACAACCATTGGGCATATGGGATAAATGCAAGACCTTGTGGATTTAATCCAATGATACTTGTTAATTCAAAATCTGATTGAAGTGCTACTATTGATCTTTACGATTAACTTTTTAGTTATGATTCAGTTAGCAGAAAATCGAATCATGGTTCTTGATCGGTTGTTGATTCAGTTGCTGAGATGTTTTTTTCTTTGCCCAAGGAGATTCAAGGTGTAACTGATGAGTCTGGTGTGTATAGAAGGAGAGATGCAGTGACTATGTAAGGGTGGCTATTCTGACTGAAAAATGAGTTGAACTTTAGAAAGGTAAAAATACAGTATGCGCAGTGTGAAGAAAGATCAGAGATAAAGAACATAAGTTGAATAGAACAGAAAAGGTGAAGAGAGAAGAATGTGCACATATCAAAGAAGCATGACAAGGATAGAGAAAGAATAGAAAGAAAGAGACAACAAGTCAAGCCAAGTATGAACAAAGTTGAATGAATTGTAGAACAGTGAAGAAGTGGTAAGGATTGATATATCTGTATTGTTATTTATTCAGTCATTTATTTATAATCAAGGAGGTAGGGTGGTTCTAGGGAGGACTGTGGTCCTCTGATATTCAAGTTAATGCTTAAATATTGGGAGTTGTAGCTTCCATCTATTTGTGTCTAGAAAATAGGGTGGGAGGGTGGTTCTTGGGAAAACACAAAGTTTTTTGTATGCAAGTTGGTGCTTGTATAAGTCGAAGTAGGTGCTTCCATCCAGTCGGTGCTAGAACTATAATATACCAGATATAAAAAGTATGCAGAACAGAAATAAAATGATAGAAATGGCAGAATAATAGTAATATAACCAACATAATCTCCACAATAACACATAAATGATATAAGAACAACAACAAAAATAACACTTTGATTCAAAAAGCAATGTTCACGGGCCTCTTCTAAGGGGAAAACTCTAGTCGAGCAACGCTCTGTTACAATAATCTCCAAGCTATGGTTTTCATACCCTCGACCCTTATTTATACTAAATATGTATATCAAGAGAAGCATCTAGAGGAAGATCCTTCTAGAAGCGGAAGATTCTTTTAGGTCTTCTTACATCCACCTTATTCTATTTTATTGAAAGGCCTTATTAATATTGACCTTTATTACATCTGAATATATTTCTCAACCTATGTGCGGGTTAGGAACCTAACATGTTCGCCCCCTTAAAAACAACATTGTCCTCAAGGCTTAAGATGCGGAAAATGTTACAGAATGGTAGTTGGTTCCCAAGTGGCATCTACTGGAATTGTATCTTTCCACTGGAATAGAACTTCCTTGATGGTTCTATGATGCAGGTGATGCTCATGCTGGTCCAAAACTGCTTCTGGTTGTAGCCAAATGGATCCTTCTTCAACTAACTCATGAAGGTTGGTTTGAATTTGGCACCTAGTTCCAATCACATTCTTTAAGCATGAAGCATGAAAAATAGGATGTAGCTTCGAATGACTAGGCAGAGCTAACTGATAGGCGACTTGTCCCACACGCTTGAGAACTGTATAAGGACCATAAAATTTGGGCGCTATCTTTTGACAATGCTTGGCCTTGAGGGAAGTTTTCTTGTATGGTTTCAGTCATAGAAACACCCGATCCCCTTCTGCAAATTGACATTCAGAGCGACCTTGATATGCTTGTTGCTTCATGCGATTTTGTGCCATGACCAAGATCTCTTTGATGGTATGGAGAACATCCTCTCAAACTATAAGTGTTTGGTCAACCGCTTGGACCTTCGATGTACCTGGTAAGTATGAGAGAACTGAAGGTGGATTCTATGCATATACCACTTCAAAAGGAGTCATGCATGTAGCTGTATGGTAGGAAGTGTTGTACTACCATCCAGCTAGGGGTAACCATTGAGCCCACTGATTTTGATTTTCATAGGAAAAACACCTCATATATGTTTCCAAACATTTGTTGACAACTTCCATTTGACCATCAGTCTGGGGATGATAAGTTGTGTTGAGATACAATTGGGTGCCCTGTAGCTTGAATAGTTCTTGCCAAAAATTGCTTGTGAAAGTTGGGTCACAATCAGAAATAATAGAGTGCGGCATGCCATGAAGCTTGAAGACCTGGTCCATGAAAATTTGAGCCACTGTGGATGCAGTAAATGGGTGTTGAAGAGTGCATAAATGAGAATACTTGGAAAGGCAATCCACAACCACCATTATGAATGATTTATTTCCCGATTTGGGTAAGCTGGTAATAAAGTCCATAGAGATATCCTTCCAAATAGTAGGTGGAATCGGAAGCGGTTGTAGTGTGCCCAGAGATTTGACTGTTTCTCCCTTGTTGCATTAACACACATCACATTCAGCAACAAAATTATGGATGTCCTGTTTCATACCATCCTAGAAAAAAGAACGTTTGACCCTGTTACAGGTTTTGGTGAACCTAGAGTGCCCTGTTGTGGGTGTAGCATGAAGCTCATAAAGTACCACGGATTTAAGCTTTGATTGTTTACTTAAATACAAATGGCCTTTGTATCAAAGCTCATCTTGGAGCCAAGAGTACCCTGGGGGAGCTGGAGCATTGGTCTGCAATTGCTGGATCAGATGCAAACTTTTGGGATCTTGTAGCCATTCTTGGCGAACAGCTTGGAGCCAATCTGGTACAATGAAGGAAAGAGAAAAAATGGATCCTTCATTTTTCATATTTTTGGGATAGTGCATCCGCCACCACATTGTCTTTTCCTTTCATGTAAATGATCTCATAATCATATCCAAAAAGCTTAGTCACCCATTTTTGTTGCTCTGGGGAGGAAATGCGTTGTTCCATAAAGTACTTGAGACTTTGATGGTCTGTCTTAATTTGGAAACATTTCCCCAAGAGATAAGGGTGCCATAAATAAATGACATGTAGAATAGCCAACATTTCCTTTTCATAGATGGGTTTTCCCAGATTCATTTTAGATAGTTTCTTTCTTGTGAAGGCCAAAGGTTGACCCAATTGCATAAGAACAACACCGATTCCTTTCCCTGAGGCATCACATTCCAACACAAAGGTCTTTTTGAAATCAGGAAGGACCAGAACCGGAGTGGTGCACATGGCCATATTCAAGGTTTGAAAATCTTGAGCAACGACTGGAGTCCAAGTGAAAGAGTTCTTTTTGAGGAGAGAAATGAGAGGTGCTGCAATCTTTCCATAATTCTTAACAAACTTGCGATAATTCCCTGTTAATCCCAGAAATCCCCGCAATATTTTGAGAGTCTTTGGGTGCGAACCGTCTTGCATAGCTTCAATCTTTTTCGGATCCACCCTGACGCCATCCTTGCCAACCAGATGACCTAAGTATTCTACTTCTGAGGCACCAAAAGCGCATTTAGACTGTTTTAGGAAAAGTTGGTGCTGAGAGAGTAGATGGAGAACTCGATCCACATGAGTAAGATGGTATGTCCAGGTTTTTCTATAGATGAGGATATCATCAAATAAAACTAAGACAAAATGACGGAGAAAGGGACAGAAGACATGATTCATGAGGCTTTGGAAGGTGGAGGGGGCATTACACAAGCCAATGGGCATGAGCAAAAACTCATAGTGGCCCTCATGAGTTCGAAAGGCCATCTTGGGAATGTCTACCTCTTTCATACGTATATGATGATAGCTCGAGTGAAGATCAAGTTTAGTAAAGAATTGGGTGCCACTCAATTCATCCAGGAGGTCATCAATGACAGGAATGGGAAATTTGTCTTTAATGGTCAGTTTGTTGAGGGCAAGGAAGTCAGGAAATATTCTCCAAGAACCTTCTTTCTTCAGGACCATGACTACAGGAGAAGAGTAAGGGCTCGTACTAGGGTGGATAACGCCTGCATCAAGGAGTTCCTAGACCATTTTCTCAATATCATTTTTTTGTGAAATGGGGTGGCGATATGGACGGATATTAGGAGGAAGGCTTCCTAGTACAAGGGGAATGGAATGATTATGAACACCGCGGGAAGGAGGGAGTCCTTGGGGAGTGGAAAATACCATTTGATGTTTAGAAAGGAGGGCTTGGAGGTCTTGCGGCACCGGGGGTGTCTCTGTTATTTGTATGGCATGGAGTTGGGAAATGACACTAGAATGACCTTTTTTGAGAAGCTTTTGAATGCGATGGGAACTAATGACCTCAAGTGAACCAACAATGATTCCTTGGAATTTACATTAGTGGCCTTCCTATTTGAATTGCATGGTTAATTCCTTAAAATCCATGAGAATGGGACCCAAAGTCCTTAGCCAGTTTTCACCCAACACAATGTAACAACCGCCCATGTCAATAGAAAATACATGAGATTTTAGGTGGTAGTCACCAATTTGGAGATGGATAGTTTCACAGTGCCCTCCACATTTCATTGAACCACCATTGGCAATCATGATTTGGAAATTGTTGACGGCATGGATGTAGCAATGAGTTTCTTGGGCAATGTGGCGATGAATAAAATTATGGGTGCTTCCACTATCAACTAGAATGATGACCTTATGATTCTTGATGTAACCGATTAACTTGAGGGTTTGGGGAGTGGAGAATCCAGTGAGATCATTGAGGGAAATGACCAGTTCCACTTCGGGAGGGTCTGAGGGAGGGGTTATGTCAGTGATTTCAGGTGACTCAGACATAAGGGGAGTTTCAACATCCTCTTCTAAAATATCCTCAGAGATGGCCATAGAAATATTTTGTTCCTTACACTTGTGGATTGAGAAATATTTGTCATAACAATTATAACAAAGGCCTTTGAGTTAGCATTCAGCCATTTCAACCCTGATCAATTTTTGGATCTTTAATGGGGTGGAGGGAGTAGTGGGATTTACTGGTTTAGGGCGAGGGATAAAGGAGGGTTTTTGGTTTTGAGAGGATACAACCTGTTGTGCTTCTTTATCTCTTTTAGTAGCCTCCACCCAACTCAAGGGTCGAGCCATGAGGACATGGGCCCGGATCTCCTCCTTGAGGCCACTGATAAAACACTCTTGAAAGAAAGCATCAGTCATGCCCTCTATTCGAAGATCTAGGTGCTCAAAGGTAGCTATGAAGTATTCTACTATTCCTGTTTGTTTCAACTTTGTCAAATGGCCCAAATGGTTGGTGTCAGTGTCAAGGCGTTCATAAAGCTCAGTCACAAATTGGGTCCAAGCAATATACCCTTGATGAGAAGTTTTTCTCCATTGCCACCATTGCCAATGTTCTTGATATAAATGGAGAACACCATACCAGAGTTTGTCCAAGTCATCTGTAATGTCGTATAAATAGAAATAATGTTCCATTTGGGTTACACAACTAGTGGGGTCTGAGCCATCAAATTTGGTCACATCCACCTGTGTAAGGCATAGGTCACGTTGAAAGTGATGGTGCTGAAAGGTATGGGAATGGGAGGCATGTTCACCTTCAGTATTTGGAGGTCCATCAGAGAAAGGGTCATTTGTAAGGATCTTCAGTTTGGTTCAGAGTGATGCAAAGACAGATTCAAGCTGGGTGGTCAGTTCTTGTTTGACTTCCTCCATTGAGTACTGCATGGTTGTATTTATGTTTGTATTGATGGTTGTATCGATGGAGGCAACATTGGCACTGAGTTGTTTTACTTTTTTTTGGGTCTCGAGGAGACTAGATTGCAAGGTGTTGAAGCGAGCTTCCAGGTCTTGGCTACGGGTATGGGCCATGAGGATGGGTGAATTGAAAAGGGGTGGGTGGGGTCAAAAAGTTTGCTGAAAAATGATATGGATGAATGTGATAAGGGAGAAGAGATGAATCCAATGGAACAGGTCTCAAATAATGGTGAAAAAATTTCCAGTCTTTTTTTTTTTTTACACCTATGGAGTTATACTCATTCTGAAGAATATTGTAGTGATGAAATCCCAAAATTCTTAGCCAGTAAGAAAAGTGTAGTGATTTGACAACCCGAACATAGTTGCGTGGCAACATATCTTATCTGTTTTAATTTGTTTATGTTTCTGTCCACCAAGGGTTAGGTATTCAAGGGTTCTACAGACAAGGGTTTGGCCTGTGATATATCTCTCTAATATATGTGCGAGGTCTGACAATAGTACTTGGACCAATATATCAGGGAACTAACTAAGGAGGATAGATTGTACTCTTAGTCATACTACTCGACTACCCAGGTACTAGAGAGTATCTTCCCGAGTGTTTTTCTCTATGGCACTATAGCAGTCAGGCAGCCGATTGGTTTATCTAAGAGGGCTTCAGGAAATCTAAACCGATCCATACACATGTGTTGTTTGATGCACTACCACTCGAAGGGGTACCAATAGGGGTTACAAGGGTGGGCAACAGATGTGCGCTTAAGAACCACTTGTATTTCCTGCGTGTATGAATCCCTCAACCACGAGTTTATGTGTGTAACAATAGATCTTTGTGGCTTAAAGATGTTGGAATACGTCTATACCTTGGAAAAAAAATGCCACAATTTCTACCAAGGAAAGTGCTCTGATACCACTTGTAATATAACAGATATAAAAAGTATGCAGAACATAAATAAAATGCTAGAAATGGCAGAATAACAGTAATATAACCAGCATAATCTCTGCAATAACACAAAAATGATATAAGAAAAACAACAGAAATAACACTTTGATTCAGAAAGAAATGTTCACGGGCCTCTTCAAGGGGGAAACCTCCAGTCGAGCAGCGCTCTGTTACAATAATCTCCAAGCTAGGGTTTTCATACCCTCGACCCTTATTTATACTAAATATGTCTATCAAGAGAAGCATCTAGAGGAAGATCCTTCTAGAAGTGAAAGCTTCTATTAGGTCTTCTTACATATGCCTTATTCTATTTTATTCAAAGGCCTTATTAATATTGACCTTTATTACATCCGAATATATTGCTCTAACTATGTGCAGGTTAGGACCCTAACAGAAACACTCAGGGAGTTGGTGCTTCCTTCTAGTGGGTGCTAGAGAAACCAGAGAGTTGGTTCTCTCAAACAAGTTGGAGCTTGTAAAACAGAGGTAGTAGCCTCAAATTGAGTTGGTTCTCAACTATAGATGATGTACAGAACTTAAAAGATTGCCTATCATTTCGAAGAAGAAAAGGTTTTCTCCCTTTATGGGTTTCCTCGTGAAAATTTGTCTCTGTGTATATATTATGTGTGACTGATGCTCATTATTTATGTTGTTCATATGTTGTATAATATTGATGCTCACTTGGAGAAAGATTAAAAATGGTTTAATTGACTTAAGATTGTTTAAGAATAGTAACAACTGATTCACCCCCCCTCTCAGTTGTCTTAGTAATTTCAACAATTGATATCAGAGCAGGTTCCTTTTATACAAAGGTAGATCTGTAAGCTTAAACATGACAAGTCATGAAGGGACTTCAGCCACTAATCCTCCTCTGTTGATGGAACAAATGTTGCCTTCTGGAAGGTTAGAATGAGAACATACTTAATGGATTTAGGTGTTGACGTTTGGGACGTAGTAGAGACTGGATATACAAATCCTATTGTGCTAGCCTCCAAGGATGATAAGTTAGAGTTTATCTTTAATGCTAAGGGAATGAATGCTATCTTGAATGGACTTGTTGAAGCTGAGTTTGTAAAGGTGATGCATCTTGAAACTGCTAAATCTATGTGGGATAAAATTGTTAGCAGCTATGAAGGAAATGAGAAAGTAAAAGATGCCAAACTTCAAACATATAGATTGAAGTTTGAACAACTAAAGATGAATGAATATGAAACAGTTATCAAGCATTTTTTAAGAGTTGAAGAACTTGTGAATGCCATGAAGGGTCTTGGTGAGAAGATTGAAGAATCATTTTTGGTTCAGAAGATTTTAAGATCTCTGCTTGATAAATTTAATCCAAA